>CM040771.1:2845110-3405110 GCA_022829085.1 Abramis brama
TTAGGGCTGGGAATCTATTCCGAGGTGTTGGGAATTGAGAGTCGATTCCATTAAGGGGAATCGACTCCTCTTTAAGATTATTTTTTTAACACAAACCGCGGCCTGTAGCCGAATTCATTTGTCAACACAATCACGTCACCTGTAAAGAAATAAAGTTCAGACTAAATAAATGGATCCAGTCGTGACACAGAGTATGGTTTAGGGTAGTGTTGTCACGGTACCACAATTTCAGTATTCGGTACCAATACCAGTGAAAATCCACGGTTCTCGGTACCAGTTTCGGTACCAAAGCTTAATTTAGATTAAATTTACATATATTAAAGTGTATATCACGGTTACAAAGATGGAAACTGTAGTATTAAAAACACTTTACAATAAGATTCCATTTGTTAGATAACATTAGATAAAATGACCTAATAATAAACAATAGTTTTATACTGTCGCAATTATTCTCCTTGGGGTTAATTTAAAAATACATTTTTAAAATCAAAAGTTAACATTATTTCTGTTAACATTATTTAATGCACAATTAATGAAGTGAACAAACATGACCAATCAAGTGTTTGTATTAAATAACATTCACAAACATTAATTAATGTTGTAAAAATATATTGTTCACTCAATGTGTTGATGTTAGATAACGCATTAAGTATTGTTGATGAACGGTATCTTATTGTAGCTAAGAGTTATCCAGCCAAGAATAAGCCTAGAACTGCTTTTCTGACGGACTGATATTAATGACAGTCCAGGGCTGCCAACTCTCACGCATTGAGCGTGAGACTCACGCAATTGACACTTTTCACACGCTCTCACGCCACACATCCATTTTCTCACGCACAGAAAAATTGTGGAGCAAAGAGGTACTTTTAATATTAAACTAATTCTCAGCTCTTAGATTCCGTCAATTTTATTACGAAATTCAGACAAAAATACGTTTGGCGCTTGTAAATGTGACGTGACAGATCGCTGAGCGCCTCAGTTCAAGTGCACGTGAACCGATCACCTGTTACTTTTTTATTTAAAGATGCAGTACAACTTACCGAAAGTATACATAATATCGACCAATTAGTGTTTTTCAACCACGGAAAGAGGTCAATATAACAGCAGGAGAACAATTATGTCACATAACATTACATTTACCTCAGGAAAGCCATTTAACGACCATAGCATGTTAATTAAATAGAAAAAATAGCTAGAGAGGAGATTTTGCTGAGCACTATATTATATATTTATTATATTTTTACTTATGTCATTAAATAATTGTTATTATAACAAAAACTGCATTATATTTAATTTAATGTTATTTTTAATAATACCAGCAGATTGGGCCCTCTATGTTTACAGCATTAGGTGAGATTATGTTTTTAAATAAAATTTAAAATAAACATGTATCCAAATTAGTCAATATTGAATCAAAATCGGAATCAAATCACAAGAATGGCATTGAAATCTTGAAATTTTTGTCAAGCAATAATAAAAACTGTATCCTATACCAGTCACTGTACAATGTAAACATTGTAACATGTTGTCACTAAACTTCATAAAATTCTATTTAGTTACCAAATGTTTTGACAATTACACTTTGTTATTTGTTTTTACATACCTGTTATCCTCTGGATAAACAGAGAGACTAATATTAGCGTAGATTGGTGAGAGCGAGGAATATCTAAATCCACCAATGTCTGCAGTCTACCCATGTGCCAATCCAGCCCTTCCCTGAACCCACCATGGATCATGAGCATGAGCCGACTGCAGACACAGAGCCAGAGCCTGAAGCCATGTCCGTCCCGGGATCAATGCCCACAGCTGTGTGAGCCAGTACCAATGTCCATCCCAGTGGGACCATCCTCTGACCTCTGAGGTCTGTATTCCCCCAGCTAGATTAATGGACTCTCTGATTTCCTCCTGTTCCCAAACCCTTCCTCCTCCACTGCTTCTATCTGGCCTACAAGTCTCCTTCGTCGCCTCAGAGCTCATTACCCCTCCAGTCGGCTCTACTTTGGCTCCTCGCTCCTTCGGCTCCACCGGGGATCGTCGTCTCTCCGGCTTCTCCTCAGTCCTCACTCCCACTGGCTCCACCTCAGTCGCTCAAATTGTGAGATAAAAAGTTGCAATTAACTTAAATATGATCCTGCTTCTTCTTTTTTTTCTTCCTGATATTTCAGACCATTTAGATAATTTATTTAGAGAATTAATGTGTTTTTTTTATTAAATCAATTTTGTACACTTAGGAATTACAATATTTTTCGAACACTGTCTTTGTCACAAAAGCGTGCGCTGAGGGGCCAGAATGAACGTTTTTATGAAGTCTTTTTTTGACGTGTTCTGCACGTCAATATAGGCGTTCATGGAGCCTCCATACAAGGTTAAAAACTAGTTCAAATGTGGTCATTGTGGACATATTTACAGGGTAATTTAAGGTCTCATTTAGACAATTTATACTGTTTCTGGACCAAATACACACTCTCAGGATGGGTTAAATTAGAACTCACGTTTATTTAAATGTATTTCCCATCTGTTTTGATTGTCACCGTTGTTGTGATTTATATGCAAAATCTTGATGTCTGTGTGTGACTACATGGTACACTTGCTCAAAACTTTATATCCACCTTCAGATAAGTGCAGTATTGGCACTAATAGCATTAAAATGATCAGTTTCACAAGGTTGGCAGCTATAAATTCCAAATATAATCACAAAAAAAAAACACAAGATTTGATGCTCTTGTTGTGATGATTTCGTCATCATCAACAAAGAGTTGACAACACCTGATCTCACTTGATCTTGGCTTTCTTTGCCACAACAATTGTGTTTTACAAACACACAGTTACAGCAGCCAAAGAAAAGCAAACACAAGAAGTATAGGGACCAAGATCCCAACTAAAGCAAACACTGATCACCACAATGGTGATCAACATCTAAACCTCTGTTAATTCTCAACAGAACTTTTGTATCTGACTGAAATAGTCAAAGTATCTGTATTTTATGTCTGTGATTAAGAGCAGCACGAGTGGCTCAGTGGGAAACACTGTCTGAGTCAGAACGTCTTTCCTTCAGATCTGGTTTCTCTCACGATCCACAGATGTGTGAATAACAGATGCTAAGTTGTCCAAAGTTTTTAACCTTCTATGGAGGTTTCATGAACGTATGGAAGCTTGTTTCCGCCACTGAATAATAAATAATAATAATTGCGACTTTTTATCTCACAATTCTGACTTTTTTTCTCAGAATTGCGATATATCAAGTCAGAATTGCGATATATCAAGTCAGAATTGTGAGATATAAACTATTCTGAGGTAAAAATAAATAAAAAAGTCTGTCTTTCTTTTCACTTTTTAGAATTGGACTTTATATCTCACAATTGTGAGAAAAGATGTAAGAATTGCGAGATATAAACTCGCAAATATGTGTTATAAAGTCAGAATTGCGAGAAAAAAAGTCAGAATTCTGACTTTATAACACGCAAATCTGACTTTATAACACGCAAATCTGACTTAACACGCAATTCTGACTTTATAACACGCAATTCTGACTTTATAACACGCAATTGCAACTTTATTTCACGCAATTCTGACTTTATATCATGCAATTGCAACTTTATTTCACGCAATTCTGACTTTATATCTCGCAATTCTGACTTTATAACATGCAATTGTGACTTTATTTCACGCAATTCTGACTTTATAACACGCAATTGCGACTTTATTTCACGCAATTCTGACTTTATAACACGCAATTGCGACTTTATTTCACGCAATTCTGACTTTATATCACGCAATTGCGACTTTATTTCACGCAATTCTGACTTTATAATATGCAATTGCGGCTTTATTTCACGCAATTCTGACTTTATATCTCGCAATTGCGACTTTATTTCACGCAATTCTGACTTTATATCTCGCAATTGCGACTTTATTTCACGCAATTCTGACTTTATATCTCGCAATTGCGGCTTTATTTCACGCAATTCTGACTTTATCTCGCAATTCTGACTTTATAACATGCAATTGCGACTTTATTTCACGCAATTCTGACTTTATAACACGCAATTGCGACTTTATTTCACGCAATTCTGACTTTATATCTCGCAATTGCGACTTTATTTCACGCAATTCTGACTTTATATCTCGCAATTGCGACTTTATTTCACACAATTCTGACTTTATCTCGCAATTCTGACTTTATATCTCGCAATTGCGGCTTTATTTCACGCAATTCTGACTTTATCTCGCAATTCTGACTTTATAACATGCAATTGCGACTTTATTTCACGCAATTCTGACTTTATATCTCGCAATTGCGACTTTATTTCACGCAATTCTGACTTTATATCTCGCAATTGCGACTTTATTTCACGCAATTCTGACTTTATATCTCGCAATTGCGACTTTATTTCACACAATTCTGACTTTATCTCGCAATTCTGACTTTATAACATGCAATTGCGACTTTATTTCACGCAATTCTGACTTTATAACACGCAATTGCGACTTTATTTCACGCAATTCTGACTTTATAATACGCAATTGCGACTTTATTTCACGCAATTCTGACTTTATTTCACGCAATTCTGACTTTATATCTCGCAATTCTGACTTTATTTCACGCAATTCTGACTTTATATCTCGCAATTCTGAGAAATAAAGTCAGAATTGCGAGATGTAAACTCGCAATTGTGAGATAAAAAGTCGCAATTATCTTTTAAAATGTTTTATTTTGTGGCGGAAACAAGCTTCCATATGAACGTCTATATCAGACGTGCAGAACACGTAAAATATGTCATAAAAACGTTCATTCTGGCTCCTCAGTGGACGTCTGCTTTTGTGACAAAGACGTCTTTTGAACATAATTGTGCTTAGTGGGTTTCTGCAAACAGTGAACTTTCTGCAAACTCATGTGTCTGGCACAAGGTTATAATCGTTAACGAAAACGAACGAAAAAACGAAAACTAGATGGGAAAAAACATTGTCGTTAACTGAAATAAAAATAAAAACGAGGCATTACAAAAAAACGATAACTAACTAAAACTATAATGTGTGTTTGGCAAAACTAACTAAAATAAAATAAAATAATAGACTAAATCCTTAGTTTTCGTCTTTGTCAAGGTCTTTCATTTTTTAACGCAGCGTTTTCGTTCAGCTGCATTTCCTTTCCCTGCTCTCCCTCCGTCTCTCTGTCACTCATGCGTCTCTCACACACACACACACACACACACAGCCAGCCCCTCCCCTCCGTGCACACCGCGTCTTCATGAGAACGAGTGTTCGTTCGACGTTGAAAGCAAGTTCGCGAAAGGTTGGTATCTCTATCTCGTGAACACCTTTACACAATCACACATTAAAAAGTGGTATAAAAATATTTTAAATTCTGAATATAATTTTGTCAGTGTGTTAATGTCGACCCGAGAAGCGATTGGGCCTTCTTTAGAAAGTTAACTAGTCGCAAGTTTGAGGTAAAATGCACTTTTTGGTTGTGGTTGTCGATGTAAAAACACTATATAAGCTGTGATTCAAATATTAAATAATGTTATGTCATTTTTTTTAACTTTTACACTGAATGTTTGCTGCTTCAATCCAGATGAGTAGGCTATTGACTGTATAGGGTACATTTAGTATAAGGTGTGGAAATTGTACAGCTGTGGTATTTGTATAGGGTGTGAATTCTGTATAGAAGATGTGTAGATTTTTGGTACGGCGTGTGGATTTTCTAAGAGGTGAAGGAATTTCAATGGGGTGTGAATTTTTTTTTCTAAAAATGCATGATGTTTTTGTTGAGTTATTATTACACAATACTTTTTCTGACCTTTTTGAATCTTTCCCCTGACAAATAACCCAAATTACAAAAAAAGACTAAAACTAACACTAAAACTAATAAAAACTAAACTAAACATTTTCAAAAAATAAAAACTAAACTAAACTAGCAAACCCACTTTAAAAACTAATTAAAACTAAACTGAATTTGAAAACAAAAAGTCAAAACGAAATCAAAATAAAAACGAATGAAAAATGCAAAACTATAATAACCCTGGTCTGGCATCATTCCTCCCACAAAATCTTCATGTCACAGGGGCGTTTCTAGGTTTTAAAAACATCAGGGGCTGAGCCTGAAACATCAGGGGCTGGGGTGGGTAATAAGATAACATAATTCGATACAGAGAATAATGTATATTTTAGGCCTATATGCAGGGGGCAGACTGGTTAAAAAATTCAGTCCTGGCACTGTTGCCACACCAGCCCATATTACCAGACAGACACACACATTAAAATGTGAGGTAGTTAGGGGGGTTCGGGTCATGCTCCCCCGAGAAAATTTGGATTTCTCGGACCTACATATGTGCATTTTAAGGTGTTTGAAGGCCAACATTTTTTGATAACAATAGCTTTAAAAGCATGTCAGTGGGCAGTAGCAGAAATTATTTGTCAAGCAGATAACAGATTCTTAAACATGAGAATGAGGATAAATGTTGAAATTAATGATCCACACTAGAAAATGGAAATGCAAAATGTTTCTGCTTATAGTTGACAATACACAATCACATATTCCAAACAAGAATGGCCTGAAATGAGAAATCTTTCAAGGATTATTTTGCATAGATGTAAACTTTTTAGCATTAAAGATTGGTTTCAGCAACTTGTTTCTTTCTTGAGTTAATCAATGTTTTTGGCACTATTAAATCAGTTAAATTAAATTTCAATTGTTCACTCATAAAGACAGTCACTTGTCACCACCTACTGGCTTAATGATGCAAGTTGCGCAAACACAGACAAGCGGAGTGATAGAAACTGTGAAAAGGCTGATGCTGGTGAAATATTCAAACACATTTGAGGACCTTATACAGTATATAGGCTACATATCAGAGTTAAATAGGAATACATTGTAATAATGTTAATCAGGCAGACTAAATCACACGACTGCGCAGCAATATTTAAGCTCATTATACAAATGAAATAATACAGATCTAGACAAATTGGGTTGCTTATAGTTAAAAGAATGTCATGAACGATCATTTAGGCTAGATGTAGGCCTATTTTTCACATTTTTGGTCACAAAATATTTAGTCAGTTTTGATGACTTTGCAATATTGATAAAATATTAGAATATTAATAATGAAAAATGAGTAGTATCGAAGCTTATGTGTAGCAATATTCAATTTGAAATGTAATATGCAAAATGACAATGCAATATGTAAAATGGCAATGCATTTCTGTATTTAAATTTAAATTTTCCCATCATTTGTGCAACGTTTGGTGCAAAATGAAAATGAAAATTCAATTATAAAATTTACATTTGCCATTTCATACACTAGTTTTAATATGTAAATTGAATACATAATTTAACGCTTTATAAGTTGCAAAATTAAAATTAAAATGTATTACAGAAATGATTAGATATGTTTAACATGTTCAAGCAAAAACTGTGGCAAAATTGTAATTTAAATGTAATTTTTTCTTAATTGCATTTACACTCAGTTAAGACACTTGCGATTGCATTTCCATTAAGTGTCACGCAATGAATGTAGCAAAATTCAATGTGCAATTTGAAAATGCATTCTGAGCCAATCACGTGCCCGCCCCGCCCTGTCAATCACTGCGTGAAGTTGGCCCCACCCCCAACCCAATGCAAAACGTCGGCAAAATAGTCCACATTCACCCCAAATAGACTCATGTTTGTTCTAATTTGCGCCGATAAACGTTTATTTTGTGCTGCTTCGGTTTCTTAAATATTAAAATATTATTTATTGGTCATTCTGAGGTCACTCAGCCCCCCTACCTGCTCCACATTGACCCAAAATAGTCTTGTTTGTGCCGGTTAAAGTTTCGTGTGCTGCTTCGCTGTTTAACCTGCTCCACATTCACCCAAAAAAAGGCTATAGGTCGATGAATTTGACCCGTCAGATTCCGTGACCATGTGTACCTTATTAATATGCTTTATAAAATGGAAAGGGACTCGCATATGTCTGCCCTTATACTTTATGATTATACAGCTGAATAATCAGAGATGGTCACACATCACATTCGCCACTTTATTGAACATTACAGTCAGTTATAAATAAATAAAGAGCGGTCACATTTATTTTTCGGTAGCTATTAATACCGAATACCAATGGAGCTTTGTCATATTATGTGATCACAGGGTAATAGGCCTATGCATTTGTAAGGAAAAACTATAGGATCTCCAACATTATTGGGTATTACAGTTAATAGTAGGCTAATAAGAATAAAGATAAGCATGTATCAGACAATTACAATATTTTATACAAAACGAAACCATCAACACAGTCCAGCATCAGACAACAGCAGCGCAGCATGTTGACATGGGTGTCGACGACGCTTGATAGGCAGAACACTCTCCCAGACCCAGACGGTCCAACATCGTAGGCTACTGGTTCTATCACCTGCAGACGCGTAATAATCTTCGGAAACACTACCATTCTCTGTCCATGCTCCACTTCATCTGCTAGTGAATTTAACGCTCGTATCAGCTCTGCCGCCGCCCTGTTGCCTTCCAACACCTCTAAATACGCACCATAGCGGCGTGTTTACCTGTTGCCGAGGTAACGGGCACGTGATCGGCTCAGAATGCATTTTCAAAATGCACATTCAATTTTGCTACATTCATTGCGGGACACTTAATGGAAATGCAATCGCAAGTGTCTTAACTGTGAGTGTAAATGCAATTAAGAAAAAATTACATTTAAATTACAATTTTGCCACAGTTTTTGCTTGAACATGTTAAACATATCTAATCATTTCTGTAATACATTTTAATTTTAATTTTGCAACTTATAAAGCGTTAAAATGTATTCAATTTACATATTAAAACTAGTGTATGAAATGGCAAATGTAAATTATATAATTGAATTTTCATTTTCATTTCGCACCAAACATTGCACAAATGTATGGGGAAATTAAAATTTAAAATCAGAAATGCATTGTCATTTTGCATATTACATTTCAAATTGAATATTGCTGTGTAACTTATGTAGCCTACAAAGGAATACAAAAGCCCCGACATAGAGTTTTGACGCAGCTTTAATCTCCCTTTTGGTTATTTCAATACTGAATTGACGACAGAACACGACGTTACATGCTAGTAGTTTATTTTGCGTGATACAGGGCGCGCCGCATTTGCGAGTGATTGAAGAGTGCGCGCCGCGAGCAAACGGCTGATACGACAGTAAGTTAGTTTTTCTGAGTTTTACTGACATATAGCCTGACAACATCTGGTCTGACAGAAGACTGTGCGGCGGTGCTGACTGCGTTATTTTTTTATTTTATTTTAATTGCTGTGAGATTGTTTGCTGCGCGCAAATCCTGGAGATGAACTTGGATAGCTAAATCGCTCACGTGGTGCGTCTCTGTGTGAGAGTAACCATAGTAACTTTGATCTGCTTGAACACATTTTAATCGTCTTTAATACATGATTGATTCCGAAGGATATATTAAAAGACCCGGTCAATTTTTTTAAATGAATACAAAATTATTAAAAAATAATAATAATTATCAATAAATTAAATTTTTTGAGATCCGGGGCTATAAAAAAAACATCCGGGGCTGAAGCCCCGGATGCCCATGTCTAACGACGCTCCTGTGTCACAGCAAATTAACTTCAGGATTAGCTCACCTCACAGAAGCTTCTTTAACACAGACTTCACCAGATCACAAAATCCTAAAAGATGCTTCAGCTGAGGCCACTGAGCACAGTTTTTACAGCACTAGAGCTTCAATACTGAACAGCTCAGATTTACCCCACATTCTGCTTTCCGAAATGATAGATATGTGCACAGATACACTCATTTTTAATTAACAACCATGTTGATATTTCTGTTCAGACAGCCCTCATCAGTCAGTCAGGTGCAGTGCGCCCTCCGCTGGCACAGATGAGCGATGCCATCAATCTGAGAAGGGGGAGAAACCGTCTATGGGAGAAACACATATGCTATTTATAAATGTACTAATAAATCGTGGGGAAATTTAGGGAAGAAAGAAAATAACTTAAAGGGTGGTTTATTAAAACTGGAAGGAAATGGGATTTTAAAGACTAGATACTAGAAACAAGAAATCAGTCGGAAGTTATTAGGGCATTAAGTTGAATGTTTACATGAAACTGGAGAATAAAGCTATGGGATTAATAAAGCCATGCTTTTACACACATGAATACAGTGGGTGGCGGTGTGAACCATGCGATGGTCTGTAACGCGCCAAGACACGAACAGCAGAAGAAGAAGAACGCGTCATCGCAGCTTCCGGTGCAACAATGGCCGCTCATGCGAGTGAACTAGAGATCGCCAAGAAGAATTTAACCGATGCTATCGGAGATAATGTCAAACAGTGAGTGTTTATGAGCGGTAAATAATGTCAAACAGTGAGTGTGTATGAGCGGTCAAACCCTCAGTCACTGGCTCAGCAATACTGACATGTGTGCTGTTCAAAAGGAGCGATGACTGTAAACACTGATCGAGTAACTGTTAAGTTTTAATAACAACACTTTTCTTTTGTGTCTTCAGATGCTTCACAGTTATTTTAATGACAGCGTTTGAATATTTGGAGAAAATGAGCTTTTCTGCTATATTTTTTGCAGAATATTGAGCTGCAAACTTTGTTTTGAAGATAATTTTAGCACTTTTATGACATTTCAAATAAAAAAAATCTGTAAATCTCACTTTGACTGTATATTGTTTGGGTTTTAATATAACTTAAATGGAAATGTAATTTCACTGCTTACTGGATGGTAATCTAGTTGAAAACGTTTTTAAAAAAACATGTTCATTATCATCAGTTCTGAGTCTTTCACGCTGACTGTGATTGCAGAGCTGGCTTTGAGTCACAGCACACAGGATAATACAATCAAAACATCAATACCTCACGTATATTCTTTTATTAATGTGTTCAATAAATAAATCATGCTTTGGCAAATAGTAATTAATTAAAAATGTAGATATAACACATTGAAATTGCGACTTAACTCAATTATGACTAGTTGAATTTTTAATATACTAGTCAAAATTATGAGATAAAAAGAGAAAATCATGATATTCTAACCAAGTCATAATTATAAGCTAAAACAAGTTTTGACAGTCATAATTGAGAAAAAGCTGAATTTATGATATACTTTTAGGTCATAATTATGAGAGAAACAGACACAATAATTCCTAGTAATGATTATGAGATAAAGAGTTTAAATTGACACACTATGTCATAATTGACAAAAAGTTAAAATTATGATAGTCCAAGTCATAATTATGAGATAAAGTGTTGAAATATGCTACATTTCAAATTGACATGCAAAGTTATGAGATTGAAATATCGAAATGACTGTCCACAATGTCATATTTTTGACGCGTGTCACAGTTATGATTTATAGAAGCCTGATTATTTTCTCATGTGGTGATCATGTGCGTTCAGCTGCTGCTGATGTGTGTGTGTGTGTGTGTGTGTGTTCGTCCATTCACACTGATGTTTCTCCGTGTGTGTGTGTGTGCTGGTTCGTTCACACTGATGTTTCTCTGCGTGTGTGTTCATGAGCTGCTCTCGTTCACAGTTACTGGGCCAATCTGAAGCTGTGGTTCAAGCAGAAGATCAGCAAGGAGGAGTTTGACACGGAGGCCCGGCGTCTGCTGGCCCAGGACCACGGTAAGGTCACGCAGGACCACGGTAAGGTCACGCGTGTGTCGTGCCTGCAGGGCTCGTGCTGACCTCATCGACCGCAGCTCACGCTCGTGTGTTTCCCTCCACAGTCCATGTGCACAATGACTTCCTCCTGGCCATTCTCACGCGCTGCCAGATCATCGTCTCCACCTCAGGTACTCCAGCACTCGCTCGTCTGCTGGCTCAGCAGGGGTTTACTGTGTGTGTGTGTGGCTGATGTGTGTGTGTGTGCAGAGGGCGCGGGGGCGCTGCAGTGGACTGGCGGATCCGCATCTAAACCAGGCAAACCCAACCGAGGCAAGAAGAAGTTTCCCTCCGTTCGGCAGAAATTCGATGTTAGTCCTGTTTTCTCACTCACGTCACATCATTACCATATTCACACATATAGCTCTCACTTAGTTAAAGAAATGATATTGTGCATAAAGGAGTTGAACCCTCATGATCTGGTGCAATGTGAGTTTATTCTCATGACAGTTAAGCTCATATTTACTCCAATTTCTGCCTGAACGTAATGTGGCTTTTTATTTCCTCCTATTTTCGATGATTCTTGATGATGCAGTCAAACTGATATTACTGAAGTGTGTCTTAAAGCAGCAGGTGTTATTACAGTGGTGTATTACTGTACTGTACACGTATCATGATGAGCTTTGGCGTTATAGTTAGAGATGCACCGATTGATCGGCTGGTGACCAGAATTGGCCGATTTTCACGTGATCGGCCAGGAGCGGCGACCGGCCGGTCAGTCTGACATATGCCGATTGTATGCCGGTCAAATGCACTCGGGCGCCGCATGATTCACATTTTGAGCGGTACGGTCTCATGGGATTTTTATTCCTGCTGTGTCCCTGAGAGTACGGCGCCACATCTAGAGTGTTCAGTGACGTCGCATCACTGCCAGATTCAAACTGTGCTTTCGGACGCGTTCAGCGCTGTCATATATCACAACTAAGCAGTGTTTTCAGCCTCACAATGTTTATTTTAGGTTTCAGATATTTAAATACACATAAACACGATTAAAACAATACATTAGGAGTTTGTAAAATACACACTAATGTCTGTGGAAGCAGCAATAACAATCTATTCATATATAATTTGCCGACATGTGTTATTCATATCAGACAAACACAGTGGAAGTACCTATAAAGTTTACTCTATTCTTCTCGGTTCACCGGCCGCTTTCGTGCATTTATTTCGGGAGAAACTGATGAATTCATGTGCTGTTAATCCGACTGACAGGACAACATTGCGGCGCCGGTTTTTAACGACCAAACACACTCACTTACACGTAACGTAATTTGAGAATCGGAATATCAGACAGGCTAGTTGATGACATGGTAAGTAAGTTTGCGAATATTTTGAATAAAAAAGGAAAAGCGAAATAAAAGCGACACATCTGTCATACAGTATTATTGTGGCTGCGGTGTATCGCGTGACGCGTCGCCATGGAAACATTAAAGGGAACGTTGGCCTTGAAAAAACTCACTCTGGGGGTGGGGGTGTCAGTTAGAATATTTTAAACTTGAAAGGGTTAAAGTAAAGATCGAAAATAAATATTTGTGTGTGCTGTAAAGTGGTTAGAAAAAAATGAAATCGGAATCGGCTAAAATCGGTATCGGCCTAGAAAACTGTAATCGGTGCATCTCTAGTTATAGTCATGAGGACGAGAATTGTTGTCTAGAGTAGTGTTGTCGTAGTAAACGTGGTCTTTGTGTGTGTGTGTGTGTGTCGCAGCACCGCTTCCAGCCCCAGAACCCCCTGCAGGCGGCGCAGGCGTTCAGCCCTCGGGAGGCGGAGGACGATGAGCTACGGCTCAGCGCACAGACGCTGCTGCTGCCCACTAGAGGACAGATGGAGGCGCGCATGATGGTCAGCGCCTTCGAGATGGGCCTGGACAACGTGAGCGAGGACGCCGTCAGCAGCCTGCTGTGTGCTCTGGAGGTCAGCAGTCATAACAGCTCCTGCATTCATAACTCCTGCATTCATAACAGCTCCTGCGTTCATAACAGCTCCTGCGTTCATAACAGCTCCTGCGTTCATAACTCCTGCGTTCATAACTCATGCATTCATAACAGCTCCTGCATTCATAACAGCTCATGCATTCATAACTCCTGCATTCATAACAGCTCCTGCATTCATAACAGCTCCTGCATTCATAACTCCTGCATTCATAACTCATGCATTCATAACAGCTCCTGCATTCATAACAGCTCCTGCATTCATAACAGCTCCTGCATTCATAACTCCTGCATTCATAACAGCTCCTGCATTCATAACTCCTGCATTCATAACAGCTCCTGCATTCATAACAGCTCCTGCGTTCATAACAGCTCCTGCGTTCATAACAGCTCCTGCGTTCATAACTCCTGCGTTCATAACAGCTCCTGCGTTCATAACTCCTGCGTTCATAACAGCTCCTGCGTTCATAACAGCTCCTGCATTCATAACAGCTCCTGCATTCATAACAGCTCCTGCATTCATAACAGCTCCTGCATTCATAACTCCTGCATTCATAACAGCTCCTGCATTCATAACAGCTCCTGCATTCATAACAGCTGCGTTCATAACTCCTGCGTTCATAACAGCTGCGTTCATAACAGCTCCTGCGTTCATAACAGCTCCTGCGTTCATAACAGCTCCTGCATTCATAACAGCTGCGTTCATAACAGCTCCTGCATTCATAACAGCTCCTGCTTTCATAACAGCTCCTGCGTTCATAACAGCTCCTGCGTTCATAACAGCTCCTGCATTCATAACAGCTCATGCGTTCATAACAGCTCCTGCGTTCATAACAGCTCCTGCGTTCATAACAGCTCCTGCGTTCATAACTACATTCATAACAGCTCCTGCATTCATAACAGCTCCTGCTTTCATAACAGCTCCTGCATTCATAACAGCTCCTGCGTTCATAACAGCTCATGCGTTCATAACAACTCCTGCGTTCATAACAGCTCCTGCGTTCATAACAGCTCCTGTGTTCATAACAGCTCCTGCGTTCATAACAACTACATTCATAACAGCTCCTGCGTTCATAACAGCTCCTGCGTTCATAACAGCTGCGTTCATAACAGCTCCTGCATTCATAACAGCTCCTGCATTCATAACAGCTGCGTTCATAACAGCTCCTGCGTTCATAACAGCTCCTGCGTTCATAACAGCTGCGTTCATAACAGCTCCTGCATTCATAACAGCTCCTGCATTCATAACAGCTCCTGCGTTCATAACAGCTCCTGCGTTCATAACAGCTCCTGCGTTCATAACAACTACATTCATAACAGCTCCTGCGTTCATAACAGCTCCTGCATTCATAACAGCTCCTGCGTTCATAACAGTTCCTGCGTTCATAACAGCTCCTGCGTTCATAACAACTACATTCATAACAGCTCCTGCATTCATAACAGCTCCTGCATTCATAACAACTACATTCATAACAGCTCCTTCATTCATAACAGCTCCTTCATTCATAACAGCTCCTGCATTCATAACAGCTCCTGCATTCATAACAGCTCCTGCATTCATAACAGCTCCTGCATTCATAACTCCTGCGTTCATAACAGCTGCGTTCATAACAGCTCCTGCGTTCATAACAGCTCCTGCGTTCATAACAGCTCCTGCGTTCATAACAGCTGCGTTCATAACAGCTCCTGCATTCATAACAGCTCCTGCATTCATAACTCCTGCGTTCATAACAGCTCCTGCGTTCATAACAGCTCCTGCGTTCATAACAGCTCCTGCGTTCATAACAACTACATTCATAACAGCTCCTGCATTCATAACAGCTCCATTCATAACAGCTCCTGCATTCATAACAGCTCCTGCGTTCATAACAGCTCCTGCATTCATAACAGCTCATGCGTTCATAACAACTCCTGCGTTCATAACAGCTCCTGCGTTCATAACAACTACATTCATAACAGCTCCTGCATTCATAACAGCTCCATTCATAACAGCTCCTGCATTCATAACAGCTGCGTTCATAACAGCTCCTGCATTCATAACAGCTGCGTTCATAACAGCTCCTGCATTCATAACAGCTCCTGCGTTCATAACAGCTCCTGCGTTCATAACAGCTCCTGCATTCATAACAGCTCATGCGTTCATAACAGCTCCTGCATTCATAACAGCTCCTGCGTTCATAACAGCTCCTGCGTTCATAACAACTACATTCATAACAGCTCCTGCATTCATAACAGCTGCTGCGTTCATAACAGCTCCTGCGTTCATAACAGCTGCTGCGTTCATAACAGCTCCTGCGTTCATAACAGCTACATTCATAACAGCTCCTGCATTCATAACAGCTCCTGCATTCATAACAACTACATTCATAACAGCTCCTTCATTCATAACAGCTCCTGCATTCATAACAGCTCCTGCGTTCATAACAACTACATTCATAACAGCTCCTGCGTTCATAACAGCTGCTGCGTTCATAACAGCTCCTGCGTTCATAACAGCTCCTGCGTTCATAACAGCTGCTGCGTTCATAACAGCTCCTGCGTTCATAACAGCTCCTGCGTTCATAACAGCTCCTGCATTCATAACAGCTGCTGCGTTCATAACAGCTCATGCGTTCATAACAGCTCATGCGTTCATAACAGCTCCTGTGTTCATAACAGCTCCTGCGTTCATAACAACTACATTCATAACAGCTCCTGCATTCATAACAGCTGCATTCATAACAACTGCATTCATAACAGCTCCTGCATTCATAACTCCTGCATTCATAACAGCTGCATTCATAACAGCTGCATTCATAACAGCTCCTGCATTCATAACAGCTCCTGCGTTCATAACAGCTCCTGCGTTCATAACAGCTCATGCGTTCATAACAACTACATTCATAACAGCTCCTGCATTCATAACAGCTCCTGGATTCATAACAGCTCCTGCATTCATAACAGCTCCTGCATTCATAACAACTACATTCATAACAGCTCCTGCATTCATAACAGCTCCTGCGTTCATAACAACTACATTCATAACAGCTCCTGCATTCATAACAGCTCCTGCGTTCATAACAGCTGCATTCATAACAGCTCCTGCATTCATAACAGCTCATGCGTTCATAACAGCTCCTGCGTTCATAACAGCTCATGCGTTCATAACAACTACATTCATAACAGCTCCTGCATTCATAACAGCTCCTGGATTCATAACAGCTCCTGCATTCATAACAGCTCCTGCATTCATAACAACTACATTCATAACAGCTCCTGCATTCATAACAGCTCCTGCGTTCATAACAACTACATTCATAACAGCTCCTGCATTCATAACAGCTCCTGCGTTCATAACAGCTCCTGCGTTCATAACAACTACATTCATAACAGCTCCTGCGTTCATAACAGCTCCTGCGTTCATAACAGCTCCTGCGTTCATAACAACTCCTGCGTTCATAACAGCTCCTTCATTCATAACAACTACATTCATAACAGCTCCTGCATTCATAACAGCTCCTGCGTTCATAACAACTACATTCATAACAGCTCCTGCATTCATAACAGCTCCTGCGTTCATAACAACTACATTCATAACAGCTCCTGCGTTCATAACAGCTGCTGCGTTCATAACAGCTCCTGCGTTCATAACAGCTGCGTTCATAACAGCTCCTGCATTCATAACCCGTGCATTCATAACAGCTCCTGCATTCATAACAGCTCCTGCATTCATAACAGCTCCTGCATTCATAACAGCTCCTGCATTCATAACTCGTGCATTCATAACTCATGCTCTTCATGGGTCGATCTTGCTAAAACGTCTCATGGGCGTTAAGTATATATATACTTTGCATACAGAATATAAAGCCTCTTTTAGGCCCATTGTGATTTGCATGTTTTGTTTAGGGAGGAATTGTGCTGACTTGTCATGAAAATAGTAAAACATCCCGAGCATCTTCAAGCACATTCATCATCAAACTTTATCTAGTTTAACACAATTACCCATTAACTTTAGAAACATCATGTATTAATTAAACTTTATATAAACAAGCCATCAAGTCAAATTTGCTTGTATAACACAAACTATGATGTTAATGTTAATAATATCTTAATATTAGATCTTGGTGATAATATTAATGAAATAATGAAAATCAGGCATTTGAGGAAGAGCTGAACACACACAGCTGTAAGAGAAAGACTACGCTGATCAAACACAAGACAGAACAAGAGCGCCACTTCGAGACCTATAATCTCTTTATCCTGTGAGTGAGAGTGAAGCGTGATGAATGTGCTCATGAGTTCTCTTGTGCAGGTCCATCTGAAGGATATCCTGACAGCGCTGGTCTCGCGGAGGAAAGCCTATCGCCTGCGCGACGGACACTTCCAGTACGCGTTCGGCAGTGACGTCACGCCGCGGCCGTACCTGAAGAACAGTCTGCCGGCGTACCTCAGCGTCACAGAGCGGCACGTCCTCCTCCTCCTCTTAGCTCTCACTCAGCAGCAGTGTTCAGGACACTTACTTTAACAGTCATGCATTACAATAGTGCCTTACTCCCCAAAAAAGTTCTAATTTTGGCGAATATTAAGGCCCTTTCACACCAAAAGTGAAATGAATAATCCTCAGGCTGAAGGAAAGCATATTTACTCCAGTACAGTATTGTACAGTAGAGTACAGTAGAGGTAGAGTACAGTAGTGTACAATAAAGTACAGTATAATATAGTAGACTTAGTGTACAGTAGAGGTAGAGTACAGTAGTGTACAGTAGAGGTATTGTACAGTAGATGTATTGTACAGTAGAGTACAGTAGATATAGGGTACAGTATTGTACAGTAGAGGTAGGGTACAGTATTGTACAGTAGAGGTAGGGTACAGTAGAGTACAGTAGAGATAGGGTACAGTATTGTACAGTAGAGGTAGGGTACAGTAGAGGTAGGGTACAGTATTGTACAGTAGAGGTAGAGTACAGTAGTGTACAGTAGAGGTATTGTACAGTAGAGATAGGGTACAGTATTGTACAGTAGAGGTAGGGTACAGTAGTGTACAGTAGAGGTAGAGTACAGTAGTGTACAGTAGAGGTAGAGTGCAGTATTGTACAGTAGAGGTAGAGTACAGTAGAGTACAGTAGAGGTAGGGTACAGTATTGTACAGTAGAGGCAGTGTACAGTAGAGGTAGAGTACAGTAGTGTACAGTAGAGGCAGAGTACAGTAGTGTACAGTAGAGGCAGAGTACATTGGTGTACAGTAGAGGTAGGGTACAGTATTGTACAGTAGAGGTAGGGTACAGTAGTGTACAGTAGAGGTAGGGTACAGTATTGTACAGTAGAGGTAGAGTACAGTAGAGGTAGGGTACAGTATTGTACAGTAGAGGTAGGGTACAGTAGTGTACAGTAGAGGTAGGGTACAGTAGTGTACAGTAGAGGTAGAGTGCAGTAGAGGTAGGGTACAGTATTGTACAGTAGAGGTAGGGTACAGTAGAGTACAGTAGAGGTAGAGTACAGTAGAGGTAGGGTACAGTATTGCACAGTAGAGGCAGTGTACAGTAGAGGCAGAGTACAGTAGTGTACAGTAGAGGTAGAGTGCAGTATTGTACAGTAGAGGTAGGGTACAGTATTGTACAGTAGAGGTAGAGTACAGTAGAGTACAGTAGAGGTAGGGTACAGTATTGTACAGTAGAGGTAGAGTACAGTAGTGCACAGTAGAGGTAGAGTACAGTAGTGTACAGTAGAGGTAGAGTACAGTAGTGTACAGTAGAGGTAGAGTGCAGTAGTGTACAGTAGAGTTAGAGTGCAGTATTGTACAGTAGAGGTAGGGTACAGTATTGTACAGTAGAGGTAGGGTACAGTAGAGTACAGTAGAGGCAGGGTACAGTAGTGTACAGTAGAGGCAGTGTACAGTAGAGGTAGAGTACAGTAGTGTACAGTAGAGGCAGAGTACAGTAGTGTACAATAGAGGTAGGGTACAGTATTGTACAGTAGAGGTAGGGTACAGTAGTGTACAGTAGAGGTAGGGTACAGTATTGTACAGTAGAGGTAGAGTACAGTAGAGGTAGGGTACAGTATTGTACAGTAGAGGTAGGGTACAGTAGTGTACAGTAGAGGTAGGGTACAGTAGTGTACAGTAGAGGTAGGGTACAGTAGTGTACAGTAGAGGTAGGGTACAGTAGTATACAGTAGAGGGCGCCACTCAAACAAACCTTTCAGCTTCTGTTCTGGATTAAAGAACAATAGGAGACAGGAGAAGGAAGTTCAACAATCTTATTTCTAAATCTAAAGTAATTTTAGCTTATTAGTGAGAATTAGATCATTGAAGGTCAGCAGCAAAACACTGGTTACTAAAGTGAGATTAAATACTTTAAGTAAATTTGTGTAATTTAATATAGTTAATTATAAGTGTGTGTGTGTGTGGCAGGCCTCCCCCGAGCGCATCACTTCCTGCCGGCCCTCCTCCTCAGGTGTCTCCGGATGATGCGGAGCAACAGGCCGCTCTCCTGCTGGCGTGTTCAGGAGACCGTGTCCCGCCTCCACTGCCGCCCATCAGCGGATACGACCTGCTGGAAGCCCTGCAGGTGCGACTGAACACACAACGATAATTCACAACTCTAATTCATAATGTGGTCAGTGTGTGCTTTATTCATACTGTGGCTCTGTGTCACAGTTCATCTGCGCTACTGTAAACCAGGGACTGAACACGTCACTGGCTGTGTTTCCAGACAACTGCTTTTATCTGCATTTTGGGATATCGCATAGAAAAAAACCCCATCAAGATGTGCATCAGTTCTGAACATGCACATACAAACGTCTGCAATTAAAGCAGAAACTTGTTTTATCCGATAACACACATAAACTAAGATGGAAACACATTTGCTGAATAAATTCCTCAAACTCACATGACTTTGGCTCAGCGCCAGCTGTGATTGGATAACTGATCTAACTAGTGGACCAATGGCGTCGCAGCGTCTCTAATGTTGGTTTGGTGTTTCTGAAACGCCGGAGTCGAAGTGTGTGATCAGAGTGATGTGGTGTAATTCCCTCCAGAAGCGTCTCACACACGAGTGTGTTCCCGAACACCAGCATCCGAACGCCAGAGAACACGACAGCGTTTACTGTGTTTCGTCTGACGCTCGAGACATACTCGTTCAAGATGGAGAGAAAAAAAGCCACATTGCAGGAACGTACACTTTTATTACTGATATTTTGAGCCAGTTTCCCAGGAAGTGACGATTTTGTTCTCTTGAACGCATGGGGTGGAAACAATGCTTTATTTGCAAATGTTTTATGCCATATTCCAAACCCTTCTGAGCTGAGTTTAGCTGAGAAATGTAGGCTTATAGGCTTTTAATATAGGCTTTCATCTGTAGACTAAATGCGTAGTATGCATGAGCACACCATCATCATTTTCACAGATTCACGTTTTTGTAAGTTTACACAGAGATTATAACGTTTTATAAATTTTTCTAAACTTGCACCTTGGATCCTGTTTCAAAGTTTGTGTTCTCGATCACCAAACGCTGCTGTTGTGCGAATGACCGGCCAGAACACATTAAAAGTTTCTGTTTTCTGTGAGAACGGTGTGTGTTAGCGGCTAAGTTAATAACTAATGATCATTGCGACGGAAGTGAATCAATCAAAGCTAACTTTAGCTGGACAGTAACTTTATTAAAGCCAGAACAATCTCTGTTGCTGTAATCTCCTATTATCACTGTAAAAATGAAGGAGACAATGTATTTCTGCATCCGTTCAGCAGATCTTCAGTGACCGCGACTTTGCTCAGGTTTTCCGCTGCTCCTCTCACAGACGCCTGGTTTCTGTGGTGATTCGAGCTTTCAGACTGGGTGTGTGTAGTTAGAGTGATATTGTGTGTGTGTGTGCAGGTCCAGCGCAGGGTGATGCCGTCTCACAGCATGTACGCGCTCAACATGGAGCGGATCCTGACCCGACTCTGGCATCCCAGTCACGAGGAGCTGGAGCAAGACCACATCCACCGCCAGCACCTCACCATGCTCAGCTGAGACACGAGAGTGTGTGTGTGAGTGTGTGTGTGTGTGAGTGTGTGTGTGAGTGAGTGTGTGAGTGAGTGTGTGTGTGTGAGTGTGTGTGTGTGAGAGAGAGAGAGAGAGAGAGAGAGAGAGAGAGTGTGTGTGTGAGTGAGGACGTCTGTCACGACACCATGTACAGCAGTGATCGGAAGAGAGAGAGAGAGAGTTGGGTCTGTCCTTCACACGAGCACAGACTGACACGAGACGCTGGATTTTCAATATTTCTGGGCATTAATATGTTGAAAGGCAGTAAATATGATTTTGTAAATATTTGTTCTCAAGTCTAGTTTTTGTATGTAAGTACAGGACATCTCAGTGTTTCATATCTCTGAATAAACCTCATGAGTTCAGCACAGCTTAAGAGTCTGAATGAATTGAATGAATATTTAACTCAAGTTAGAAAGAAATTGAAGAGAATCTCTTACAGTCTCTTTCAGTAATTTAAAAGAAGACTGATATGACTTTCAAATAATAATAAAATAATAATAAAAAAAAGATTAAATACTGTACATTTTATTATAATACAAATTAATTAAATTAGCATTTTTTAAATGCAACATTAAAATTAATTAAATTGGTATAAATACATTTTTAGTTTAAACAAATAATAAATGAACATGTTTCAAAAATAAAATTTGATTTAAATAAAAATAATTACATTTAAAAATTAAAAAAAATTTAATTTTAATTTTACAGTTTTTTTCAAATTGCTTACAATGTCTGAAACTATATCTCCATTTCTTAAAACTACACACAAAACGTGTTAAAGGTGAGGTATGTAATTCTCTTTTTTGGCCATTTTTTCAAAATCACTTCCTAACCCATTTACAGCCAGTATGTTAGAAGCACTGAAATGAAAATTAAGCAATTTAATCATCTGTGGAACGGGCAGGACTCGAAAAACTCCAGCCAATCATTTCCAAGACCACCTAGAATCATTGGACAGTAAGTGCGTCAATCAAACGGTCGTACCATCCCCCCCTCCCCCCATCCATGTCCATGTTCTTCGAATGGGTGGAGTCAAAGGAAAGAAGGTAGGACAGTTTGAGTTGTGTATTTTCAACATCTGCCGGCCGTTTTGCAAATCACATTCCCCACCTTTAATGACTCTGTGGGGAACGCCTCAGCGTGACTGCTAGTGCGACCAGGAAGTAAAAGAGGGACGCCTAGAGAGTCATCCTCTTCTTCGTCTGAAGGGACAGCAGCCCGGAGGCATAGGACGCAGTGTCTCATTCCCTGTTTTTAGCTGCCATGCTGAGGGGATGCATGTCAATCATGGCTGTGGCAAGCACAAAACACATTTAACTCAGAGTCAGATCCCCCTGCTGGTACACATCAGGCTGTCAGTAGCACTACACCCCACGGCTGCTGTCCGAGCTTCATGGTTAATGTGGAAGCACCTTTGTGGTTTTACACGAAGGACTTGCCCCAACACCAGCTCAAGGCCTGGACACCACAGCCCGACTCAGAGGAGTCTTTCAGGGAGTGCGGCCCAGACCCATTGGGCCCTAGACTGCTACTTTCAGGGGGACCAGTGTCAACCCCTGTACCAGGAGGCTGTCGTACTTTATCAGCTGAAGCCAACAACCTGTGTTTTTGAAAAATGAACCTGACCACAGTCTCTAACCAGAGATTGATAGCTCCTCCACAGGGCTATGGGACGCCTCAACAGGACGACTCTTAAAGAAGAGGCCTGCCATTCTCACACCAGATAGTTTCTAGTGTTTCATGATTTTACCTCCACAGTAACAGCAACAACAGTATTTGATACACTGCCTATTTTGCAGGTTTTCCCACTTACAAAGCATGTAGAAGTCTGTAATTTTGATCATAGGTACACTTCAACTGTGAGTGAGGAATCTAAAACAAAAAAAACAGAAAATCACATTGTATGATTTTTAAGTAATTAATTCCGTCTCTCACATTTGAAGAGTACCTATGATAAAAATTACAGACGTCTACATGCTTTGTAAGTAGGAAAACCTGCAAAATTGGCAGTGTATCAAATACTTGTTCTCCTCACTGTGTGTGTATATATTTATATATATGTATACAGTTGTGTTCAAAATTAATCTTACCCCTGGTAAATATAATCAAAAATGGCTGTAAAAAATAAATCTGCATCGTTTATCCTTTTGATATTTCATTCAAAAAATTGGCAAAATCCTAACCTTTCATTAAAGTAAAAGAATTGAAAGTGGGGGGGAAATCACATTATAAAATAAATGTTTTTCTCCAAAACACAATTATTGATACCCTTTTATTAAATACCTTGCAATCTCCTTTTGCCAAGATACAGTAACAGCTCTGAGTCTTCTCCTATAATGCCTGATGAGTTTGGAGAACACCTGACCAGAGATCAGCGACCATTCCTCCATACAGAATCTCTCCAGATCCTTCAGATTCCCAGATCCATGTTGGAGCTTCTTCTCTTCAGTTCACTCCACTCATCAGGTCAGGGACGCTCATGGCAGAAGCTTTATTTTGTGCTCCCTAACACATTTTTTGAAGATCCAACCATGGCTCATTATAAGATTTCTAGCAGAAGGCGTCAGGTTTTGATTTTTTATCTGTTGATATTTGATAGAATACACGATGCCATGTATCTGAACAAGAAGTCCAGGACCTCCAGCAGAAAAATATGCCCACAACATTAAAGATCCAGTGGTATATTAAATTGTACACATGGGGTACTCTTAATCCTTGTGTTCACCAAACCCATCTAGCGTGTTTGCTGCCAAAAAGCTCTTTTTTAGTTTCATCTGTCTGACCACAGAACCCTGTGCCGTCTGAAGATCCAGTCGTGTCTGACCACTGAATATGCTGGAGTTTGTTCCTGGAGGAGCGAGGAGCATTTTTCTTGAAACCCTCCCAAACAACATGTGGGGATGTAGGGGTTGTATGATTTTTTTTTTGGCTTTCTGACCCCAAGACTCAACTAATCTCTCCAATTCTCCATCTGTGATCCTTGAAGAGTCTTTGGCCACTCAAACTTTTATTCTCACCGTCCATTAAGACAATATAGACACACGTCCTCTTCCTGGCAGATTCGTAACATCTTTAGTTGATTATAACTTCTTAATTATTGCCCTGATGGTCAAAATGGGGATTTTCAATTCTTTAGCTATTTTCTTACAGCTCTTTCTATTTTGTGACGCTCAACAATCTTTTGCTGCACATCAGAACTATATTCTTTGGTTTTACACATTGTGATGGATGATTCAGGGAGTTTGGCCTTTGTGTTTCCTCATATTTAAACTCCTGTGAAACAAGAAGTCATAGCTGGACAATTTCATGTTCCTAGTCACCCTGGTGTGCTGAAAAAAGTTAAATATTAATGGGAATATACTTCAGAGAGATTTTATTTATAAAAAAATTCTAGGGGTATCAATAATTGTGGCCAATGTGTTTTGGAGAAAAATATGTATTTCATAATGTGATTTCCCCCCCACTTTCAATTCTTTTACTTCAACGAAAGGTTAGATTTGTGCCAATTTTTTTGAATGAAAGATCAAAAATTTAAATGATTAAGATTCTTTTTCACAGCCATTTTTGATCATATTTACCAGGGGTATGATTCATTCTGAGCACGACTGTATATATGTGTGTAAATAAAACCACATACGGTAAGTATACACTGTATTGCCAAAAGTATTGGGACACCCCTCCAAATCATTGAGTTCAGGTGTTCCAATCACTTCCATGGCCACAGTTGTATCTATCAAGCACTAGGCATCCAGACGCTTCTACACACATCTGTGAAAGAATGGGTCACTCTCAGGAGCTCACTGAACTCGAGCATGGGACCGTGATCGGCTGCCACCTGTGCAATAAGTCCATTCGTGAAATTTCCTCTCTTTGTGATTATGGTGTGGGGTTGTTTTTCAGGGGTTGGGCTTGAGCCCTTAGTTCCAGTGAAATAAATAGCATACCAAGATATTTTGGACAATTTCATGCTCCCAACTTCGTGGGAAGAGTTTGGGGATGCTCCTGATCTAACATGACTGCGCATCAGTGCACAAAGCAGGACCCTAAAGACATGGATGAGGAGTTTGGTGTGGAGGAACTGGACTGGCCTGCACAGAGTCCTGACTTCAACCTGATAGAACAGCTTTGGGTCATCGTGAAGAGGCAAAAACAACGCAAGAAGTGCTCAAAATACAATAGTTCAGGCATTGCTCAGAGTAGCATAAGCCAGACAAGGGAGGATTAAAAGAAAAGGGATTTTTTTTTTTTTGTGTGTTTTTTAATTATTTTTTATATGAGGTTAAGTGCTCACAGAAGAGATGGGTTTTCAGTTGTCTTTTGAATGTTGTCAGGGATTCTGCATTCCAGATGGGGGTGGGAGAGCATTCCACCAGCATAGACCCGTGAATGAGAATGTTCTGGAAAGTGATTTTGTGGCTTTCTGTGATGGAACCACGAGACGTCGCTCGTTGACTGATCGTAGGCTTCTGGTAGGGATGTAGACTCGTAGGAGTGAGTGAAAGTAGGAGGGAGCTGAGCCTGTGGTAGATCTGTAAGCAAGCGTCAATGCCTTGAGCTTGATGCGAGCAGTGAGAGGTAGCCAGTGCAGAGAGATGAACAGAGGAGTGACGTGGGCCCTCTTGGGCTCGTTGAAGACAAGACGAGCTGCAGACAAACAACAATCACCAGAGACCTGCTTATCATCCTCCAAAAAGGAACTTCTGAACAGATTTTGTGATTGATGTGTAGTCATTTGGATGGTTTGAAGCAGTGGATTGAGAAACTGAAGGGTGATATTTGGTGGATTGAGATTGGGCCTGCCGGTGGTAGTGGAGCCATCTTCCTCTACCTAGCCAGCTCCAGGCTTTCCAGCCACCACCACCAGGCCGGCTCCAGGCTTCCAAGGCAGGGGTGGAAGTAACGAATTACAAGTACTCACATTACTGTAATTAAGTAGTTTTTTCGGGTACTTGTACTTTGAGTATATTTTTAAATCTGTAATTTTACTTGTACTCAAGTACATATTAAGCTACGTAATCTACTTCGCTACTTGTAAAATCACATTTCGTTACTGAGTACAATTTAAGTTGATATTCATATCTTTGACTGGCAAAAATATATCCGATAGTAAACGGACCAATAAAAACCCTGATATTTGGACTGAAAAAAGCCACCGCAGCCGCAGTTTTTGAAGAGCTGATCATAAGTGAAGGAGGCAAGGAGCTCAGAGTGATTAATGGACTTAAAGTTTGGAGAAACAACAAATTACATAGTAGTGTTATCTATATTTTGATACATATCGATACTGAAATATCTGACAAAACTCAATATCTGTTCCAACACTAATTTTCTGCATTACACTACAGCATTTATATAGCGCTAGCTTAACTAGTGTTGACCTGATTGCCACTCGTGCGGATTGATATTAAGGTCTGTTTACTCTTTCTTATGGTAGAAAAGAAGTTCCTGAACTGAATGATATAAGAATTAGCAGGTGTTGTTGCGCCGAAATGAACCCAAATACGATTGAAATCAATGTTTAGGAAGAACTTTGACGCTCTAAAGCTCATAATCACAATAACTCTCCCTCATGTCGTTCCAAACCAGTAAAACCTGTTCATCTTTAGAACACAAATAAAGATATTTTTGATGAAATCTGAGAGCATTCAGACCCCACATACTCTCCACTGTCATAACCACTTTCAGGGCCCAGAAAGATAGTACAGACATCATGTGAACTCACCAACGCATGAGTTCTGAGCCGGCGTTCTGACGTAGAACCCGGAAGCACTGCACTGTGTTTACTGTGTTGAACAGCATCGGAGAAGTGAAGGGAAGAGAAGAAATTGTTGAAAAAAGTTATTTTTGTTTTTTTGCGCACTAAAATTTTCTCGTTCCTTCATAACATTAAGGTTGAAACACTGTAGTAAAATGGACTATTTTAACGATGTCTTTACTACATTTCTGGGCCTTGAAACTGCTAATTACACTGCAGACTAATATTATTGCTTTCGTCAACGAAAATTATTATAAATATCGTCGTCAACGAACCTTTATCACGTGACGAAAACGAGACGAGAAGCAACGTAAATGCTGGTCATGTGACAATATCTATAATTAAATGTAAAGTTCAATATTGTTGACGAATAAAAACGAGACTAAATGTGGTTTACAAAATAAAAACTATGCTAAAATGTCTCTTCATTTTCGTTGACCAAAACGAGACGAGATGAAATGTTATGACGTTATTTTGTCTCTTTTAGTCGCATTATTATTATTATTTTGCAGTATTTCTGTTTCCCGTGTCTCACTTCAGGGGCTGCATCAGGTCGCACCGCACAGACGCAGGTAACGTCACTTCCTCAAGCCCCACTCGCGGCGTTATTTAGAAGATGCAGCTGTGGTGAGTTAGCGTAAATGACAACAAACAAAGTTAAGTCTGACACCGTTTCACACACACTCCGTGTGCAGTGTGTATGTGGTGCAGGAGCAGCACGCGCTATAGTGCTTTCACATGTGCTGCGTTTGCAGTACGTAACTGAGCCGCGGCTTTACCACAAACACATACTCTCTATTTTTATTTCAAATCCAGAAGTTATCAGCTACTTTTATTTAAAAAAAAAGTTTTGTCAGCATTGCGATTCTCTTAATACACATATACTCTTTAATAGACGTAATTCACTTTAAAAGCACAATTTAAACAATGTATTATTCAATGCACTACTTCTATCTAGATTTATAAGCAAGTGGTAAAATATTTAGCCATGTAGTTATATTAAAATCGCAAACATTTTAAATTAAAACTTAAAATTTACACAAACAGCCGACTCTCATGCCTTTTCTTTTGCATTTAAATTTAATACAATAAATCTTACATGTCACAAATAACTTGTTTTTCCACCTCCACGAATGATACTTTTCTGAGTGTTACTTTTCTGTTCGTTATTTTTGCTATTTTTACATAGTGGTTCACTATACTGACTGGGTTAAATAGAATTGCATTACTAAAAAGAGACTTAAATACAATTTTCATTGACTAAAACTAGACTAAATGTCATCAGTTTTCGACGACTAAAATTAGACGAAAATAGACATGGATAATTCTCACTAAAACTAGACTAAAATGCTCAGACTTGTAGTCGCCTGAAACTTGACTAGACTAAAAAGAGTATGAACGTGACTAAAACTAATAAAAACTAAAATGACAGCTTTACACAAAGTCTAGACTAAAACTAAAATTAAAACAGGCCACCAAAAACAACACTACAGACTATGTGGGGTTAGAAAGCTCTTGAATTTCATCAAAAATATCTTCGTTTGTGTTCCAAAGATGAACGAGTTTTTACGGGTTTGGAACGACATGAGGGTGAGTAATTAATGACAGAATTTTCATTTTTCAGTGAACTAACCCTTTAACACACACTGCATATAAAAATTCAGTGTTGTCATATTTCAAATACCTCAACTGTATTGAGGTCATTTTTTTATTTGTTCTTATTTCATTATTGACTTATTTGTCTTTTTTGCAAATTCAATTCAGTCTGAAGTCAAGCTTCCTTGTGCTGTGTGTGAGCTATTGCAACAGAGTTACCCAAACTCTGTAAACGTTGATGGAATTACAGATAAAAATTCAGTCTTTTTTTTTCTGCTGTACGGAGTGATTTAATACCAAGCTTTGCTGCAATGTCCCATGAAGACAACCAATCGCTCTTACTCCAAAGATGAGAGACTTTTATAAACTGGGCTTTCACCACAGCAGCCTGCATCGAATGAGAATTCAAGATTTTCACAGGTATAGCAGGATTGTAAAGAAGAGGTTCCTCTTTAATCCATAATCCACTTACAATTCCCTGTTCTCAAACAATTCTTACGACATTCCATGATTTTAGAACCTTATCTTATACCTTATACCTTAAACTGTCTTATAAAAAGGAGCTGATTCAACTAGTGCCACATCCTTCAAATTCATTAAAAACAATTGGCGGTATAGTCCCAGTCATCAGCCCGAATGACATCTTTCCCATACAAAAGTCTCTGGGCAGCTTGTAGCCTAAAAGCAGCAATCCTACATGCTATGTCAATTAGACCTAGCCCTCCTTCATGACAGCAAGTCTCAACCAATGCTGACCTGTCCAAAAGAAGTCAACACGGGGCGCTGTTTCTAACAAGGATGTAAGACGTGTTTCCCCGCTGCTCTGAGAGAAAGTGTTCCATTTACTCATTTATTTGCACAGTTTTGTATAATTTATTTGTACAAGTTGTAAAACTAGTTTACTAACATTAGAAGGATCACTCATATTGACTGTAAGTCACGAATATGTTGTCATCTCGAGCGAAAACCAACGCGGGTAAGAGCGGCCGCGGCAAAACTGCACACTCGCCGGAGGATGCTGATGGGGCCTCAGCAAACATCAACTCTACCGACAGTTCATCTGCAAACATAACTCATTCAGGACATGTTGGAGTCGGTCAGAAATTATATATGCAAGAAAACTGACTCATTGTCATTGGATTTGCGGTCAGAGATCGTCACAGTTAGACAAGATGTTGTCTAGAAGTTAAAGACTGGCTGGGCCCTTTGCAGCAGAAAGTGGACGCTAACGCCGACACTGTCAGAGAACTGGAACGTTCAGCATCTGATCACAGTAATTGCATAACTGAAATGCAATCCGTTATATCCACGCTTCAAAAACAGTTGGTACAACTGGATGCCAAATGTGAAGATCTGGAGGGAAGATCCAGAAGGAACAATATTCGCCTCGTCGGATTACCCGAGGGAGTTGAGGGTTTGCATCCAGCTGACTTCGTTTCTCAGCTTTTGCAGCGCTTGCTGCATCTCCAGGAGAAACCTCTACTAGACAGGGCACATCGCACACTGTGCGAGAGGCCAAGGAAGGGGGAGCCCCCCCGTCCCCTTGTCATTAGAGTTCACTACTTTCAAGCCCGTGATGAGATTCTACGACGCACCGCGCAACTATCTCCTCTGACTCATGATGGGAATAAGATATCTGTCTTTGCGGACTACACAACGGCTGTTGTGAAGAAACGAGCTGCTTTCAAGGATTCGAAACGTCTCCTTCACTCATGCCCTGGGGTTAAGTTTGGCCTTCTGTTTCCTGCTGTGTTGCGGATCACTCTCTCCTGGGAGAAAAGGGGTCTTGTTGCTGTTCTCATGTGTTTTTTTTCCTCTTTTTCTCTTTCTTTCTTTCTCTCTCTTCTCTTCCTTTTTCCTTGGTCTCCGCTCAATTTTTGTCAGTTTCACAGTAAAGAATTATTTCACATTCAAAATTTGATCCATATCGTGTATGACACAACCTAAAATAACGCAACATCTAAGTGGGAGGAGTTTCACATTTGTTAGTTGGAACTGTAATGGAGTGAACAATCCTGTTAAGCGTAGCAAGATATTACATCACCTCCAACATTTAGGAGCCCACATTGTCTATCTTCAAGAAACACATCTTAAAATTCACGACCATCTATTGTTAAGGAGAAGATGGGTTGGGCAGGTATTTCACTCCATATTTCAGGGTAAAGCCAGGGGTGCTGCAATTCTTATACACAGGTCAGTTCCTTTTGTGTGCTCTGATGTCATAGCAGATCCCAATGGGAGATTTGTCATTGTCACAGGTAAAATAAGTAATTTTCCAGTTATTCTCGCCAATGTCTATGCGCCTAACTGGGATAATGATAATTTTTTTAGACATTTATTTTCTGTACTGCCTGATACCTCTTCTCAACATCTTATTTTGGGAGGCGATTTTAATTGCTGGATTAATCCCAAACTCGACCGCTCCTCTGTTAGACATAATACACCATCAAAGTCTGCAAAGTTGATTCAGTCTTTTATGGAGTAGTTTAAGGTCTCGGATCCTTGGCGTTTTTTTAACCCATCTGGGAAAGAATACTCTTTCTTTTCTCAGGTTCATCATACTTTTACTCGGATTTACTTTTTTTTTAATAGATAACAGGTTAATTTCTTCAGTGGAGTTATGCTCATACAATGCTATTGTTATTTCAGCCCATGCCCCGGTTGTGTTAAGGAACTTGAGGGCACACGGCCACCATGGCGTTTAAATACCTGTTTGTTGTCAGATGAGCATTTTGTGGAATTTGTGTCTAATCAGATAGATTTGTTTATATTAACAAACAAGTCTTCAGATGTTTCAGCATCCCTCCTTTGGGAAACTATGAAGGCGTACTTAAGAGGGGAAATCATCTCATACACTGCATATAGGGAAAAAATGAGGAAACGTAAACTATCAGAGATTGTTCAGAAAATCGCCCATATAGATAATATCTATGCAGTTTCTGCATCCCCAGATACATACAGGGAGCGTCTTGCTCTACAGGAAGAATTAGACATTCTTTCATCATGCTATGCAGAGAATTTAATGCTTAGATCTAGATACAAGTATAATGAAGACCTAGATACAAGTATAATGAAGAGGGTGATAAGGCAAGTAAGCTGCTGGCCCATCAGTTAAGACAGGATTCATCCTCGCATCTCATTCCTCAGATTCAAACCTCATCAGGAGTAACAACAAACCCCCAGCTAATTAATGATCATTTTAAAGAATATTTTATTTCCCTATATACATCTGAACAAACTGATAACCCCCTTGCTTTTGATGTCTTTTTTAGCAAACTGAACACTGTCGATTCTGCTGCTCATTTGGAAGAACCTATCACTATAGAAGAACTCACTCGAGCTGTTACCTCTATGCAAAATGGTAAATGTCCAGGGCCAGATGGGTATCCAGTAGAGTTTTATAAAAAATTTTTTAGAAGAATTGGCCCCCATGATGATTGACATGTATTTTGAATCATTTGATTCACTCAAGCTCCCCAAAACACTTAATCAGGGCTGAGTTTCCCGATAACGTTGTCTCTTAGCGAGCTACGAAGACTCTTAAGTTATAACTTAACTGAAGGTATACCATTTCTAGGTGTTTTTCCCGAACTATACCTTAGGAAGCCGCTTAAGATATACCTTCTTACGTGCGACGTTACCCGGTGCTGTCCGTGGCGATGCTGCTGAATTTGTTGATATCAATGGCTCGAGAATCAATTATTCTCTCGTGCAGGGGCTGTTTATGTGAGAAAGCGGTGTTCTTTATAAAAAAAGCACTTAAGAAATAGTTGAAATTGCATTTACTAGGACTCATGGGATATTATAAAAAATAATCCAAACTATAATAGCCTATAATAGCATTGCCTACATATTTTAAAATTGTATCACATATTGCTGCCATAATAACCATTTACATTTTTTATGTGCTTTCTTCTCTTTCCCATTTTTGTTCGCTGAGGTGGAGCTGCTATGAGATATTGTTCTTGTAAATACTTTCAAGCATTTCAGTAATAAAAGTGTACGTCACGTACGGTGCTCGACAGTGATCAAAAAGGATTTAAACAGTGAATTTTGAATCTCTTCTTGAAAACGCAGAGATGTGCCTGTTTGTCAAAAAACAGTAGGTACTAATTTGGCCAGGTATTTTTACGCGGGTTGGGTGAGAAAAACACTGTTATGGATTCGGACGGCACTAAAATAACCAACTTACCCCTGTAAATGTTTTAAATACTGTACGAGCCCATGATAAACAATATAGCGTCCAAATAGGACTTAATTAACTGACAGTAGCCTATTTCACTGGCCTTTAAAAGCACTCTTTAATTAAAATAAATTTATAAAATTTTATTATATATAGTAATATAATTAAAATTCTAAGAACAATCAGTGTAATGACAATTTTATTCTTTGCATGAAAACACTTGAATTAGCCTAACTGAACACTGTCTGGGTGTATTAAAACTTCAGAATTATATTCATATAGACCTGCAACAGTGATAAGGTGAAGCTAAGAGTGGTCCAGACCAACCTTCCGAACGCATGACTTACAGAAGGTGTACTTAACTAAGAACGTTTCGGGAAACACGTATTAATGATAAGGTACAGCTTAAGGTGTAACTTAAGAACGACGTAGCGTTAAGAAGGTTTCGGGAAACCCAGCCTGGGCTTCTATCTCTTTGATATTAAAGAAGAATAAAGATCCCTTGCATTGCACTTCTTACCGCCTGATCAGTCTTCTTAATGTTGACTTTAAACTCTTATCAAAGTTGTTGGCAGTACGTTTAGAGTCTACCTTACCATCCATTATTTCTCCGGATCAGACTGGGTTTATTAAAAATAGACACTCATTTTTTAATATTAGGAGACTGTTTAATATTGTATACAATCCTTCTTCTTCTGTTGTCCCAGAGGCTGTAATTTCATTAGATGCAGAGAAAGCATTTGACCGGTTGGAGTGGAAGTATCTTTTTTACACTTTAGAACAATTTGGTTTCGGTCGCAAATTTATTTCTTGGGTGAGGTTACTGTATTCTGGCCCACAAGCTTCTGTCAGGACCAATAATACTCGTTCAGGATATTTTCCCCTCCACCAGTCCACTCGTCAGGGATGCACTCTGAGTCCGCTTCTCTTTGCCATTGCTATTGAGCCCCTCTCTATTGCCCTGCGATCTGATTCTTCTATAATGGGCATAAAAAGAATGGGTACATAACAAAAGGTGTCTTTGTATGCGGATGATCTTCTTCTCTACATTTCAGATTTGGATAGGTCAATACCTACAGCGCTTGGTGTCTTAAAGTCCAATGGTTCAATTTCTGGTTATAAATTAAATCTAAGCAAGAGCGAGATTTTTCCACTGAATTCTGCAGCTAGGAACTACCCTTTACATAATTTTCCATTTAAGATCTCCCAACATAGATTTACATATCTTGGAGTTTGCATCACGGATACATTAAAATACCTTTTTAAATTTAACTTTGCTAATTTGCTTCTCCAGATGGAGAAAGATTTTGAGCGCTGGTCACTGCTTCCCCTGTCCTTGGCTGGAAGAATCAACTCGGTTAAAATGAATATCCTTCCAAAATTCTCTTATTATTTTCAGTGCATACCCATTTTCCTTCCTCAACACTTTTTTCGTCAAATTGATTCCCTAATTTTGGGTTTTATTTGGAATAAAAAGATCCCCAGAATTCGTAAGGCTTTTCTTCAGAGACCTAAAATACTTGGGGGAATGGCTCTACCTAACTTTCAGTTTTATTTCTGGGCTACAAATCTTAGGGTCATGCAATACTGGTTAACCCCCTGGGGTCGGCGGTATCACCGGCGATACCAGCTTGCGTTTTTCCTTATCAGTGCAAAAGAGCGTTTCATACATCAATCGATCCTGTTAAGTGTGTATTTTTTTTTTTATACTCACAATAAAAACAAAGTGTTGTGCTTTTTGCCAAATAAAGAAAAATAAACATGATGGGCGTTCTGCTTTCTCTCTGTCAGTGTAGTCCATTCTGAAATGCGTCTGAAAATGAACCATAACTCAGCGAATACTCAGTCAAACAGGCATACAGACACATGCATGAAGCTTGAATTCTCTTCTTTTAAATGAAGTAATTTATATAAAAAACAAATATTCTCAGTTTATGTAATATGTATGAAAAGAGAGAGATGTCAGTCGTTCTCATCTCAGCTCATTATGTTTTAATGTGACCCCGCCCACGGAGAGAGCGCGCTATTCAAACGCAAATAATCTGAGGCGATCCACGCAAACCTGTGAAACGCCCACATCAGCTGGATAACACACACTGCGAGTTCACTTTCAGTCTCATGTAGCCTACTTTACGACGCTGTGAGGAATAATACTATCTTAATAATAATCCTGGAAAATTTACGTCAGAAGTGCTGGAAGTTTCATTTCGAGGATCAACGGATCCAGGAATAGGTCAGTTCTGTATTTGCTTTGTTCTACGTGTCTGTACACGCAAAAAGACTGTTTAAATATGAATCGCATTTCTGTGTGTGAATGAATGAACAGCTTTTACCAAACTCTATTGCTAAACTGAGATGAGTAAAAATCGACTACAAAAATCGGATAGATTATAAAGTTTTTACTGTAAAATAGCCTACTGCCACACATCAAATAAGCTTATAATGTTGCCAATTTCTGCTCATGTATATTATGTTTTGTCAAAAATAAAGTAATCAACTAAGATGTTATTATAGTGTTCTAATGTAGGCAATATTCAAACTAATGAATCCTTAACTTTGAAATATGTATAATAAAATGTATACTTTAGTTTTTACGAAGATAGATTACACTGGAAATATTGTTACTTTTTTTTATTGTTGTTGTAATTGTATAACCTTTTTAATTAAATAGCAAAAAATATATATATATACAAGGATAGATGTAAACGAAATCTTAAAAGGTCAATATAAACCTTCTCTTTAAATTATTTTTATTGTGCTTTATTAGTGACACATTTGGGTAGAGCATATATTCAAAAACTTTCTGAAAATACAGTATGGGAACAATAAACTGCACTATTACTAGAAATGTTTACCTTGGATATTATACAATTTGCGAGCACAATTTGTGGGAAAAAAAACAACAACTGTGAACCAATATTGTATATATATATACATTCTTTCCTGTGGTTCAGTGACAGACCTGAATGAATGGCTCATTATGCGAGCCATTGTCTCCTCAGGTGTGAACCACTCAATATTCATGATGGTGTCATTGGATCATTCACGCCCACTCGCATATTGCCTTTCCAAACAAAAAGTGTCTTACAAAATTTAAATCAATGTATTGCTTTATGTGAATGATTAGGCAGGATGCCTAATCACTCCCATTGACTCCTTCCTCAAACCTATCCATGTTATGAAGGGTATGATTTCAAATTTTTATGAAGCAATCTGCTCCTTAAGTGAAAGCTCACTTGCATCTATTAAATCTCAGTGGGAGGAGGACATAGGAGAAAATATTCCAGAAGAACAATGGGAAAAGATTCTACGTTGTGTGCACTCCTCATCCTTCTGCGCCAGACAGGGTCTGATGCAGTGTAAAATCCTTCATCGCACCCACTGGACCAAAGTTAGACTTTCTAAAATATATTCTGAGGTAGATCCCATGTGTGATCGCTGTCATCAAGCCCCTGCATCTACTGCGCATATGTTTTGGTCTTGTCCATCTCTACACAAATATTGGTCTCTGATCTTTAAAACATTATCTGAAGTTCTTGGATTTTATGTTAAACCTTTGCCTGTCACATTTTTATTTGGTACTCTCTCTCTTTCACTTGACATGCCCAAATATAAGACTGATTTTGTAGCTTTTGTCACTCTTCTGGCAAGACGCCTAATTTTAATAAATTGGAAATTGCCTACACCTCCAACTCATTTTTCATGGATTAATGATATCTTTCATTTCATCAAACTAGAAAAAACAGGCATACAATGAAGGGATCTTCTGACAACTTCTATAAAATTTGGGGTCCTTTCCTAGATTGTGTAGGAAAGTGAAATGGTTTTAAACGCCCGTCTATATCTCCTCTGGCAGTAAAGAATCTTCTAATATGTGATATTAACCTGAATATGTTTTTGGATGACCAAGCTTTATGTGGCTCCTTATTTATTATTTATTATTATTATTTTTTATTTTTTTATTTAATTTATTTTTTGTTACTTTTTGGTTTATGTTGCTGTTCTTGTTTAGTGTTTATACTTCTTTCATTGTTTTATTTTCTCATGCTGAATGATGTTTGGATGTAATTTGCATCATATGACAGATCCATAATTGTATATTTGGTAACACTTTATTTCGATAGTCCACTTTAGACATTCTACTAACTATAAGTAACTTTTCAGCATCATGTCAACTAACTGTCCTTAGTTGGTCCAATACAGTCATTTTATGCCATAACGATGAAGCAACAAGATTATTGACTATTAAGACCCCTCCCCTATAGGACAGCTGGGGAATTAGCCATTTCCAGTTACATAACCGGTGACATACTTTTTCCAATAGTCCTTCCCAGTTTTTTTCCTGAAACAACCAGGGAATATCAAAATAACACAGCAATTAACTCTGGGTCACACAGGTTTGTGTGCGCCAGGAAGGTCAGAGACATGAGTGCAAGCAATTAATACAAAGAGTCTTTATTGATGTACAAAAATAGTTAAAACAGTATATTCTTTAAAAGGACATTCTTTAAATCACATAGGGCAGTATATGAAATGGTAAACACCAACACTCCACACACAAGGATCTGGAGAACTCAAAAACATGAACACTTGTCTCCTAAAAGACAGCACGTTTAAGCACAGGATTTTTGAATCCTAAGGAAAATCCGGTTTAACCTCGCTTACTTTTCTGAATCTTGCCAGTTCTGTCACAATGACTGCATTTTCAATGAATGGAGGGACGTTTAAACAGCGGAGTGGTATTAATGAAAATTTATTTCACCCACAAACCGTTCTCAATAACCTTGTTGACCAATGCTTCTGTTTTAAGAAAAACAACTACGGCTTTATTCATTCTCGAAGCCGAGACGATATTTCCACAGCCTAACTGCTCACCAACCGCTATCACAACATCTCCACCTGTAGCACTGGCCTCTGGCACACGCCTGAACCCACGGCGGAGGGATAATGGCGTCCTTCACCTGTGGACGACACACCTGACGCCAGGTGACCTGCGCACGCTAGGCCTACTTACTAGAACCCTAAATTAAACTTTACAAAGAGTAAACTAAAAAAAAATCAAGAAATGGAAAAGAAAAAACACACCAAAGAAAATATAAAGAACAGCGCACGATAGAAACACGCTCTCGCACACGCACCCTCCTCACTCCCAGCATGCACTCAGAGAGAGAGAGAGAGAGAGAGATAGAGCGAGAGAGAGAGAGAGAGAGAGAGAGAGAGAGAGAGAGAGAGAGAGAGAGAGAGAGAGAGGATGAGCCACATATATACTGAAGGGTCACATACAGGGCACTCGCGCATTAATCTTCATCAGTCATTAATATTCTCCTCTCAGTAATTAAGACACAGATGTAAGTGTGGAAATAATTATGAATGTGAGATACTGACTTTGTATTTAGAGGATTGATACAAATACAGAAAACAAATTCTTTAATTACTAATTGATTACTTAGGCCATATATCTTGAAAATGAAAGATACAGTTTAATTTAATCAGAGAAAGCCGATTGACAAAGAGTATTGACATAGACACATCAGAAACACATTAAATAAAAGTTTACTCAAATTAAAAGTTACAATAATATTTAGAATGTTTGGTGATTGTTAATAAAAGATAAACATAAACATCTGTCAATGTCAGGCCTTTTTTACTGTATGCTGAATGACTATAATTACAAATTTCATCCCCAGAAATTTAAAAATAATAAATATATCCAACAAATAGAGGCATCAGTTTCAGTGTTGGTCATACTGGCCTTCATTCTAGTACTGGAGTACAGCAAACATGTAAAAGAGACTGTCTTAATGTATTTAACTGCATTCATTTGGAGATTAAAATGAAATTGCACAATTTAATGTTGTGTGTGATTAATCTCAGTGTGTGGTTAATTCATTAATTTGTTTAATCGGTTGACAGCAATAGTTTCTGCATATTTGATCAAAATATTATGTCATCACAACGAGTCCATCTTAGCAGACCAGCTCAGACTAAACTGGTCCTGTCGGGTTGAGATGTTGAACACTGAGATTCTGCCTGCAGACCAGCACACACACGAGAGGGTCTGAAATCAGTCTCACACTCAACAAGAAACGAGGAATAAACTCAACATGAAGAGGAAAAGAATGATTAAAGAATAAGAAAACAATGGGCAGTAAAAGCACCAGCAGAGTGAATATGAACACAACCCAAATATGACGATCTGGTTTTCTGGATGTGTGAGAGTGACGATCAGTAAAACACAGAGCAAAACTAGATATCATCCATGTGATCACTGATATAATGAACACTAAAATATCAACCAAAAAATTCACTTCTAATAATAAAATCTCACTGATAATGACACAGAGAAACACCAGTATGTAGAAAGTGATGAAACAGGGTGAAGAGAAAACTGAAGCAGTGTACAGTGGATATTTCACTGAGAGAATTCCCTCTAGCGCCACCAGCTGGTTCAGCAGGAGACCACAGTGTCTTGATGAGAACCATAAAGATACAAAAACACGAAATGTCAAATTCCAGTCAAACTCATTTAAGAACAGTTTTAACAGTATGACGGGACTCAAGAAAATCTCAACAGAGTCAGTGAGGAGGAGGAGGATGATGAAGGCTGAAATACGGTGTCCATTCTTTCTGTGATGAATTAGATCTCTGGCAGACCAAACAAGAGCTGGTAGACCTGCACACACACCGATGATGATGAAGATGGACCATCTGTCCTTTATCTGTAGAGGTACCAGAGCCCTGAGAAAGTCATACTTTCTCATATTTCAGTCTGTCTTTGATCTCTTTGCGATATCTAGCTGAAAATATGTAATTAAAAAAATGAAAAAGTGAAGAATTAGTGTCTGCTGAATAAATGCTGAGCAACTTTCAGAAGACACAAAGCTCATTCCAGCTGAACATACAACTGAGAATATTCAGACTGAAAATATTAATGCAGTCTACCCTTATGAAACAAAAATATATGAGAATATACTGCAAAATATAATGTGATATATTACATAATGCATTTCCATATATGGGAAACTAGTGCTTATATTTTTCAATATGCTGCAATATATGCACTGACTGTGTATGGCTGTATATTAATACATATAAAATATTTAGAAATGAAGACAAAAAGTAGCATTACATGTAATATTCACAAAGTTTTATCCTTTTTTGTGTACAAATACTGCACATACATGTTCCCAGAAAAATATGAATGCATGTTCACACACACACACACACACACACACACACACACACACATATATATATATATAGTGCTTTTGAAAATATTAAACATTTATAATGTAAATAATTAAAAAATATAATAAATATATTACAATATATTTTTCTCTACATATGTGTGTGTTTATGTTGCATGAGTAAATATGTCGGCAATATATTACACATGCAGTACCATATCTGATCACATATACATCTATATATAATGAAGTGTATTACTGAATATAAAATTACATACATTATGATATATTAGTAAATAATATTATTATTAATATATATAATATTAATATATATATATAACAATATTATTGTCACATTTTTCTATATATAAAAAGCAGCAATTTCTTATGTATTATTTAATATATTGTAATATATGAACACAATATATTAGTCTGTATATTTTTAAATATACTTTTAAACCATCTCATATATTGATCATTCATATATAGGGAATTATATATTTTCATAAGGGTAGTCTGTGTCACATCATGTCAGTTCATCTTTAATAACTAAAAATGAAGTAAAATAAACAACCATGTCTTACCTAGATATAATCAGGAGATTTCTGCAGCGCTGTGCTCATGGCATAAGAACGTTTGCAGTCTTGCTTGATTTCTTCTTTCTTCTCTTTTCTACTGCTGGTTTCTGGTTTATCTGCTGGTTTGATCTCAGCTCTCACATCTGAGCTCTGACTGTGGTTTCAGTAAGAAACACGGATAATATCTACTTAAACCATTTTTACTAAATGTTTAAAAGCTTTAAGTGAAATTATATAGTGCCTCTGTAAATGTAGTGTAGATAAATTAAGTCTTTCCCCACGATTTTCTGTTATTCATTTTTTTTTATTATTATTGAGTTTTATTATCATACTGGGAATTTGTCCTTTGCATTTAACCCATCCAAGTTAGTGCACACACATTAGGAGCAGTGAGTAGTGACATTACCTATCATTCTTGAGAATCAAACCTGTGACCTTTGTGTAACAAGTCTGACTCTCTAACCATTAGGCCCCCAATAGAGAAAAGATAATATTAATATAATAGACACAGACTTGTAGTGGAAATAACATTAATTGACATACCCTTGGCGGTTAATTGATGTAAAAAAGGCCTATCACTGAAACCACAGTCAGAATTTGAGAGCTGAGAACTGCAACCACAAAGAGTTCAAAACCACCAGATAAAACCACCAGAAACCAGTGGAAGAGCAATTCTCACTCTAAAGACATCAAAAACTGAGACATGGTTAAGTGCTTTGCACATCACTATTGTAGTTCAATAGGCAATTCATAACTAATTTACAATTCAGTCAGGGCCACTTTCGTCAAATGTATATTTATTATAATGACGCATACAGTTAGTGTTGGCGGTATGGTTCTGTTATGGGCAAAATCCACGCGCCCGTCTATGCAGCCATGCCTGAACAGAGCGGCAAGAGCAGCAAGTAAAACCCCCTGGGGTAACTTAACACATCCAGTAATCATGCATACATAATTACAATCACAACTTACATGAGTGTTGTAAACAAGCCAGAATACATGAAAGATGATACAATGAAATTAACTATGACAGTAATGAACATAAGTGATTATATTACAGATTCAGCTAGGTGGAGCTGGCGACTGTCATGACGCAACACCAATCAGGATTGGATTAGTTTCATTCATACTTCAGAGGCGCACGCTAAGGGAGCGTCCCCAGAGAGTCGTTTTACACCGACGCAGTGCAAGATCCCTAACGAAAGGGAACTGAGAGCTCTTTAATTATATTAATGATAGAAGAGAGAGAATACAGGACAGTCTCTCACTCGATATGAAACACTTCTATAAAGACACAACAATATTACAAATAACTCTCTTCTGATTTCCATGCAAGCTCTGGTTAATATCTGTATATAAACTTAGTACTCTTCTAATATATTCTGTGCACTTTAAATCTTTTTAATACATTTACATTGAATCATTTAGCAGACGCTTTAATCCAAAGCGATTTACAAATGTGGAGAACAATAGAAGTTAACTAACAATATTCAAGTGCTGTGAATAATAGCGTGAATAGTAGTTATTTGGTAAAAGAGTATAATGTACATGCATTAGGAACACAAGCAAGACTATGACATTAAACTACTTGATGTTGTTGATCTGTCAGTCTATCGGGGGAATTAATGAGAATAAACCGTGCTTTATACAAGCCTCCTCTCCATCGTATGATAAAGTCCTGCTGATACAGAACGTCAGCAGAAGCATCAACGGCACATCAATACATCTTTAATAAAACTCTGTTTACCGGATGTGTTTAATGGAGCGCAAACAGAGCAACTGAGTTTTGAGTTTTATGAGTCAAGAGTTATCTCTAATAACCCTAAATGTCACAGAAAGGAAGGGTGTGTGCAGTGAAAAGAATGACATTGACTTCATTTATTGAGTGCAGATGTTTAAACTGAACTGCAGGCGGTCTGTGAATGAGACGCAGGCTTTTGCATTGAAACACAGCAGGCAAATGCTGCACTACTGTCTCGAGAGAGTTCGTCCCGGCTGTGTGTCGAACTCTGATGTGTGTCAGTTCTACAACAGCAGAGAACAGACTTCATTAACCCTCCAACATCAGTTCTACAACAGCAGTGAACAGACTTCATTAACCCTCCAACATCAGGCCTCAAGAACATGTACAATACACAGTCAGCTAGTGGGTTCAGATAAAGGAGATAACTAGACAAATATCTAAATATATTAAACAATGTAAAACTGTTGTGACTGGAAAAAAAACCTACAGTAAAACTGATTATGAAGGGGAGAATGAGAAAAGTGTAAGTCAGAAGCACCAGGAACAAACTGCCCAAAATTTTCTTGCGCTTTAGAGAAGTAAGTGATATTGCGCGTGAAAGACCGCGACAAGTGCCAACAAAACACAGAATGATTATCAGATAGAGGATTAAACAGGCGATCGGTAGGAACAGAGGGCTTAGAATGACTGCAATAATCAGAGGAACAAACCAGATGATCACAGAAACGACACAGCAGACTTTTAGTGAATGATGAGATCTGTACCAGATAGGATGAGAAACCAGAAGATATCGTTCAAAAGCAACACATGCCATAAAAAACAGACCAACAATCAAACTATACATATATGTAATTTTGGCATCCTCTGACTCTGTGATTGTGTGTGTTAATCTACAAATGATCTGAATGAGATCTGAAAGAATCAAATGAATAACAAACACTGGAGTGGAGCGATGAGATTTGATAAGAGCACACAACGCAAACAGAGTTAAGATCATGATTGGAATCTCAATGGCTGAAATTATCATGATAATTAATGGGTCTGCAGACTCAAGTTTCCTGAGAAATTCCCTCATCTGATCGTCATTATAATCTTCACTTGATCCGTTGCTGCTGGCATTTTGTTCTGCCATTGTTTCATGAAATCTTGACAGGCAACACTAAATAACAAACCAGTCATTAGTTTAAAAAACATGCATTCATTTACTATTTACTACTTTATTAAAAACATTAGGGAAATATATGACATAACTTGTTTTCTGTGTGATTGTTGATATAAAGTTTCCTCAGTTTGCTTGACATGTTCTTTAGAGGAGATGTGTGTAATGTTAGAAAGCTTGAAATACGTGAAATGTAAGATTAAAGTTTGGAAATCCTCCATTTGAACAATATCACAGAAGCAAGAATGCTGTTGTTCTGAATATTCAGTCCAGCACAGCTGCAAGTGTACAATGGTTTATTAAACTAGGAGTAAATCTTGAAGAACTTACGTTACTGACAGGATTGTGTGTTTCGTCTGCAGGTCAAAGCAGAAGTTTGTGGAGCAACACACAGACTGACAGATGTTTCACAAGTTTCCACTGCCGTGTTTAAAGAGCTCTTCATTCACTGCACACACTGTAAAAACACACATCTTAAAGCTAGAGTTAGAACAAGCTGAACAACATGTGCTAACGTTTGAATAAAGGCTGAAACACAATGACACAATAATTCCCACATGAGACGACATGATCTTACCGGGAATCAGACTGAAGACTGAAGACGCTGCTCATCAGGAGATGATGGTGTTTATGAGCTGCTCAGCGTTCTTTTATAGCCTGAATTAACTCCAGAAACACCAAACAGAGATGCATTAAACATCATTAACAGTTAATGCACATGCAGCCGCATTAGCAATCAGCAAACCAAACCAAACTCCACAATATAAAACCATTCAAAAAAGACACAAGTGTTATAGAAAAAAGAATGTGAATAGCCAGAAATACAGTGATATAATACTATATTCATACTTTAAATATTTCAAAATATGTTAAATGCAGAAAGAGCAAAATAAAATCTTATAGCTTTTACTACTGAAAACGTACGTGGTTACTTACGTAACCTCAGTTCCCTTAGAGATACACATGGATGTGAAAGTAAGCGTCTTTTAGATCCACTGAAAAGAACCAGTCTCCTGGGCGAATTTGCGCTAAGATGTGTCTGGTTGTAAGCATTCTGAATGGCCGTGTCATGAGGGCCTTGTTCAGATGTAAAACCCCGAATCGCTTTGTGATGCGGGGACTATCTCGATAGCCCCTTTCGCTAGCAGACATGATACTTCGGTGCGGAGGACATGAGCTATGGTGCCTCTTACAGAAGTTTGGATAACAGTGCGAAAGCGCGGTGGTCTGCGGGCGAACTGAAGCGAGTAGCCGCGCTTTATAATGTTCATTACCCAATCTGAAACTCCGGGAATGGCCTGCTGCCAAGCTAGAGCCCGATAAGCCAGAGGTAAGATCATATCTGATGGTGGAACACCCAGACTTGGTGGCCCAAACCGGTTTATGTGAGAGGTTTTGCTCGATTTGTTCTTTTGTAGATCACTGTTAAACCAGCGTTTGGGTGCAGGGGTGCGTGACAGATGATGGGCCCATGTTCTACATTTAATACTGCTCCAGCCGCCTGAGCTGAAGAGGGGGCTGTGAGAAGCACTCGAGTGATCTTCGGGGCTGGTCCGGCCGCGGTGGGACATAGACCCCTCTTTCTGACGGCTAGGATGGCTTCCTGGGCTCGTGGTCGAGCATGAGCTTCGGCCGGGGGTCCCTGGCGCTTGGGGAACGGGTACCGTTTAGCTGGCTTCAGACGCTGGCTGATTTCAGCCACTGGGCAGGGCTGATAAACCTGCGGCGCTGTCTTTTCTGGCTGCGGCGTGCTCTCGGGGCGCCGTGAAGCCGAACTGGAGTGCTTTGGAAGGAAGTGCTTCATAGCACTGGAAGCCTTCTGAGCTTCGGTGAAGCGCTCTGCGAAGCTGCTGACGGATGGGCTGAAGAGACCAGTTGTTGAGACCGGTGAGTCGAGGAAGGCAGTCTTATCCACGTCCCTGATCTCAGTCAGGTTAAGCCATAAGTGGCGCTCCAATACTACTAGGCTGGCCATGTTGCGGCCGATGGCCTGAGCAGTGGTCTTAGTCGCCCGTAGTGCCAAGTCTGTAGCACTGCGGAGGTCCTTGAAGGCATCCGGGTCAGGTCCTGACTCATCCATAGCGCGGAGGAGCTTAGCCTGGAACACCTGAAGGGTCGCCATGGCGTGTAGTGCAGAGGTGGCTTGACCGGCGGCGGAATATGCGCGGCTGGCCATAGCCGAAGTAGTCCTGCACGGCTTGGACGGGTGTGTCGCTTTTGTCCTCCAACTTCCTGCAGTAGGAGGGCACAAATGAGTGGCGACCGCTTCTTCAAGTGGCGGGAGTTCAAGTTCACATAGCCCTTTTCCTCAGTGCCGTCAACAGTGTAGAGTGTAGTAGAGGAAGAAGAGCGCGTTCGCCCTGAAAAGGGTACGCGCCAGCTTTTTGTGAGCTCCTCGTGGACCTCGGGGAGAAATGGAGCGGCGCGCTGGCGAGGGGCCTGTTGGCGCCCCGGCAGGTACCACTCATCAAGGCGGCTCTTAGCGAGTTCAGCTGGGGAAAGCCAGTCAAGACCCAGCTTGTCGACAGCGCAAGACATGACACAGAGAAGCGCAGCGTCAATGCTCGCTCTGGTGTCAAAACGATCACACTGAGAGGGAGGGACGGGGTCCACGGAGCCCGACCAATCCTCACCCTCAGATGCCGCCACTGAAACTGCGTCATCTAGTTCCTCAGCAGATCCGCCAAAAGAAACGAGTCCTGCCGCTTCAAGAGAGGGGCGTTGGTTGCTTCTTGTGAACAGAACCGGAGAGGTGTCAGATCCTTGTGTAGACGAGGCACACCAGGAAGGACCCGGCGTGCACGCGCTGAAATCACCGTGTTCAGGGATCCTCTGATTTCACCGCTTCTTCCTACAGGGCTCGTGGGGCGCCGAAGACGGAAGATGGGCGGGTTCACTCTCTGAAGTAGCGAGAGTGAGTCTGGATCGGAGGACTGCAACAGGCATGCTATCACAATGATGACAGCCGCATTTAGTGAGCACTGCCTCGGCGTGCTCAGGGCCGAGACAGACAGCGGTCTGGATTCGCAGATGGGGAGCGGCATTTGCAACTGCTCATTTAGAAAAGCGTATGTAAAGGATACTCGCCGAATGCCACAGGGAAATGCTTAGCTGGGCGCTGAAGCTGTTCCACTGAGGGGCTGTTCTACGGCGAGCGGCTTCCTAATCCAGAGAAATCAGCGACGAGGTAAGTCTCAGAGCTGAAGGAGAATAGATCTGTCATATGGCGAGTTTTCTCTCAATTTATACTCTCGTGCCGCGTCCATGTTGGCGCTCTCAAGTCTGGCAGGGCGCCAAGCGTTCCCATTGGATCGCGCGCTCCTGCTCACTCGCCATAGGTTTGTGCAGTTGCCGCAGCACAGCCAATCAGCTCGCTTGCATGAGCTATGATGTTCTTGCTGTGCAGCTGCAATGCATTTTAAAATAAAGGCTTCAATATTCTTGAGAAAAGGAGTTTTCCCACAGCGTTTGCAACGCAGTACGAGAGAACGTTCTTGTACGGGAACAAAATCACTACATGTTTATTTGCAGTGTCATTCCAGACACTGATGTGTGTGAATCTCCACATCAATCTGTCAGTAAACGTTGAGTTAGACTGATTCTGCACTACGCTTTAATAATGTTCCACTAGTCTGTGTCTGATTCTTATTATTGACACTGTATCCACAAAAGAAATGGGCATTTCTAATAAATATTTATAAATAATTACAAAATGTGCATTCCACATGTTAAATTATGTTGTGTTAATATTGGTGAAAAGCTAATTCATGTTCAGATATTGTGAACATTAGACTTTTTTTACAGTACGGTACACTTGAGGAACAATCAAACAGCATCTTAGCTTAATGTAAATAATGACAGTAATGAACACTTTCATCCACATGTTGATAGTGAACACAAAAGTGATGTGATGCATATATTTCACATATAATGATTTAGAAGATTGCAATAGCTAAAATGATAAACAATACAGTTTTTATGCATTCTTTAAAGTTTCAGTCAAGAAGAATTTAACTTGAAGCACATCTACTACTGAGTATCATAATTGATTTGGTTTCTGCCATTAGAAAACACTCTGATTGAGTAGATGAGGGTGATTTCCTCAATTTTCAAAAGCCTGATGCCCGAAAGCTTTTTAGGAAGAGATTCAGTAGCAATGTTAATTTCATTAACGAAAACTATGACAAAAAATGTTCGGTGACAACCTTTTTTTCCCTGACTAAAGCCCTATTCAGTCAGGATTAGCTTTACAAGGGTAGATGGAGTAATGTAATTTTACCACAGGATGTCTGTAATAATAATGGCCAATTAGCACAGGATAAGAAATCTCAGTAAAACTATCAGAAGTGGGAGGAGTAACACGATTTACACACCCCGTCACCCTCCTGTCATTATGTGTGTATTAAGTTGCTTCCTGATATCATGTGCGCAAACAAATCTATCTAATCTAACCTATATTTATATATATAAAACAATTAGGTCTGGTCGAACAATGTATTAATTCAATTCAGATTGGATTATGTTGGTAATAGGCACTTATCTAACGCTAAAAGATGTTTCGTGCCTCTAAAAAGTTATCTTCCCTACTTCCAGTTGTTGCCAGCCAGTGGTGAACTTCTTTAGTGCAAAGCACACGTGCATGTCCTGGAAGTAGTTCATGATCATGGTCCTGATGTTGTCTGGGATGTAGAAGAATTCCAAAGCTAGCCATATGACGTGCAGATCTTTTTTCTCCCTCTTAGTGGTCTGGATCTTTTCCCAAATCATGGAAGCATGCTCTACACAGCCAGGAAAACCTGGAATCCCGGCTTTCTGGCAGCTGGTATTTATGTAGTTGTTCAATTCAATTCAATTCAAATTCAAATTTATTTGTATAGACAATACATATTGTCTCAAAGCAGCTTTACAGAAAGTGCATTTCAGAAATGTACATAGAAAAGTTAGTTAATCATGTATTAATTTAGGGCATAATATATCGCCAGCGTTGAGTCGTCTCTTCACAGGCGTCGAGTCGTCTCTTCACGGGCGTCGAGTCGTCTCTTCACGGGCATCGAGTCGTCTCTTCACAGGCGTCGAGTCGTCTCTTCACGGGTGTTGGGGCATCTGAAGGTTCCATGTGAGGCTGGATACAAACTGGAACTGACGAACTCTATTTACCTCGGGACTAGCATCCCGAGATAACGACAGAAAAGCAGATGGGAAATAATTAGCATAGCTGCTGTTCATAATATTAATGCATTCGATATGATTCAACTGTAGTATTAAAGGTAGTATTATGCGAACGCTTGGCTAAAGAGATGTGTCTTTAATCTAGTTTTAAACTGGGACAGCAAGACTGAGCCTCGAACAATATCAGGAAGGCCATTCCACAGTTTAGGAGCTAAATATGAAAATGCCCTCCCTCCTTTAGTGGACTTAGATATCCTAGGAATGACCAGAAGCCTCGAATTTAGTGATCTTAAAGAGAGCGATGGATTGTAGGGCGATAGAAGATCCGTTAAATACCCAGGAGCTAAACCATTTAGGGCTTTATAGGTCAGTAGTAATACTTTGTAATTGATACGAAACTTAAAGGGATAGTTCACTTTGAAATTAAATTTTGGTATGTTTTAGCTTACCTGAAGGGCATCCAAGATGTAGGTGTCTTTTTTTCCGCAGTAGTTTCAATTTTGATATTTTTAGGTCAAACCGTTCTTGTCTGTCAGTCCTATAATGCAGGTCTGCAGTCACTGTCTCAAAGAGCATGCACAGAGTCCAAATTAAAACAATTCCCCATCGTCCAAATTAAACAATTCCCCATCGTAAGTACACATTGATAGCCTAATACACGAAACGAGCGGTTTGTGTGAGAAAACGAACAGTATTTATATAGTTTTTACCTCTTATAAACACAACCACGTCCAACTGATCTAAGGGCGCGCGCGCATCCCGGTTTTTTAACATGTGCGCAGACTGGTGCATAGATATATATATACACTAGATGTCACCTTGGCTACGACTGCCGGAACGAGTCGTTTATTGGAACGACTGCCGTAGGCAAGGCGACATCTATTCTAGTGTATATTTATCTATGCACCAGTCTGCGCACACGTCACACACCAGGATGCGCGCGCGCCCTTAGATCATTTGGACATTGTTGTGTACAAGAGTTAAAAACGATATAAATACTGTTCGTTTTCTCACACAAACCGCTCGTTTCGTGTATTAGGCCATCAATGTGTACTTACGATGGGGAATTGTTTAATTTGGACGATGGGGAATTGTTTTAATTTGGACTCTGTGCATGCTCTTTGAGACAGTGACCGCAGACCTGCATTATAGGACTGACAGACAAGAACGGTTTGACCTAAAAATATCAAAATTGAAACTACTGCGGAAAAAAAGACACCTACATCTTGGATGCCCTTCAGGTAAGCTAAAACATACCAAAATTTAATTTCAAAGTGAACTATCCCTTTAATAGGTAACCAGTGTAGTGATGATAAAATCGGTGTTATATGATCATATTTCCTTGACCTAGTAAGAACTCTAGCAGCTGCATTTTGGACTAACTGTAGCTTGTTTATTGAGGATGCAGGACAACCAGCTAATAAAGCATTACAGTAATCTCGAGGTCATGAATGCATGAACTGACTTTTCTGCATCAGAAACTGATAGCATATAACGTAGCTTAGCAATGTTTCTAAGGTGGAAAAAGGCTGTTCTTGTAACATATGAAATATGATTTTCAAAAGACAAGTTGCGGTCTAGTATAACACCCAGGTCTTTTACTGTAGTGGATAAAGTAACAGGACATCCTTCTAAATTAAAGTTGTATTGTAAGAGATTTTGTGGGCAGTTTTTTGGGCCAATAAGTAATACCTCCATTTTATCTGAATTTAATAGCAGAAAAGTACACGTTGTAAAGGACCACTTTGGAGTTTAATGTATGCTGTTAATTAAATTAAATAAATGTTTGTAACATATTCAAATAATTTTATCTTTTGTATGCGCTTTAATGTCATTTGTATGTGATTGACCGGAAATTCTGTGCACCTGTGATGTTGAAATTTATCCCTTTGGTGGCACTGTAGTCTGCACAAGAGAAGATGAGCTTTTAAAAGGTAGCTGGCAGGTGTGAATGGTACGCAGCTGTGTTTGAGCATACATGTGGATTTTATCTGAGATTTTTTTTATTCATGAACTTGAACTCGACGCCCGTTTTATGACGGAAGAAAGGACTATCGTATTATGTTTTGCATTCCTTGGTGAGTGCAGCGAGGTATGATATGTTTTTATTTATATAATTCAGAAAATTGTTTGCACATATGTATGGTTTATTTTGTTGTGTAATTAATGTTTGTTACCCTAAATGTTTGTTTACGTAATGACGTTTGTAGCCGTGAAAACAAGTGTGTGAAATGTTTGTTGTATGTATGTTTTCAATACAGTTTTCACAGTGCTAAGGTGATGATGGATTAAAAGTTGAACGTCATGCTGGTTTGGCAAACTAAATAAAGAAACACCTTATGCATCAGTCGAGACTCTCTTTTTGAATCCAAGGGCTGCTACACACGTCATCCAGTATTTTATATCTTTAACACACTCTGTCAATTTAGATAATTTAGTGTTTTCATCTGGTTGTGATGAAATATATAATTGAGTGCCATCAGCATAACAGTGGAAATTAATTCCGTGTTTTCTTATAATATTACCAAGTGGCAGCATATATATTGAGAATAACAGAGGGCCTAACACAGATCCTTGCGGCACTCCATAGTTTACTGACGTTATCTTCCATTTTTTTCCCCATTTAAACAGACAAAATGGTAGCGGTCTGATAAGTACGATCTAAACCAGCTTAATGCCTGTCCATGAACACCAGTGTAGTTTTGTAGTCGATTTAAGAGTATTTTGTGATCTATAGTATCGAACGCAGCACTAAGATCGAGTAAAACTAGTATTGAGATACAGCCTTGGTCAGAAGCTAGAAGTAAATCATTTATAATTTTAACGAGCGCAGTTTCAGTGCTATGATGCGGCCTGAATCCAGACTGAAATTTTTCATAGATATCAATTTCTTGCAAGAAAGAGCCCAGTTGAGCAGACACAACTTTTTCTAGTATTTTAGACATAAATGGAAGATTTGAAATGGGTCTGTAATTTGCTAGGTTATTTTGATCTAATTGTGGTTTCTTAATGAGAGGTTTTATAACTGCAAACTTGAATATTCTTGGAACATGACCTAAAGATAAAGACGAGTTAATAATATTGAGGAGAGGCTCTTCCACTATAGGTAACACTTCTTTCAGTAGTTTGGTGGGTATTGGATCTAATAAACATGTTGTTGGTTTAGATGCAATGATAAGTTTATTTAGCTCTTCCTGTCCTATAGTTGTAAAGCGCTGTAGTTTTTCTTGAGGGGCGATAATTGAGGCTGAATCATAATACACCATTAAAGATTGTACATTTACAATTGTGTTTCTGATGCCTTCTATTTTCTCAGTGAAGAAATTCATAAAATCATTACTACTAAACTGTAACGGAATATTTTGCTCAGGTGATGTCTGTTTATTTGTTAGTCTAGCCACGCTGTTAAATAAAAACCTTGGATTATTTTGGTTATTTTCTATTAGCTTGCGGAGATTCTCAGCCCTGGCCGCTTTTAGGGCCTTTTTATAATGTGACATACTGTCTTTCCACACGATTCTAAAGACCTCTAAATTAGTTTGTTTCCATTTATGCTCTAAATTGCGAGTTTCTCTCTTGATAACATGCATTGCACTGTTGTACCATGGTGCTTTAGTTGTTTAACCTTTTTTAATCTAATTAGTGCAACAATGTCTAATGTACTAGAGAAAATGGTGCTCATAGTGCTAGTCATTTCCTCTAGTTCATCTGTTTGTTTGGGTTCACTGAGCAGCTGAGATAGATCAGGTAAGCTATTTGAGAATCTATCTATAGTGATTTTAAGGATTGTTCTGCCTGGTCGATAACGTGGCGCAACATGACAAATTTCAGCAGTACGTAGTATGCAAGTTACCATGTAATGATCAGTGACATCATCACTTTGCGGTATAATATCTATATCGGTTGGATTGGTTCCATGTGATATAATTAAATCTAGCGTATGATTAAGACGATGAGTGGGACCAGTGACGTTTTGCTTGACTCCAAAAGAGTTTAATAAATCTGTAAACGCAGCCCCTAACGCATCATTTGTGTTATCTACGTGTATGTTAAAATCTCCAACAATTAAAGGGATACTTCAGGATTTAGCATTAAGCTTTGTATAAGTAGAAAACCTGTAGTATTTTCAAATTACTGTGCTTTCCACCCTCATATCCCCCTGAGAGGAGAGATTTCTGAATTTTTTGTCTGGAAAAAATCCTCAGATGACGCAAAAATCGTCATTTTGCGTCATCTGAGGATTTTCTGGCCAGAGGCTAAAGACTACAGCCAATAGGAGGAGCTGTTCCGCATGTTTTCAACCCACCCATAGAGGGTGGGATCTCACTCACAGAATGTACACAGTGTCAGCCGTCTTTCTTTGGAAGCTAAGCTAGCAGGCTCTTGTTCTGTGGAGAAAGCTGAGTAGTAGGAGAAAGCTGAGTAGTAGGGGTTACCATCCTCCTTTTCCCGGACATGTCCGGCGGATGAGATCGTTCAAAATGTCCGGGATTCGGCTTTTGCTTTCTGCAGTCGCCATTCATTGTTTACATGCACACCTTATGTTTTAGTCTAACTGAATTCATTCCGATCAGTGAATCTGAATGTAGTGTTTACATGAACGCTAAACAAGTGATCGGTTGATGTGCGTTTTACCATTGCTAAGAAAATTCCCGCTCCTCCGTGAGAGATAACTTACGAGACCGGCGCGTCTCAGTAATGACGCCACCGGCCTCGCGCCGTTCTCCCGCGGCCGTCAGCCTCGTCCTGCTCACCGAATTGCAGACATTGTGGGCGATCTCGAAATCCCTGGCAAACTCATCACGGAGACTCACTAGTAGGCTAACCTTGTTGTTTTCAACTGCGCTCTCTTACCGGTAGGCCTGGCTTGGGAGTGGCCTCCTAGGGCAGCGAAGCAAGTGCATTCTGGGAGTTGTTGTCTTTCATCCACATAAGCCAAAAATACATTTTCTGGCTTTTCTCAGTCTAGAAAGCTCCAAATTCAAAAATTTCTTCACATTTCTTCTACATAAATGACCTATTTTAAATACACATTCATCTTTCCAGAGGTGAAGTATCCCTTTAATGCTTTATCGACATTGACCAATAGATCTGAGAGAAAGTCTGCAAACTCTTTTAGGAAATCAGCATAGGGCCCTGGAGGTCTATATACAGTAGCCAAGGCTAGAGATAATAGGAATTTCTTTCTTACATCGAAGAGCGCAATATTTAGCACAAGTACTTCAAACGAATTAAACCTGTGACCTGTTTTCTGAGTAACATTAGGAATATCTCTGTAGATTGTTGCAACACCGCCACCACGACCAATCAGACGGGGCTCATGCTTATAACAGAGTATCCTGGTGGAGTAGACTCATTTAGACCGAAATAATCATTAGGTTTAAGCCAGGTTTTAGTAAGGCAAAGTACATCAAAACTATTATCTGTGACCATTTCATTTACAATAACTGCCTCAGGTGTGAGTGATCTAATGTTTAGAAGACCTAGCTTTTTAAATTGTTTTTGTTCACTAATATTGAGATTTTCTGGTTTAATCACAATTAGATTTTTCCTGGATCCTACAGTTGATTTAATGTTTGACCTCACTAAACGAGGAATAGACACAGTTTCTATATAATGTTCTACATTGGTGCTTATATCAATTAAGTTGGGACAACAAAGACTGTGATTTGGACTTTGACATGTGGTGTGTAACGCCTTGGAGATGTTGTCCGACAGAAAAGCCGCTCCGACTCTGCTAGTTGTTCTCCGTGAAGTAGGTGGACATTCTTCTTGCCATCACGGAGAAGTATATTTTCCCCTCCACATTCAGTAGAGCTATGCTCCTGAACTGCTTGATGGTCTTGGCGTTTTGTTGTTTGGGAATAGAGACTGCCACTGCCCTCTGCCACTCAGATGGTATGGTCTGCTTAGCCCAGGTGATTTCCAACCAGGGCCCATAGCAACTTCAGCACTCCTGGGCAGATCTTTCCCGCTGGATCACCTTCCTGACCTAGCTGAGCTTGGGTGGTGATGCGTCAAACAGGGCTGATAGTTCTGAGGGTCTAGGCACATACCCTGGTGAGCCTAGGGGGTTGTTGTAGCATGTTGCATGTAGCAAGATGTAGCATGTCCAATAGGACATGTGTGACAAATTAGCTCAGCGGAGAAATATTAATAATAGTCTATGTCGTCACTACAGGTGCACCTGAGTATAAAAGAGCACCTGTAGTGACGTCATTCACTTATTTGTCTGTATCACCGGCATAACAGAAGCATGGCAATAAGACACTGTGTCTCGTTCTCCTTCTCAGGGAACCATTACATTAGGAACGTTCTCTTTCAAATGGGAACTCGCACTGCATCAAGGATGCTATGAGGAACAATTACCCACTGTGCCATACTGAGGGGACACGTCACGCGTGCTTTACAGCTCGAAAATAGAACAAGCTGGTAGATTTGCTATTCTCATCTATAGTCTAATTCCCATCTCTACTGTAATTCCCTGTACTGTGGCCTGCCTCAAACTGCAATCTCTCACCTGCAAATTCTCCAAAATGCTGCAGTCAGACTGGCACAAAAAAAGAGAGATAACATTTCTCTCATACCCCACAGTTCACCCATTTTAGCGACTTTACATTGGCTTCCTGTAAAATTCAGAATTGATTTTAAAATGGCTGTTTTTGTGTATAAGGCTTTAGCCTATACACAACCCTAACCCTGACCCTAACCCTTTCCCTTATATTCTCTGCTGTGTCTGTCCCTCGTTGTCAGTAGATCATCTTGTGTGCTGCTGGACGTTTGCTGCGTCTCACCCTTGTCTGCTGCTTTGCCCAGGACGCCTAGGCGAGGAATTACAGCTTGCCTAGCGCTTGTTGTCATCTATCTCCTCTTGCTTCCCGTCCTGTTGGGTGTGCACCTGTGGTGGTCTCCAAGATGAAATTGAATATGTGACAGGATTAGTTAAGTGATTGACAGTTGTGGTGTCCTATCAGGGGAGAGTATGGTCTATTTAATGCGGGTTGGCTGTATCCTGAGATGCGTCACGTCTTTGCTCCGCCCCCTCGTGCGTCATCCACTAGCGCCTCAGGTATGTGCTGGTAGCGAGTGTTTTAAATTGTGTGTTTAGAACGCTACTGATGTGTTCTCTTCAAATTGTAGCGTTTCATTTAAGCACTTTTCCGACGGTGCATTTCATCAGCTCAGAATAGGTGTCTGCGCACCCTTCAGGTATGTAAACTGTCCCTGTATTGAGTGGTGGTTATGATGGCGTGCAGTATACTGAGTCGCTATATCACTGTTAATGCGTTGCTTCCTGTACCCCAGTTAATCGGTGGTTATGATGATCGCGGTAAACAGTAGCCTGTGGGGATTATATGTGGGGTGATGTCATCTTTTGGTAAGTGTCATGTAAGATGTCTGGAAGATTGTAGTGGAAAGAGAGGCACTAACATCTCGCTGCTTCTCTTTAAGGCGTTCGTGAGGCGCGGGTCCTCCCTTTCGTCCTCGGGACCATTTTGCTGGTTCCCTGCAAAATTTCCTTCTCGTTTTTCCGTGTTTCTATGAACTTGAGTCCACCCGGATAACCACGGTGCTTGCGCTGCCCTCCGTGTCGCGCTGATCGCGCCGGCGGGAATTCATAAGGGCACAGGATTTGTATCGTCTACTTCCTTTCCCTCTTTTTAGTGTGATAGAAAAGTTGTGATCAATAATAATTGCCTGTTATTTGTACGAGAACCAGTGTGTGTGTGTGTGTGTGTGTGTGTGTGCTGCACCAGCTCTATTCTTTTGTTATTCATTTCTTTAGTTCAACTTCGTGTATTTTGTTTAGATTTATTTTGTTATTTAAGTACGTGTGTCATTGTTTATCTTGATTATTGTATGTGTAATTTGGTTGTGATATTTTCTTTGGTTATTATTTTGGGGTTTTACTAAACTTAATTACTTTTTCTTGTCTATTCATTTTGTTTCTTCCAGGAACTGAGGTGGCCAGGCGGAAGGACCTTCTCTTGCAGTGTTGTGGTGGTGTTGCAGTGGGTGACACTTTTGAAGTGCCTGCATGTGTGATCCAAGTGCACGGTGACGTGTGTGTTTGTGTGAGTAGGATTGCGCTTTTGGAAAAGCCATTAAGTGGTCCTTCCGCTGGTCGACTCAGCCTGGTTGTTTTATTTTTTTTGTTTGGCTGAAACTCCTCCTACCCTCGTGGGTAGAGGACTATGTTGGTGTGTGCCATTCATATTGCCCCCTGCGAACACCTGTTTTTGTCCTTTGATATTTGTGCATTGAGCGCTGAGCACCCTTGTTTTAAGAAAATATACTGTTTTTAACTATTTTTGTATGTCAATAAAATACCTTTTTTGTAATTTAGTTGTACTCTTGTCTCTAACCTCCCTGACACACACACGAACCTGTGAGACCTAATGCAAATTGCTGGGTTATTTAGATATTCCCTGATTTATTCAGGGTGGCGTAGTCGACAATTATCACCGTAAGCTAGATTATTTATCGAGAGCCCTTACCGCCTCATGCCACATTTGGCGTAGTCGGCAGGATTGTGTGTCAGTTGTGCAAGGCAGAGACGTGAGTGCTTAATAAAAAATAAAAAAAAATTATTGGGGGGGATTTTGTGTGTTTCTTTTTCCTCTTGTGTTTGTGTCAGGAAGTAGACGGTGGCGATCCTGTTGCAAAGGGTAGGCGTAACCCTCCGAGATAAGTTTCTTCTGTGGTGGTAAGTGATTGCGTAGTTCGTAGCTATGGAAGATGAATTGTGTGAATTGAGAGAATTGGTAGCACGGTATCGGTCCGAGGACGAGAGGGGGGACCCAAATGAAATTAAGGCGTTACGTCACCTGTATGGGGTACAGGGGCAACAGTATACAGGGGCTAATAGTGTTTTAGCGACATTCAAGCTGAACGAATTGCGAGGCATGTTGAGAAATCAACAATTGAATCAACTTACTCAATGCATGGTCCAAATTCCAAATTCCCAGTCACGTACTCGATCGCCACAGGTTAATCAAATTATTTGTAGACGTTGTCCGCGGCCTGGCCATTTTGCTAGGGATTGCGAAGGGGAACGTAGACCTTCTCAGGTTCCGCCAGCTTGTGCAGGTTTAGCTCCATTAAGGGGTGGGCAGTGTCAGTTTGAGCAACCGTCGGAAAAGTGCTGCCTGCTAAGCTGTAGGGCCGCAGCTTGGTTGGGGAACCTATATGGTAGAGAACTTGTGTATCACTCGTTTCTCATCATATAGCCGTCATGGCAGAGAACTTGTAAGTGTCTCATTCGTGTTTGTGTAGCCGTCAAGGCAGAGAACTTGTGTATCACTCGTTTCTCGTCGTATAGCCGTCATGGCAGAGAACTTGTAGTAAGTGTCTCATTCGTGTTTGTGTAGCCGTCAAGGCAGAGAACTTGTGTATCACTCGTTTCTCGTCATATAGCCATCATGGCAGAGAACTTGTAGTAAGTGTCTCATTCGTGTTTGTCTAGCCGTCAAGGCAGAGAACTTGTGTATCACTCGTTTCTCGTCGTATAGCCGTCATGGCAGAGAACTTGTAGTAAGTGTCTCATTCGTGTTTGTGTAGCCGTCAAGGCAGAGAACTTGTGTATCACTCGTTTCTCGTCGTATAGCCGTCATGGCAGAGAACTTGTAGTAAGTGTCTCATTCGTGTTTGTCGTGTAGCCGTCAAGGCAGAGAACTTGTGTATCACTCGTTTCTCGTTGTGTAGCCGTCATGGGCTAGTGGTCTATCGTCGGGGCGACGATACAAAAGGCGGGGATGGATTGTGACAGGATTAGTTAAGTGATTGACAGTTGTGGTGTCCTATCAGGGGAGAGTATGGTCTATTTAATGCGGGTTGGCTGTATCCTGAGATGCGTCATGTCTTTGCTCCGCCCCCTCGTGCGTCATCCACTAGCGCCTCAGGTATGTGCTGGTAGCGAGTGTTTTAAATTGTGTGTTTAGAACGCTACTGATGTGTTCTCTTCAAATTGTAGCGTTTCATTTAAGCACTTTTCCGACGGTGCATTTCATCAGCTCAGAATAGGTGTCTGCGCACCCTTCAGGTATGTAAACTGTCCCTGTATTGAGTGGTGGTTATGAAGGCGTGCAGTATACTGAGTCGCTATATCACTGTTAATGCGTTGCTTCCTGTACCCCAGTTAATCGGTGGTTATGATGATCGCGGTAAACAGTAGCCTGTGGGGATTATATGTGGGGTGATGTCATCTTTTGGTAAGTGTCATGTAAGATGTCTGGAAGATTGTAGTGGAAAGAGAGGCACTAACATCTCGCTGCTTCTCTTTAAGGCGTTCGTGAGGCGCGGGTCCTCCCTTTCGTCCTCGGGACCATTTTGCTGGTTCCCTGCAAAATTTCCTTCTCGTTTTTCCGTGTTTCTATGAACTTGAGTCCACCCGGATAACCACGGTGCTTGCGCTGCCCTCCGTGTCGCGCTGATCGCGCCGGCGGGAATTCATAAGGGCACAGGATTTGTATCGTCTACTTCCTTTCCCTCTTTTTAGTGTGATAGAAAAGTTGTGATCAATAATAATTGCCTGTTATTTGTACGAGAACCAGTGTGTGTGTGTGTGTGTGTGTGTGTGTGCTGCACCAGCTCTATTCTTTTGTTATTCATTTCTTTAGTTCAACTTCGTGTATTTTGTTTAGATTTATTTTGTTATTTAAGTACGTGTGTCATTGTTTATCTTGATTATTGTATGTGTAATTTGGTTGTGATATTTTCTTTGGTTATTATTTTGGGGTTTTACTAAACTTAATTACTTTTTTTTGTCTATTCATTTTGTTTCTTCCAGGAACTGAGGTGGCCAGGCGGAAGGACCTTCTCTTGCAGTGTTGTGGTGGTGTTGCAGTGGGTGACACTTTTGAAGTGCCTGCATGTGTGATCCAAGTGCACGGTGACGTGTGTGTTTGTGTGAGTAGGATTGCGCTTTTGGAAAAGCCATTAAGTGGTCCTTCCGCTGGTCGACTCAGCCTGGTTGTTTTATTTTTTTTGTTTGGCTGAAACTCCTCCTACCCTCGTGGGTAGAGGACTATGTTGGTGTGTGCCATTCATATTGCCCCCTGCGAACACCTGTTTTTGTCCTTTGATATTTGTGCATTGAGCGCTGAGCACCCTTGTTTTAAGAAAATATACTGTTTTTAACTATTTTTGTATGTCAATAAAATACCTTTTTTGTAATTTAGTTGTACTCTTGTCTCTAACCTCCCTGACACACACACGAACCTGTGAGACCTAATGCAAATTGCTGGGTTATTTAGATATTCCCTGATTTATTCAGGGTGGCGTAGTCGACAATTATCACCGTAAGCTAGATTATTTATCGAGAGCCCTTACCGCCTCATGCCACATTTGGCGTAGTCGGCAGGATTGTGTGTCAGTTGTGCAAGGCAGAGACGTGAGTGCTTAATAAAAAATAAAAAAAAATTATTGGGGGGGATTTTGTGTGTTTCTTTTTCCTCTTGTGTTTGTGTCAGGAAGTAGACGGTGGCGATCCTGTTGCAAAGGGTAGGCGTAACCCTCCGAGATAAGTTTCTTCTGTGGTGGTAAGTGATTGCGTAGTTCGCAGCTATGGAAGATGAATTGTGTGAATTGAGAGAATTGGTAGCACGGTATCGGTCCGAGGACGAGAGGGGGGACCCAAATGAAATTAAGGCGTTACGTTACCTGTATGGGGTACAGGGGCAACAGTATACAGGGGCTAATAGTGTTTTAGCGACATTCAAGCTGAACGAATTGTGAGGCATGTTGAGAAATCAACAATTGAATCAACTTACTCAATGCATGGTCCAAATTCCAAATTCCCAGTCACGTACTCGATCGCCACAGGTTAATCAAATTATTTGTAGACGTTGTCCGCGGCCTGGCCATTTTGCTAGGGATTGCGAAGGGGAACGTAGACCTTCTCAGGTTCCGCCAGTTTGTGCAGGTTTAGCTCCATTAAGGGGTGGGCAGTGTCAGTTTGAGCAACCGTCGGAAAAGTGCTGCCTGCTAAGCTGTAGGGCCGCAGCTTGGTTGGGGAACCTATATGGTAGAGAACTTGTGTATCACTCGTTTCTCATCATATAGCTGTCATGGCAGAGAACTTGTAAGTGTCTCATTCGTGTTTGTGTAGCCGTCAAGGCAGAGAACTTGTGTATCACTCGTTTCTCGTCGTATAGCCGTCATGGCAGAGAACTTGTAGTAAGTGTCTCATTCGTGTTTGTGTAGCCGTCAAGGCAGAGAACTTGTGTATCACTCGTTTCTCGTCATATAGCCATCATGGCAGAGAACTTGTAGTAAGTGTCTCATTCGTGTTTGTCTAGCCGTCAAGGCAGAGAACTTGTGTATCACTCGTTTCTCGTCGTATAGCCGTCATGGCAGAGAACTTGTAGTAAGTGTCTCATTCGTGTTTGTGTAGCCGTCAAGGCAGAGAACTTGTGTATCACTCGTTTCTCGTCGTATAGCCGTCATGGCAGAGAACTTGTAGTAAGTGTCTCATTCGTGTTTGTGTAGCCGTCAAGGCAGAGAACTTGTGTATCACTCGTTTCTCGTCGTATAGCCGTCATGGCAGAGAACTTGTAGTAAGTGTCTCATTCGTGTTTGTCGTGTAGCCGTCAAGGCAGAGAACTTGTGTATCACTCGTTTCTCGTTGTGTAGCCGTCATGGGCTAGTGGTCTATCGTCGGGGCGACGATACAAAAGGCGGGGATGGATTGTGACAGGATTAGTTAAGTGATTGACAGTTGTGGTGTCCTATCAGGGGAGAGTATGGTCTATTTAATGCGGGTTGGCTGTATCCTGAGATGCGTCACGTCTTTGCTCCGCCCCCTCGTGCGTCATCCACTAGCGCCTCAGGTATGTGCTGGTAGCGAGTGTTTTAAATTGTGTGTTTAGAACGCTACTGATGTGTTCTCTTCAAATTGTAGCGTTTCATTTAAGCACTTTTCCGACGGTGCATTTCATCAGCTCAGAATAGGTGTCTGCGCACCCTTCAGGTATGTAAACTGTCCCTGTATTGAGTGGTGGTTATGATGGCGTGCAATATACTGAGTCGCTATATCACTGTTAATGCGTTGCTTCCTGTACCCCAGTTAATCGGTGGTTATGATGATCGCGGTAAACAGTAGCCTGTGGGGATTATATGTGGGGTGATGTCATCTTTTGGTAAGTGTCATGTAAGATGTCTGGAAGATTGTAGTGGAAAGAGAGGCACTAACATCTCGCTGCTTCTCTTTAAGGCGTTTGTGAGGCGCGGGTCCTCCCTTTCGTCCTCGGGACCATTTTGCTGGTTCCCTGCAAAATTTCCTTCTCGTTTTTCCGTGTTTCTATGAACTTGAGTCCACCCGGATAACCACGGTGCTTGCGCTGCCCTCCGTGTCGCGCTGATCGCGCCGGCGGGAATTCATAAGGGCACAGGATTTGTATCGTCTACTTCCTTTCCCTCTTTTTAGTGTGATAGAAAAGTTGTGATCAATAATAATTGCCTGTTATTTGTACGAGAACCAGTGTGTGTGTGTGTGTGTGTGTGTGTGTGCTGCACCAGCTCTATTCTTTTGTTATTCATTTCTTTAGTTCAACTTCGTGTATTTTGTTTAGATTTATTTTGTTATTTAAGTACGTGTGTCATTGTTTATCTTGATTATTGTATGTGTAATTTGGTTGTGATATTTTCTTTGGTTATTATTTTGGGGTTTTACTAAACTTAATTACTTTTTCTTGTCTATTCATTTTGTTTCTTCCAGGAACTGAGGTGGCCAGGCGGAAGGACCTTCTCTTGCAGTATTGTGGTGGTGTTGCAGTGGGTGACACTTTTGAAGTGCCTGCATGTGTGATCCAAGTGCACGGTGACGTGTGTGTTTGTGTGAGTAGGATTGCGCTTTTGGAAAAGCCATTAAGTGGTCCTTCCGCTGGTCGACTCAGCCTGGTTGTTTTATTTTTTTTGTTTGGCTGAAACTCCTCCTACCCTCGTGGGTAGAGGACTATGTTGGTGTGTGCCATTCATATTGCCCCCTGCGAACACCTGTTTTTGTCCTTTGATATTTGTGCATTGAGCGCTGAGCACCCTTGTTTTAAGAAAATATACTGTTTTTAACTATTTTTGTATGTCAATAAAATACCTTTTTTGTAATTTAGTTGTACTCTTGTCTCTAACCTCCCTGACACACACACGAACCTGTGAGACCTAATGCAAATTGCTGGGTTATTCCCTGATTTATTCAGGGTGGCGTAGTCGACAATTATCACCGTAAGCTAGATTATTTATCGAGAGCCCTTACCGCCTCATGCCACAAATACAGTAATGATCATAAAGGTGCTGTTGAGGTTGCTGATAGGGATGATGAAATTGAGGAGATGGGTGATGATGATAGTCTTTCAGAATTGTCTGTCATAATTTCTTAGTTATATACAGTGAAAGAAATGAATGACCTCTTGGATGTAACTTTTGAAAAGACTTTTGATGTTCAGAGTTTTTTTTTCCTGATGTTGAAAGATTCTTGAGATCAGAAGATAAAATACATAAGAGTGTAGGATTTGAAGAATTGAGCTGAAGGAAAATATTTAGACTGAAAAGATGGTTACAAAATCACGATAAAGAAAATAATGGGTTAAAAAGTAATACAAGTAATGGTTGTCACAATTGGTGCTATTTTCTTTCTGTTCTCTTCTGCTTGTTTGTCTTTCTATTATTTTTCTTTTTATGGAGAGCATGAAAATAGTATAATTAACATTAATGGAGGAAGGAATTATAGAAAAAGACACTTTGTATGTATTGATTCAAAACAAACAAATGGATGTAATTTTGTTTGCAAGAAACACAACAATGTAAGTAATGAAGTAGAATGGAAAATGTGGTGGGAGGGTAAGAACTTTCTAAGTCATGGCTCTAATCTAAGTGGAGGTGTTGCAATTCTGTTTTCAATGAAGCTTAATATGACTAATATATCTTCTTATGAGATAGATAAGGGCAGAATTTTGATTGTACATGTAGAGTTAAAGGGGTTTTCTTTTCATTCATTTTAACTCGCCAAATAATGGAGCAGAAAGGGTAGAATTTCTTACAAACAAATGTGATAATGCATGTGTGGTTCTTGGGGGTGACTGGAATTGTACCTTAGATTTTACACTAGACCGAAATGGCGATGAACCTTATCCCCAGACAGTCTGCTAATTCATTAAGCAGTATTATAGCAAAAGGGGTGCTTCCAGGGGGAGTTAAATGGGGAAGAGGGGTTTTGAAGAAGCTGTTTTTAGGAACAGAGCAATATAGGCAGAAGAACTGGGAGGGTTTGGTGGAGAAAATGTGACCAGTTGTCCTGATGGTTGTGGGTGCTACCTCAGCTAGCGTATAGGGGCAGGGTATTGTTCACAAATTATCTGGCTGCATTATGGCATAAAATTTTCTGGATGCCCCAGAAAGTGTTGTTGAAGAGCTGCAAAGAAAGTTAATTGACTTTTTATGTGATGGGCAGCATTGGAAAAAAATCTGCTGTACTCTTCCTACCTATTCAAGAGGGAGGACAAGGCCTGATGGACAATAAAAACAGAATAAAGACTTTCAGACTACAAGCAACACAGAGATTGCTGAATGCGGAAGCGCGTGCTGTGTTGAGAAAGGTAAATGTCTTCAAGTACAATGTGCTGTAACTGTTTTTGATCAAACTGGCTAACATGGACTTGAGGGATGTTTGCCCATTCTTCAAAGCAGTTTTGAGAGCATGGTTTTTAAAACCAAACTATGTAAAAAACAAGTTTTTAAGGTTTAGAGGGTTCTCTCAAATATTGGACTTTGGACAGAGAAGGAACCTCTCTTTAAAGGGGGGGTGAAATGCTCATTTTCACTCAATCTCCTGTTAATCTTGAGTACCTATAGAGTAGTATTGCATCCTTCATATCTCCAAAAAGTCTTTAGTTTTATTATATTTATAAAAGAAAGATAGGCTGTACCGAGTCTTTCTGGAAAAAAAACGAGCGGCCGGAGGCGGGCCGTGTGGGCAAAGCTAAAGCTGTGCTAACGCGCCGATTGCTAACAACAACACACAGAGACATTTGAAGCAGTTTTACTCACCACCCGGTTCCAACCACAACCGCGAACCTTTATCATTGTGACTGCTCGATCCTTAAGCATTAGACGATCTGCAAATCCGTCGATCTGGGCTTTGTTTATAAAACAATCATCGTCGAAATACAGGGAACAAACAGTCTCGCACAACTCCGTTTTTGCCCCAGAAAAACAAACTGCATCCACTGTTCCTGTAACGCTGGGTTCTTTGGGAAGCTGAACCCGGTAAGCTTTCCCTCACATCCAAAAACACTATGCAGCGCTGCCAATGATTTCCTGTTGAAGCGTGTTGATGTGCGCGGTCTCGCTCTCCTCTGGTCGACGTGTGCGCGGGCGCGCTTTTCAGAGAGAAATGCTCATATAAGGAGTTCCACTCTGGTCTACGTCATTAGATCCACGATCGAAAAAAATCAGCCGAAACTTGTACCAACCCGGAAGTAAGATTTTCGGCACAGAAATTCTCCGTTATTCGTCCAAAATATATATTTTTAAACTTTGGCCATGTTTAGCATGAGAATCCATCTCTTTAACACTGTAAACAACTCTGAATACATGAAACACCATTGTACCGCCCCTTTAATGACCCGCTGATACCTCTTGTCTCATCTGAGGCTGGAACTGTCAATAGTGTTCAGTGCTCATCTGTGCTCAATGACAGAACAGTTTTATTGCTTTGCCCAAACTTTTGCCATTGTGTAAGAACTGGTCTCTGTTGTCGCTTGCAAAACCAAATGTCGGCTGGTGGGTGTAAACGTGCAGATTAAAGGGATAGTTCGCCCAAAAATGATATTTAAGCCATGATTTACTCACCCTCAAGCCGTTCGAGATGCATATTTCAATCTTTTTTCAGACGAACACATTTTCAGTTATTTTAGAAAATGTCTTAGATCTTTCAGTGGTTATAATGTGAAGCAATGGGGTCCAGCAGATTCAAGTCGCAAAATGTGCATGCATCCTTTTCAAAAATAATCCATCCGGCTCCAGGGGGATAAACGAAGGCCTTCTGAGGGTAATCCGTGCAGTTTTGTCGTAAAAATATACATATTTAAAACTTTATAAACGAAAATAACTGGCTTCCGGTGGCGGTCGGCGCGCGTTCATGGAGATGAATGACGTTGTGACGTAGAGCGAACGTAGAGTTTTGTTTTGCTCTGCTCTCTGGCTGCGCTGTCATGCTCGTTCTACGTCACGACGCTTCCTGCACTACGTCCTACGTCATATGCCAGCATCCATCTCCATGAACGCGCACCGACCGCCACCGGAAGCCAGTTATTTTCGTTAAGCCTCTTGCAAAGAATGTAAAAGAAATAATGACTATTGCACCAAGGTGAAATGTAGACATGGAATAAATTGGTTAAATTGTTCTAAACAAAAAAGGTTAAGTTGTAAGGTACTTACAAGATGCATTATATGTGTTACCGATAATTCCACGGCAGTGAGATTACATATTGTATTAAACATCATCAGAAATAAATGAGGTGGCAAAAGGACAAAGCTATAGACAAAATGTAGTTAAGATCAACTAACTATATACAATATTCCTACAATGCATCTTATCTAAAATAACTTGTATCTCAAAGAAACGTAGCGATCATTGCAACTCTCCTTGTGGGACCTCATGACATGTAGTGGGTGATGGTCAACACCAAAAATAACAACAACTAAACTGTCTACTAGTCTCATAATATCTGCCCTCGTCATTCACACATCATCAGAGAGAAGAAATGTTTTTTATTTTTTTTGCAGAAAGCAGACGCATTCACAGACAGTCTGAAATCGCAGAACGTAAACTTAAACATTATAAAAGTAAGCGTCGTTACATTCATATTAAATTAAATAATTTCAAACAGAGAGTTGTTTTCTGCTTCATCGTTTGTCCAAAATTCATTGTATCAACGTGGTGTTTGTATGCGATTCTGATCTGTGCGGGTCAGATTCTGGTGAAGACTGTGACTTCCCGAATGTTGACGCCGAAAAAGTACGACTGGATACGTCAGCCTTTCTTTCACCACTGGAAGAGTTCTGGTTGTCAGTAGCAACAGAGTACGCGGCACTGTCAAAACAAGCGGCAACCGATGTCCTGTTTCCATTTGCATCCACATATCTGTGCGAAAAGAAATTTTCTGCGCTGACCCCCATGAAAAACAAATACAGATCACGACTCCTCAGATCAAATACAGATCACGCAGACAGCAGTGCATGTTAAATTGGGGGTCGCGAGTCAAAAAGGTTGAGAAGCACTGGTTTAAAACACCTGCCTGCACGACAGGCCATGCAGAAAGTCTGTTTAACTCAAATGCATTCACATGAAATTGTCAAACAAAAGAAGAAAAATAAAATCTGCTAACGTTACACTGGTCAACTTAACGAGGCTGCAGCTAAGCTTTTATGTTGAACTTCACGAGTGCAAAAACAGGCGATTATCGCCAAATACAGGCTTACGTAATGTCAGTAAAATAAAATGCATGGGGTTTAACACAGATATATTTGGTCAAAGTAGTTATTTAACGTTACTCGTGTAATCAAGTTTTTTCCTGTTTTACAGACGGCGTTTGAGACTTAATTAGCTTGTAAACTCGTCACATACATTTCCGAAAATAAGATATAACTAAAAGAAAAGAGTTAGCTGTATAAATGACAAATGAGCGTCCGTCTCAAAGCTGCGCCGGACGGCGGACAGACCCTTAAAAAAACCGGACTGTCCTTATAGCCGGACGTATGGCCATATTAGCCTATTAGCAGCTAATAGTTAGCTATAGCTTGTTTCAAAACTACTTTTCCCGCATGGAAATTTGAAATAGTTAGGGAACATTTCATACATATCGAAGTGCCATTTACTTAAACAATGCAAATTCAATCGTAAATATGCCTTTTGACGACCTCAATATCAGAGGTTCAAAATGTGATCTGATTTCTAATTTGCGATCGGTAGGCTATTATGTTGTTTAAACGACCCAGGCTCAAAATAGCGTTCCCATCAGTAATTAAGCTAACTACCTATAAGACAATTAAACAAAACTTTATGTGGTTTATATCTCACCGTTTGATTTTATATAAATTAACTTACTTGGAGCAGTGCAAAGTTGCGTGTCCTGTCCGTCGTCCTCAGCTCTTGAAAGGGCGGGCACGCAGAAGCATCTCCAACCGTTACTTCTACAACCCAATGCGTTGGGTTGACATTTATAAACCAACGTTGGGTCAAACTGACCCAACCCTAGATCCAACTGCCTCAACCCAACATTTAGGTTAGGGAAACAACCCAGCACTTTTTAGAGTGTATCTTTATATAACACTTCCTTAATAAATCGTTTAACAACAACTTCTGGTGTCTTGCTTTATAAAAACACTTTCATTATATAAGGTTACCATTATGGTTGCATATTCCATAACTGTGTGTGTGTGTGTGTGTGTGTGTGTGTGTGTCGCCTTTGGCTTGCTTAGTTGGGAACACTTAATAATATTTTGGGATGGAAACCTAACTGGGCTGGAGGATGGCATCCCTGTTTTCTGCAGAGCTGCTTTATAGATGAATTAAACTCATTAACTGATGAACTTTACACAGTTATTGAACAAAACTGAACTGACTTTCAATGATGTGTGTGTATGTGTGTGTGTGTGTGTGTGTGTGTGTGTGTGTGTATTTATATATGTGTGTTTTAAAATCTATACTTGAACTATATACCGGTAGTTGAAATTTGTAACTGTATTAGTTATGAAATACATAATTTGATATTAGTTGATAAAATACATAGTTTGAATAAATAAAACATTACATTTGAAATGTAGAAATACAAATTAGAATTGTATTGTTTATTTTTTTTTTTTGTAAGTGTAAGTAATGTTTATTTAACCTGTAAATTGTGTGTGGAACATGTGAGGACTTTGCCTCTTCCTGTGAGAACAGCACTGGTGTTTTACGAACAGCTGCTCATACACAACATCACTGAATCCACACATCAGCCGTCTGTACGTTCACTCCTGATGGGGGTTTGGTTGTGGTGTGTAGCGCAGGTACTTCTTCCCAGAGGGCAGGTCTTTGGTGTAAACTCCAGCGGGGAAGAGCGTCACGGCCTCCTGCTCAGGGATGCTGGGCGGCACCATAACACTGTCTCCAGGCTTCAAACAACAGCAGATGAGCATCACTCATTACACACTGATGACAGGAACAGACACACACACTCCAAACAGACCAGGCTTGACATTTCTCACCCGCCAGTCCACAGGTGTGGCCACACGGTTGTGTGCCGTTAACTGCAAAGAGTCAACCACACGCAGAATCTCATCAAAGTTACGTCCCGTTGTTGCAGGATAGAGAATGGACAGCTTCAACTTCTTATCTGGACCAATCACAAATACCTGAACGAAAAATGCACACAAATCAAGAAATCAATTAGTGCAGTGTGAAGGGTTGATGGCTCTGTCCAAACCAGTGACCCAACCTTCTCAGTTATGTTAAACTCTTCTCTTATTCAGTAAACCACCATGCATGCAGAGCAGTTTGAAATGGCATCATCCCCCCACTCCCTAAGTCGTTTGAAACTATATATTTAGGCAGACCAAAAATACGGAAAACATGGTTGAAAGTAGCTCTGCTGTTTCCATAGCCATGGGATGGCGGGTGGCAGGGACTCTCGGAGACGGCACATTCCCAGAACAAGCCTTCTGATTAGGCCACAAGTACAAATCTTGGAGGAGCAAGAGGGTTTGATTGGTCCCAGGGTAGCCAGTGCCCAGTGAGGAGTGAGCGGTGTCCATGGGATCCAGACGGAGTGAGGATGGGATGTAGAGATGGTTGGCGGGGCAGCCTGGTGGAGGAGGCTCAGTTAGAGAGCCGTCTGCGATCTCATGGTTCAGGGTCCAGTGTATGGGACTGACAATATTGGATGAAGGCAGTATTGTGTCAGGAGGTTCTTGTGGCTCGGATGTAGAGTCGATATGGGACAGGGCATATCCCTTCACAATTACATTTAATAATTTAGCAGAAGCTTTTAACCAAAGCGACTTACAAATGAGGAGAACAATAGAAGCAATCAGACCAACAAGAGTGCAACAGTATACAAGTGTTGTAACAAGTCTCAGTTAGTCATGTCTCATCGATGGAGACATTACAAGAGTCTGTATGCTTTTGGACACCAGACACTGACTGATTGGAAGTGCAGGTTTTATTGAGTCCTTGATTGTGGCTGTGATTGTGACCGGTGTCTGTGATCAGAATTTGGGTGTATTTGGAGGGATAGTCGGGCGTGGGCATGACCACCTGTTCCTAACTTTACCCGTAACCCATTTCAATAGCAGCGCAAGTGTTTTACAATATGTAGGATTGAGTGCGAAACAAACACAAATGAATCTTCCAGGTGAATTGTTCAAACATAATTTCTCACAGAACTGAACATTCCAGACACCAAATCACCAACCCCAGAGCCATAAAAGAAGGCTCCAGCCAGCCAGTCTCCGTTGACCAACGAAAACCCCCAGCTAAGAACTTTATGGCCATGCAAGCTTCAAAGAAGATGAGCCCAACTAAAGAAAGAACTGGTCAATGTAAGATAGCTTGGAAAAGAATGATTGGCTCAGAGATAGCACAATTCAGCCCGATCAAGATAACAGCAGAAGCTGCTCGAGCCCACAACATTCCAGACTCCCCCCTCCGTAAGGACCTCTGATAGACCTCAGGGTGTAAAATCGTTTCAAACCACAGAGCTGAGATTTTACCTATAACATAAATAAAATCATTCAAGAACAATTTTCAATGGACTTATAGATCAAGCATCATGCAACGACATGATTCTATATTGTTCCTACAATAGATGGGTGTATCTGATATGCTTAGATGCCATACAATTCATGTAATTGTTATAATTGTTAGATTTTTGAATGAAAATGTGTTGTGTTTCATATCGATATGATCGTATGTTCTTAATTCAAAGGATGGCTTGATTGAAATCTGTGGAAAATGTTTCGGATTCTTATAATAGTAATAATGTCTTAGCTGTGGCCTCTGTACTCTTTGCTAGAGCTTAGAGAGTAAGGAGAGCACAGATAAGCTTGATTTATGATAAGAAGTGAAGAAAACGCCACCTCCTAAACAAAGACAGTGTCTAATTGGTTAGAACTGATCCAGGAGGCTGGGCGGACATTTGAGTTTAAAATCTTAACACCAGAACAAAGTTTGGAGTTTCAGTGCAGAACCAAAAAAATGCAGCGGGAGATGAAGATCTAAGACAGACAAGTAACCATGTAAAACGCGCAGACGAAATAACCCAAATCAAGATCTGAAGAACATGGGTTAAACAGCTTCATTCAAGCCATCATCTACTCTTCTCAATTTCCTTTCTTTTCTTAGTTTCCTTTCTTTTCCGTTGTGAGTCTCGGTTCTAAGTTAAGTTTTGCGACAAGATTTCGAGCCACGTTTCTTCTGCAAAGCCAGCTTCAAACAAAGACTTTCATTCCGCCAGCACGCCACGTGACTGACCACGTGACCCAGACATCAGGCACGGAGACCAGCCAACGAACGGACCGGGAAAACCCTTTACACGCAACAAAAAGGGAATCCCCAAAAGCAAAGACAAGCAAGTACTGCCTCCAGACTCTTAAACTGAACTGGTGTATTTGATACTGACTTAATAACCTAGGAAACGATAAAAGGGTTAAACTAATGATTGATGGTTCATTCAGGTTGTGTTTTATAAGTGCATAGAAACTTGGGATTACATCATCTCACTCTTAAACTCACTCTTAAAACTTAATCTTTCCTTACTCTCTTTCTTTCTGCAACGCGTATGAATGTGTGTGTCTGTGTTAGATATTAGTTGTATGTGTTAGAATAATCAATAAAGTCTTGTTTGTATTTTAAAGAGAAATATTACTTGTGTTATTGTGCTTACAAATTTAATGTCTTAAACTTCTGATCTAAGTTACCTTGCTAACTATATAGTGTTTCACTATAGTTCGGATATTTATATCCGTTGCAGAGTTGATAATTGCAGCCAGTTCAAATGAACCGCGAACGAGTCATTTGCTCGGTTGTAATAAGTGACTCTTTTGAATTCCCTATAAATTAATTAATAATTCCTTTGAGCTAAATTGTAATCACTACAAATTACAAATATCTTACATATTGGTGGAGACAAATGCGGGAAGTTTAACCTAAAATTGTAAGCATATACGAAGTAATTATATTTTCATAGTAGCCTATGCGGAGAGATCCGAACCTCCGAGTCTGTGTGTATGAGGTATGCAGCGCGCGCCGCGCGCTCTGTTTGAATGAATGACCTGCTGCTTGAGCTGTTACTCTAGTCTAGTCTGCCTCCCCATTTTATTCTTTTTATTTGTTATTTTATTCAAACTGCAGTAAAATAACCCAAGATATAAGATCCCACGCAACGATAAGGTAACAATTGAGCGTGTCCCTCGATTCTGAAATACTTTAATTATAGCTTAAGACATCTGCGTGTTCCAGAGTCTTTCAAATAGCTATAACGTTATGTGTGTTTGTATCAGTCAGAGAGATGAATTAAATTAAAACTGCAGTAATTAAAATAACCATGTAAAGGACGGACGAGCGTGTCCCTCGTCTAACGTGAACGTTAGTCCTTATTTATCTGATCGTCACTCAGTGCGTGTTCCACTGGGACGAATATTCTCCTCACAGATTAGTCTTTGTTTCTCAGGTTGTCTGTGCGTGTCCCACGGCAATCCCGTGATAAACTATAAGCTTATCTGTGTCTGTTCAATTAATTCTCGTGTAAACACTGCGTATGTCCGAGTATAGTTGAATAGGAATTATTTAAAGTTGTGTTCAAGTAAAGCTTGACGTTGAAACTCAACCAACAGTTAAAAAACCCTGTTGTTTTTGTGTGCTCAGATAACATTGCACAGAGACGATCCACTGAGATCGTTATTCCATCTATTATACAGCGAAAAGCTGCTGTTGCTTCCTTTAAAGTTAAAACTCACTCTAAAAAAAAAAAAAGGAAAAACTGAGTGAAGCCCCACGTCGTAAAACAGCTACGAGTGGCGTCCCATTTGTACAGGTTGAAATGCGCCGACGTTTCACGTAATATTATCAACTGTACGTGCATATTTCTTTGAACATTGTTGAAATGCGCCGACATTTCATGTAACATGCATTACTGTTACAAACTGTAATTCACATGTTTGCCACTAGAGTTTGTTTTGTCGCCATAGTTACAATCGTGACACGGAAGTCTTAACCAACGCTTCCGGAAGAACTCTGAACCCAACAAACTTCTTTGGTGGCTAGGCTAGCTAAGCTAAAGCTAAGCTAAGTAGCTGTTTACCATTGAGGCCTAAACTATGCTAAAGCCTCGAGCATTATTTACGGTTATCATTAATATTAACATCTGTGGTTAATGTGTCTGTTTGAACAACGTTAAAGTGATTTAACCATTTAAACACCTCGACTGTTACACCTGTTGGTCTTTTCTCTTCTTTCCTATTTTACCTGTCTCATACTTTACCCATATTTTTTTTTCCTGTGAAAAGGAAATTTCGGTTCACAATTATTAATTTCATTTACCTGCATTTTACTTGAAAAGAAAATACTGGTTTATGATTATTAATTGCCAAATTCTAATTTGATTTAAAAAAGGAAATATTAAATCAAGATTGAAGTTTTATTTTTCTAAACAGGTAATTTCTAACGATTTCTAGATTTATTTTTAATAAATCTAATTTCATAATTTTCATAATTTCTAAATTTCTCTTTTGATTCCTAGCTTGGGAGTGAAAAACCTGAGCCTCAATAGGAGACATTGGCATCTCACTACAAGTTTCAAATAAATCAGAGATAAACCTCTCTTACAAAGTTTTATTTTTGAATGTTTAGTTGTTGGCAACTATCAATTCTATACTCGTAGTTCGACAAAGGCTCCAGAGCCATTTGTGGATCCAATCTCCTTCCCTCCTTTCCTTCTTACATCCTTCCTGTTCTGTCCTGCGTTCCCATCCTTCACATTTGTGGGAAACAAACCTGGAAGAGAACCATCAATCGAGTCTAAAGAAAGAGAAAGATAATTTTTCCAAAGAAAACAATTATTAGGTATTTGATTGGTAATCAAACCCTCTCTTGTTCTCCATACTCTCTCTGTCTTTGTAAACACAATTTACAATTTAACATCTTATCCAAGATTAATTAACAGAGACAAGTGTTGAGCAATCGTCGCCTTCATAGCATCCCGGCTGTAAGCGGTCCAACTGACGGTGTGTGGTGTCAATCCTGTAAAACTCGGAAAAAGGTATCCGCATTATTATTGTATTATTTTTCCTTGTAAACATAAACAATAATATTGTTTACCTTTCTGGAAATAGATTCTCACCGATAGGAAGCATTTACGAGAAAAATAATATTTCTCCTACTTAAGAATTTTCTTTCTTGTTTTATTGAAATTGGTTTTAACCTCTCTCTCTTTTCCCCTTTTCTCAGTGACACATCACAAGTTTAAACCAGCTTTTCATTGATAGAAAATATTTATAAAAATATTTCTCCCATTGAAAAAAAAATCCTTTCAATTGAGATTTGTTTTAACCTTTTTCTCTCTTTTTCCCTCACTCAGTTGAGTGACGAAGTTTCCACATCACTAACCTACCTGTCTACACTGAGACCAACACTTAGACATTACAACACTTCACTATTTGTTGTACAGTCACTTAAACGACACTTAGCTGTTCAACCACATAGGCTTACACCCCACACAGATCTGTGTCAGTCTCTTCACCCCAGCGTGCCAACATGTCGCGGACAACAAACCCCACTGACGTGGACGCCATGCTCAGAGGCATTACAAACTGCCTCACACCAAAGACAATTGAACTGTTATTATTTTTAATAATAATCATAATTCTGAGAAGACTCCTGACACATGATTCAAGCCAGAATCAGAACCACAACCACGTGGAACTAACCAAGATCATCTGTTCCCTAAGCAATGCCTTCACAGCCCAGCTGACACTAAGCGACAAGCACATCACCCACCTTCAGGAGGAGCTGACACGTGCCCAGAGCCGCATGGACAAGCTGGAAGTGAAAGTCCAGGACGACTTCAAGCGTCAGACCACTGAGTTCCTGAGAGAGCTGATGCACACTCAACGCTGCACAGACCAGCTCAAAACGAAAGCTCAAGACAAACTCATGCCTGATGTAGTGGAGCAAGAAACAAAGAAGCAAGTTGACAGGCTCCAAGAAGCCCTTGCAGTCACTGAATGTGACAAACAAGAATTAAAGACTGTCCAGATGCACCTGGTAAAACAACTCCAGTCTGCTGAACATCAGCTAGAGAAAGCTAAAGCTGACATTAAAGACAAGAACTCTAAAATTAATGCTCTGAAAGACAACCTGGAAAGGTGCAGTGCTGACATTGATCGTATGACCCAACAGCGAGATGACGCCAACGACGAGCTCTACGCGGTCAGAGATGAACTCCAGCACATTTTCCAACAGAAACCAGAGCCAAGAAGGGAGAGACCTCCCTCAGCATCACCACTGCTGAACAGAACAGAGTCCTCCGTCCAAGAACTGCCATACAACAGAAAAGGTGAATGGCCGCAACCCAGAACATCACCAGCCTTCACCACAGAACCGTTCACTGCCAACAAGCAACGAGAACTCATCCAGGCAGACTCCAAAGCTGCACAGGGGATGACCTTTAAAGATCTCAACCAGCTGGTTAAGAATATCACTCAGTTCAACCCGAACTCCACGGAATGCCCAGACATCCAGTCCCACATCCGAGATATCAACTTCCACCTAGAGGTGAGACCACATGTGACTGACAGAGACAGGTTCTACCTCCTCAGATCGACATCCAGTTCAGAGGTACGAAGCTTCCTAGACCGACAACCTGCTCATGTCAAGTCAAATTACCAGCTACTATGTGAGATACTGATAAAAGAATTCACAGGCCCAGAGTTGGAACACGGTGTGTTAATCGCTTTGGAAACCAAACAAGGTCGACAAGAGACTCCTCAAGCCTACTACCACCGTTTTCGACAAGCCTTCTTTGGTGCACATAACTCACCTGAACAAGAAGAGGATGTGCACTTCAAAAACCTCTTTCTGAGAAACCTGCACCCTGGATTAAGTCATCATCTTGGTCTCGAGGCCTGTGCAGACACAATGACAATTCAGCAGCTACGTGACCTGACACACAAGGCCCACATCAAACAGAAGATGTCCTCAAAGAAAGGTTTGAAAACATCCACAGTGTCAAACTCCTTCAGCCAAGACACAAGCTATGCACTGGAAGACACCCAGTGGCATGACAACACCACAGTCCTTCGCAAGGTGCACAGAGAACGTGACCCCCAGGCCAATGACGGCTACCACACCAACCGCATGGAAAAGCCATGGGACCAGCCACGCTTCTCAATGAACCCACAAGAAGGAAACAACTGGAATCCTAACTGGATATCCAAAGGCTGTCAACCAACGCATCCAAATGCATTTAATGTGAGTAATCGACGACGAAACTCACCCCGGCACCACTCAGTCAACAAACACAACACTGAGTGTGCCCAAGAACAAGACAGTTTACCCTCAGAAGACATGGAGCAACTAATGAGGCAAATGAAAGTGTTCATAGAAAACAAGCTGAACACGAATGACCAACAAGATGAGTCAAATTCACTATGACTAGCGATGGAACGGAAGACCAATGATCATCTGGTACACCTTCATAATGAAGATGACGACCACCTGTTCTACAACAACACAGAACAGAGGGGTCTCTCACAGCCAACCACTGACAAACACCCAGAGGTACCAGAAAACACCACACTGGCTTCCCATCACTCACAAAGAAACCATCACACAAGCTCCAAACTCAAGAACCACGTGTGTGCTACAGTAACCACAGTAAGCACAGAAGGTCAGAAAGTCTGTCACAACCAGAAGGCATCACAAGAGGAGTACAACAACGGAGACAAAGTTTTGCACCACAGCTTCACGCATCCATGCCAAACTGCCTCCCAATGTCTGCCAGAGAACTTCCTGCCTTACTGGACTGACCCCCAGCAGATCATAGAAGATCCCTTTCCTAAGGCAAAGATGCAACAAGCCAATCTTCATCTAAGCTCATCAAAGCTAAGCCAAGAAGCACGTGGGCAAGCCTTCAAGAAAAGGGGGGAGCCAAACAGACTGAGACAGATCTGACCATACATACATACATACATACATACATGCATTACCCTACGCCACTAACATGCTCACTAACACGTAGAGGTTAACCACATCTACCATGGAAAACATTCAACAAACATGTTTTCCCCACAGGTAGAAAACTAACTTCAGAAACTAGCTTAACGACTTAGCTACACTTACCATAGGAAACATACTAGCTATCCATCCAACAAGTAGAACACCTCTCATTACCCTGTGATACCTGACACCTTAGCTGCACAACAGTAGTTATAAGCCATACTAGGAACACTCAATTGTTTTGTTTTACCTCTTCCTTAACTTTCCTTCTTCTTGTATTAGGTAAAATGCATGTCTACCCCCTTAAGGGTCAAGGTCATGGTAGTAGGATTGACGCACCACGCCTGACACTTGTAAGCCGCCTTAAAACGAATGTGAGCCAGAGAGCTCCATGCATGATGGTTCACATAATTGTTACCACAAATTATGTCACCAGAAAATAAAAGGTAAAACGTCTTAACGTAAAACAACTTAGAAGAGAAGATAACAAACAAACGTAATCACAGAATTTGATCAAAGAATCACCGTACCGAAACAAATTAGAATAACAATCCCAAAATTTAAACTATATATAATATATAATAGACCATATTGAGAGAATGAACTTGAACTTTTAATACTTAAGTAATCTAATGCCCTGCACCAGTACAGTGACCAGTCATGGAGGTGTTGTCTTGTTGTTTGCTTTGTATGTGTCTGTTTCTTCTACCCGTGTTTCTCCAGCGTTCACCGATGTCTTCATCTTAACACATCGCCGTACGAAGAGGGGATATGTAGGATTGAGTGCGAAACAAACACAAATGAATCTTCCAGGTGAATTGTTCAAACATAATTTCTCACAGAACTGAACATTCCAGACACCAAATCACCAACCCCAGAGCCATAAAAGAAGGCTCCAGCCAGCCAGTCTCCGTTGACCAACGAAAACCCCCAGCTAAGAACTTTATGGCCATGCAAGCTTCAAAGAAGATGAGCCCAACTAAAGAAAGAACTGGTCAATGTAAGATAGCTTGGAAAAGAATGATTGGCTCAGAGATAGCACAATTCAGCCCGATCAAGATAACAGCAGAAGCTGCTCGAGCCCACAACATTCCAGACTCCCCCCTCCGTAAGGACCTCTGATAGACCTCAGGGTGTAAAATCGTTTCAAACCACAGAGCTGAGATTTTACCTATAACATAAATAAAATCATTCAAGAACAATTTTCAATGGACTTATAGATCAAGCATCATGCAACGACATGATTCTATATTGTTCCTACAATAGATGGGTGTATCTGATATGCTTAGATGCCATACAATTCATGTAATTGTTATAATTGTTAGATTTTTGAATGAAAATGTGTTGTGTTTCATATCGATATGATCGTATGTTCTTAATTCAAAGGATGGCTTGATTGAAATCTGTGGAAAATGTTTCGGATTCTTATAATAGTAATAATGTCTTAGCTGTGGCCTCTGTACTCTTTGCTAGAGCTTAGAGAGTAAGGAGAGCACAGATAAGCTTGATTTATGATAAGAAGTGAAGAAAACGCCACCTCCTAAACAAAGACAGTGTCTAATTGGTTAGAACTGATCCAGGAGGCTGGGCGGACATTTGAGTTTAAAATCTTAACACCAGAACAAAGTTTGGAGTTTCAGTGCAGAACCAAAAAAATGCAGCGGGAGATGAAGATCTAAGACAGACAAGTAACCATGTAAAACGCGCAGACGAAATAACCCAAATCAAGATCTGAAGAACATGGGTTAAACAGCTTCATTCAAGCCATCATCTACTCTTCTCAATTTCCTTTCTTTTCTTAGTTTCCTTTCTTTTCCGTTGTGAGTCTCGGTTCTAAGTTAAGTTTTGCGACAAGATTTCGAGCCACGTTTCTTCTGCAAAGCCAGCTTCAAACAAAGACTTTCATTCCGCCAGCACGCCACGTGACTGACCACGTGACCCAGACATCAGGCACGGAGACCAGCCAACGAACGGACCGGGAAAACCCTTTACACGCAACAAAAAGGGAATCCCCAAAAGCAAAGACAAGCAAGTACTGCCTCCAGACTCTTAAACTGAACTGGTGTATTTGATACTGACTTAATAACCTAGGAAACGATAAAAGGGTTAAACTAATGATTGATGGTTCATTCAGGTTGTGTTTTATAAGTGCATAGAAACTTGGGATTACATCATCTCACTCTTAAACTCACTCTTAAAACTTAATCTTTCCTTACTCTCTTTCTTTCTGCAACGCGTATGAATGTGTGTGTCTGTGTTAGATATTAGTTGTATGTGTTAGAATAATCAATAAAGTCTTGTTTGTATTTTAAAGAGAAATATTACTTGTGTTATTGTGCTTACAAATTTAATGTCTTAAACTTCTGATCTAAGTTACCTTGCTAACTATATAGTGTTTCACTATAGTTCGGATATTTATATCCGTTGCAGAGTTGATAATTGCAGCCAGTTCAAATGAACCGCGAACGAGTCATTTGCTCGGTTGTAATAAGTGACTCTTTTGAATTCCCTATAAATTAATTAATAATTCCTTTGAGCTAAATTGTAATCACTACAAATTACAAATATCTTACAAATACAACATGAACAAAGTAAGTACAATGTACCTAACTATTTTTTTTATGCAGGCACATAGTAGTTAAAGACAGCAAATGTAAAGTGTGACCTACTTTTTGATTTAGTAAATATTTGTTTTTATTCTTGTATTTTATTTATTTTTTCTTGCTGCAAAAATAACAGAATCAACAAACACACAACCAGGTTTACACTCTTTTCAGGCATGTTATGTTAGTCCCAGTAATTATAGCTACTATTGTTGGCCACAACATTCTCTTTTTATTCGCCATTTTTATTTGAAATTTGGGTCACACTTTAGATTAAGGTCCAATTCTGACTATTAACTAACTATTAACTATGAGGTTTGCTCCTAATTACTCCTAATATAAAATCCTAATTACTGCTCATTAATAGTTAGTATGATAATGGTTAAGTTTAGGTATTGTGTAGGATTAAGGATGTATAATATGGTCAAGCAGAATAAGGCATTATTATGTGCTTTGTAAGTACTAATAAACAGACAATATCCTAGTAATATGCATGCTAATAAGCAACTAGTTAATAGTGAGTATTGGACCCTAAACTAAAGTGTTACTTTAGTGTTAAAGTGTTAAAAGCTAAAGTGTTACTGAAATTTGCTCTGTTTTCGAAGCTTTATTCATGTGTGCAGTGCACTTACGCATCGCGCGCTGAGCGGCATCCCGGTCTGATCCTTCTCCTCCGGGTCCAGCATGCCCAGCGTCTCCACCAGATGCCTCCCAGCATCCGCTATGATCGGGAAGGGGAACTCGCTTCCGGACTCCGCGTTATTGTAAGCCAAGATGTCCTGAAATCATCCATGGAGACTCATTAGCAGCAGGTCATTCAGAGAGACACTACAGACTGAAAGAAGCGAACCTTGCTCCAGCCGTGATGGTCTTCGAGGCTGTCGACGGAGAGCGCGATCAGCTTGACGTTGCGTCTGCTGAACTCTGGACTGAGTTGAGCTGCTCTGCCGAGTTCAGTGGTGCAGACAGGAGTGAAGTCTCGGGGATGAGAGAACAGGACGCCCCAGCTGACGAGGAGAAACTCAGGTCACTCAAGGGGAATGACAGAACTGTGGAAGCCCATTACCGCCACAGAAGAATAAAAGAAATCATGCTTTGTAAATCATAGATAGGAAATTACGACATCGAAAGTATGTATTTAGTATGCAAGTATGTAGTAAAAGTATTTAGTATGTCAAAATTATGAATTGCCATGTCATATTTTTGACTTTCTCATAATTCCAAATTTTAATGTGATGATAATTAGTATGTCATAATTTTGACTTTCAATGTAATAATTTAGATTCTAATCTCATAATTATGACTTTGTCAGAATTCTGACATAATAAGTAATGATTATGAGATAAAAAGACAAACATACTATCTTATTTTGACGTTTCATGCCATAATTTCGATTTATGTCATAATTGCCTTATTGTACCATAACTTTGACTTTTTAATTGCATAATTATGACTTACTGGGCTATGTTCATCTTTTTATCTTTGACTTACTAATAATTGACAAAAGTCGAATTAATAAGAATGTAATAAATTACTTATAATTTTTATCTCATAATTATTAAGTTTAATGTCTTAATAAAGATTTAGCAAAGCATGATTTTCTTCTGTGGCAGAAATGTGCATTCATACATATCTGAGTAAGAATCATAAACACATTTTAAGACGTACAGCATTTCTGTGCATTGCATGATTTAGTCATAGACACACACACACTGTTAGTTTTCAGTCTGGCCCGTTGATGTATAAATGTACATTTATAACACTATACTTTGTGTTATTAATGTACATTACATTTTTAAAAGATTATTTTTAAAAGGTGTATTACTTTGGTATTAAATTACAGTAAACTAGTTAACGCTGCTGCGGGGTGTTTCTAACACACCGGCTGAGGGAGTGACAGACAATTTTACATCTTTCTCTCTTCTGACCAACATAATCAGTCTCTCCATATTTTTCCTCTTTAATGTCATAAAGACGTTATAGCAAATGGAAACTCAAAAATTGTATATGTTGTAGTTTCCTTTCGCCACTATAGAAGTTTATCCAACTTTGAGGACTTCTGCTTCTGAGAACCTGGAAATGTGAAGCGTGTCCATTTCCATTTACTGAAGACATTTTTATCAGTGACTTATGAGTGTTTTGATGTTTAACTGAATAACCAACCGAAGATCATTGATTATTAAAAGATTCTCTGAATGTCATTAAAACAGAAAGGACTGTGAAAACATGCAAAGAGAGATAAAAAAGCATTTGTGATTGAGTATCTCGATCTAGTAACTCTAGCAAAGAGCAGCTGTTTAGTGCTTAATTATGCAAGTTTCTGCTTTGTTCACAGTGAAGCTTCGCCATCACTGCAAAACATTCAGCACAACAGGGTCTGATATCACTAAACCCACAACTTAGTCCCAAACCCTTACCCTAACCTTAGCCTAATTATAGCCTCAGCCCTAAAAGCAAGTCTTGACCCTCAAACAGGGGTCTCAGAAAGTGAGGACAGGCCAAAAGGTTCTTCACTTGGTCAGTCTGTGATGAGGACTCGGAGGACAGTATACAGGCAGGCAGGGGTTGATAAACAGAGAGATATACAAGCAGCAGCGTAGGCAAAGCAGCAATTGAGGTCATAACAGGAGAAGTATCAGGGCAGGCAGCAAACAAACGGGTCAATATCCAGGTAAACAGAGCAGAGTCAAAATACAGCCAGCAAGAGCCATAAACAGTCCAAGGGTCAGAACACAGGCAAAACAATGCTTGGATAAGACAAAACTTCACAGTGAGCCAAGCATGCGTGTGTGTGTGCGTGTGTGTGTGTGTGTGTAATAAGTCCAGGCATGTGGTTCTGGGAAATGTAGTCCAGTTGTACTAATACTCAGGAGATGGAGGCGTCCGGTGGCGAACGGGAAGATTCTCAGAGATAGTGTTCATAACAGAGAGTTCAGAGTGTTTTTGTCGACTCTGCTCTTTATGTGTGTCAAGCCGTGTCAGCGTTTGGATGAAGCTGAAGAGGTGGTAACAGTGGCGTCACGAGTCACGACCGCATGACCTACAAACACAATCACCACACAGAAACACACAACGGCTTTGACCATGTACGGTTTCATCAAAGATACCTGACTAGCACATGCTGTCCATTGTGAGGACATTACGAGAGAAACGTGTCTTATATCCGAGCCACACAATTCACTAATAACTAATACTGAATAATAAGAAGAACACAGAGGAGGAGAGAAAAGAGGGAATATTGTTAGATGTGACCTCAGGAAGATGCTATTGAGGATAAAACTACTGGTATTGTAATCTATGATGAACAACACATATCAAACAACACACTCTCATATCACAAGCACACATGATCGCATTACACTTACCAATCCCCGAGAAAATCATGAAGTTTCAATCTGCCAAAAGTGGAAACGGCTTCGAAATTGGGAACGATGTCTCCTAACAGCATCCCCGGCATCTTGAAGCATCTCTCTCTCTCTCTCTCTCTCTCTCTCTCTCTCTCTCTCTCTCTCTCTCTCTTTATCTCTCTCTCTCTCTGTCCTCTCAATTCAAATGAGCTTTATTGGCATGACTTGTACTCTGTCCTCTCTCTCACTCTCTCTTTGTTTGTCCTCTCTCTCTCTCTCACACTCTCACTCTCTCTCTCTCTCTCTCTCTCTCTCTCTCTATTGCATGTTAGTGTGGTTTGGTGTGTGGGAGGATGTGAGAGAGCACTTGATTTGCAAGCATTTTTTTCTCTACAGGTATGATGATTTACTTGTGTTTTTCTCACACATTACAGTTTTTTACAGTCACCAGGACCTGTTTCTCAATACTTATGTCACTCTTTTCAAAACTCTTCTTACAGTGATCACAGCATAACCCTCAGTTCGCTCCGTGTATTAACTGAAGTGGCTCAGATCGGGGAATAGCAGAGGGGACTTCACCTCTTTCGAGATACTGAAGTCTCGATCTCAGCATCGCTATGGTCATCTTCCCACAGTGGGTTCATGACTCCTCCATGAACACTACCTCATCATGCTTATGGCCCAGACACATGAGGCAGTGATCGAGACTGTCAGACGGGCCAGTTTGTTCTGTATGTCAGCATCGGGGAATAACATTATAATCTTGTTCACGGTAGAGAAAGCTGCTTACATGTACAAAAGTAACAGTGAAGACTTAAACACAGCTTTTGTGTCTTTATCAGCTTTTCTGCACATATATACTGGCCCTGATAATCATCACAAATACTGCTTGCTCCATTTCTGTAAATCCATTTTAATGAATGAATGACTGACTGACCCAGCAACATAGTGTCGGCCCAGATCCGGCCCACATCTGGACCGTTTGGACTCCACGTGGGCAGATCTGGGCCGGATCTGGGCCGAAACCATGTTGCTGTCTGGGGATTGATGCTCTGGTCTTCATCAACATGCGTTTGCACCACCTACTGGTCAGCCGACTAACAGCAGAGGAAGATTATGCATCGACACACTACTGCACTACTGCTTTTCCTGCAATTACCGGATGTGAAATGTTGAATTTTCTGTCAAATATGAACCACTGAATTTGTAGAAGTGAATTTGTAAAGCAGAATAAAATGGACCGAAAAATGCCTGTCGAATATTATAGATTGTATTTTTAAACAGAAGGAATATTTTAGAAGTGATATCTGAAAGGTGAATATGTATGATTGAATTTTTAATAATGAAAATGTGTGAAATGCTTTGAATTGAAATATTCACAGCTTAAATATACAACCATGTTGAATTTCAGCCCATAAATATGCAAGCCCTAAAAATACAATGCATTTAAAATGCAAGCACGTTAATGCAGTGCATATTTTTTCAATAAGTGCAATTCAACAAGCTTTTTTGTTTCAAAAACATTTGGCATGATTTTACTCTCATAGTTTTAGTGCATTTTGGTATGATGGTATCATTTTAAATAAACTGAAATAAACTTGAAATAAACTTTTTGTATCATTTTAAATAAACTGACATACCAAGATGAAAGTTGGTTAGAAGACCTGTATGAAGCCGTGAATAAATTATAAATATTGAAAAAACAAACTTTCAAGTTTGTTTCGGTGGTCTTTTACCCTGCTTTTTAAAAGAAAGTGGTAAGTCTGTCTGATGAGAGAGCGTCAGTTTGTCTTTTAAGATCAGATTCTCATTGATGATGTTGGTCTGGTCATGGAGATGTTGTAAGGCTGTTGTGGTTTAGAGAGACTGATCTGTGGGTGTAACAGTTCATTGTGTTTGGACTGTATTTTCTGATTTCACCATCACCCTGTCTGAGTTGGCTCTTTTATTCGTCACCATGGCTTCCAATTTGATCAGTCATTGTTTTCAGCTGTTACCTAATTAGTGCTCTTTGTTTTCTCCCAGTATATATCTGCCTGTGTTTCTTGTTGGTTCTCGTTAAGGTTAGTTCTGAGTTTGGTTTAGGTTTTCCTTGTATTAATAAAGTCTGTTTGAATTGATCTTCTTCGTCTTGCCTTCTGCCTGCACCACGCTTCAGAAACGTGACAGTGAGCAAGAGAAATGTGATGGTGGACACGATTGAGCCTGTAACAAAAGCAACCATTTCAAATGTGGCTCCATTCATTACTAATGACAATCATGCAATAGAGTTCAGTTAGTGTGTGACATTTGCCAGCACTATTAAGATGGTTCAACTGGACTTGATTTTTCAATTGTTCATTGCATTTACAGCAGGATTCATCAGATTTGTTTGTCATAGTCTTAACGTGAGCTATATGTGTCACGTTTCTCATGTGTTTATGTTCTGTTTGGACTCTTATTTTGATAGTTGTGTTCTCATTGCCACTTCCTGTGTTTACGTCCTGTGTTGTATTGGTCTCCAGGGTTTTTGATTATTCATCATGCCTGTTTCTTAGCGTGCTGAAATTTTTTCCTTCTGTGGTTCCTGTGGTTGTTATTGTGCAAAATAAGTATTCTACTTCACTCTCTCTGCTAGATACGACCATGACAATATGGTTGGCTTTTGACTGTAAGACTTTTGCAGTTCATTTAAAACTTTATATCAGTTGGATATGTTTCAACAAGTGTTCAAAAATGATGCAACCAAGGTTATGTGAGCATTAGCTTAACCCTTTGGGGTCGACAAATGTGGCAACGCATTTTGCTGGATTTTCTTCACATAGTAGCAAAATAGACTTACAATATTCCGCTGTTTATGGTCATACAGATAAAAGCCAACTGTAAACCAAACTGTAACTCTAACCCAAACTATAAAAGGTCAAAACAAAAACAAAACATTGTGCTTTTGTAAAATAAAGAAAACAAACAGGGTGTCCTTTCTGCCTCTCCGTCTCTGTGAACTTTTTTTCTGGAGCAAGTCTCTAAACTGAAACAAGACTCAACGAATACTTGTCACACAGAGCAACATATCCTTATAAACATTTAAGTGTTTAAAATTTAACTACTTTAAAATGATCTAATTCAGAACGAAAACACTCTCTGTTTATGTGATCTGTATGAAAAGAGAGGGATGTCCGTCGTTCTCATGTTGGCTCATTATCTGCTAATGTGAACACGCCTACGGAGAATCCATGCAAACAGAGTCAACTCCCACATCAACTCGATGAAACGCATCAAGTCAAACCAGATTTATGTACTTTACGTCGGCTTGGGACGCTGTGAGGGATAATAATAGTGTAATGATAATAATCCTGGAATAATTTACCTCAGAAGAAGTGCTGGTTTCAGTTTAATTTCGAGGAGCATCGGATCCAGCTGAGGATTGTGAACAGTAAGTTCTTTATTCTTAAGTCCTTTATTCTAATCGCGATATGAAACGGTGTCTGTAAACCGCATTTTATGCGCTTTTGTTTACTACACTCTAAAAAATGATTCACAGGCTTAGTAAATATCATAGTAATAAATAGCTATACTAACTTAATAAAATCTCTGAATATCACTTAAGTGATTGTTTGAGTTGTACATATCAAAATAAATGCCTAGAAATTCAACAGTTAATTTTGTGTTCAATTTACAAGTATAATTTAGGTTTATTTCACAAAATAAAATTAGTATTTGCCTAACAAATTACATTTTTTAGATATTGTTAATATGTTTGGTAAATTTCAATCAAAATATTTGAGAATGGATTAATTCTACTGATTAGTTTCAAGAACTACAATTATTACTCATTCCAATTTAATATTATTTCAACTTAATCAACTACTTAAGATGTTGAGTAAGTTACGCGCCAAATTGACGCTAATCGTGCGGCCTCATGGGAAATCTGCCTCTCTGCCTTGGCAACAAGTGGCAGCCTGCCGTCAGAAGGAGAAACACACCGACATAAGCAGCACCTGGGAGACTACAAACCGTGGTAAGTGTCCAGCTAGTAAGAATTAATGAAATATTAATCCTGTCTTGTGCATTAACACTTTATGGAGTCATTTTGTGAGTACTGTCGTAGCCATGCTTTTGTTTAAGTTACCGTTACAGGGTTGTGTAAGGTAAAGCTAACGTTAACTTAGTCGTCGAGAAGCTTACTTCGTAGCATGACCAAATAACTATAAAAGTACTAGCACTAACCAACTAACGTTAACCATATAGGTTTTTATATTGGATAAGGCGCTGTGAAAACTATCTCGACTTTTTTCGAAATTTGTGCGACCTAACAATATATTTGGGAGCATTTGTCTGAGTGCAAATAATGGTTGTAGTGCGACCTGTTTTTAATCCTTACGTTCTTAACTTTAAAAAAGATTTTAGATCGGTTAATATTAGCTGTCAATCACTTTCGCTGTGCTACGTTGACACAGGGAGCTGACTACTGCGCGAAAAGGCTGAAAAAGAGAGAAGATGAAACCAGGTTTTTCCTCCATTTTTTTTTTTTTTTTTTGCCCACCGTCAAAGATGATTAACTGCTGCGCTTGTGACAGTGCACGAGCATAGAGAGAGAGAGATCCGGTCGCGCGCGCACTATCACAGTCTTCAAACTTTTGAGCAGGCATCGTGATTGTAAAACAGTGGGCAACAGATAATGATGGCTAGAGCAAAATAAGTTGAATTTATTGATCATATTTAATTTGTTTCACAGCACCAACACAACTGAGGATAAGAAGGTGAACAAAGATCACAGAACGACAGGTACATTTCATCTATTTATTACAAAGTTCCAGGAGAATTAATGTGAAACATTAAATCGAGGATCCCAACACATTCATTTGGTTTACACAAGTTCAGAAAGTTAGGAGTGGTGAATCTCCGTTTCCGTCATAGACAGTAAAAGAAATGGACACAGCGACCCCATTGGATTCAACGGAGACAAAGTGAAGCCAATTAGAAACTCTTACTTCCTGGGGGTCGAGCGTACTGCGCAGACTCAAACTGAGCTTGACGACGTAGATGTGACGTGAGCATCCCGTCTGTCTTCTAGTAGCTGTGCCGAGAGAAATCTGAATCATTCCCTTCCGAAACTTGCAGACACGGAGAGTGTGAGTAGGAGCTGTCCATGAGCTAGGAGCAAGAGGAACGTTTGCTATGTATTCTGATTAATTATTTTGTCATTTTGCCTCGACGTCCTCCCGATTGCCCGCAAGCTTCTCCTCCTGTCCATACGGTAATTCTCTACTGTGCGACAGAGAGTCGCGTGGTTATGACGCAATCGTTAGCCTATTTTTACAAAAATTGCTTCTACGGGGCCATAACGGAAGCTACAAGGTAATGAAGCCTTTTATACATTTTCGTGTTTCTTTAGAAATAAATAATGGACAAATGGAGTCTTTAAACGCCTCAGATGTGAAGTTATTCGCTGTCAAAGTGACGCCAAAATGAATGGGAGTCAATGGGATGCTAACAGCAGGTGGGGGTCCGCTAGCCAATGGCGGCGCCCGAGGGTACCTTCAAAATAATAGAAAACCCTGCCCGCCTGGTTTCCGTGGAGACATTGCTCTCCGCCATTTTACAGCGTGGATGACGTGCACAATTCACCCTTCGCAGGGAGCTTGATTGACAGGCGATCCAACCAATCATAATCCGCCATCCGCCATTTTGTCCGACAAAGCAGTCAGGAGAGTTAGTAGATTAACATAGGAGGATTTGAACTTGAAAAACGGAGTGTACTGACGCCTTTCCGTGGTTAAAACAACATTCCTTATGTTTGTTCATGTTTATTTGAGGCTATAAATTAACTAGAAGGAAGAGATGATCGGTTCACGAGCAGCTTTAACTGATGCTCGACACATTAAAGAGCCACAAAACGGTATTTATTGTTTAAATTTCTTTTAAAAAATTACCAAATTTGATAGGTGAGACTTTGTTTAATATGTTTAATATCAAACATAACCGAAAAGTAACCTGGTCTGTCAGCGTGTTGTCAGTCTCCTCTCTGCTCGATGATTAACTGCTGCGCTTGTGATAGTGCACGAGCATAGAGATAGAGAGCCGGTCGCGCGCGCGCTCTCTCACAGTCTTCAAACTTTTGAGCTGGCATCGTGATTGTAAAACAGTGGGGAACAGATAAAGATGGCTAAGACTTTCCTAAAAACATGTTTAACATCTTCTGGATCCAGTGTGATATGTATGTATATAAGTATATATAATGGCTCGACAATAACGGTGGCCCGATGGTCCGGGGCCAGTAAAACGTAAAAATAGACGATAATGCAGCGTATGCTTTTGGATGGGACTACCTTGTGACTGACAGGTTGCTACCATGGCGACCTGTTAATCAGAATAGAGGCGACTCGTGTCCGCTGCTCTGTGTACATTTTTTATTAAATGGCTGTCAGCAGGAGAGAGAGCACGTCATGTTTGAGTCTGTTAGTATGTTTTATTTTAAAAGTAAATTGGTTTAACCTTTTTATTTTTTATCATTTTAACTGTTGATTACATTTTAGTTTAGTTTTTTTAATATCCAGGATGTATTTAATAATCGATTAAACATGTTAACAGTATGACATAAGTCTTTGGTTTTGTTTGTAACACTGATAAATAACTATTGGAAGGAGGGACAGTAAAAATTGTCAAGTAGCCTAAGTTTGTCAAGTAAGATTCAAACCCACTGGCCCGGTGGGGCCAGTTGCAAAAAAAAATTAACGTTGAGCCCTGTAATGGCTTATATGTACATCACATCTATAAGCATATGTGTGATGCACATATCCTCCCATCCACCATTGTGTCCCTGAGCAAGACCCTTAACCCCTAGTTGCTCCAGAGGCGCGTAAGTTTTGACATGTATAGCAATTGTAAGTCGATAAAAGCGTCAGCTAAATGAATAAATGTAATATGTGAGACATGTAGGTACATATTCACTATACAATATACAATATGTAGTTTACATATTTTATCATATCTATGGGTTTTTTCCCCAACTGCTTTGCTTTGTAGGCCCCTTCCTATCAGTTCTAGCCTCGTAGTACAAATATTGTAAATAATTACACGATTATAGATGTGAAATACATATACGTCATATTATATACCTCATTAGACTGCGTCTAGAAGACATTAAAACTAAAGCTTTAATCAGTAATATTCTGAATTACAATCACTGTTTTTTTCCAGAGCTGATGGAAGTAGCTAACAAGTGAGCCATCTTGCTTCCTCCTTATCTCTGTTGATAGTTGCACATGTTCAGTCGATCAGGCAGGATGCATGGATTGGGTACTGACAGATAAAAAGAAATAGAAAATAAATGTAAATGCTCCGTATTTGTCTTTTCGACCACTCAAAGCGCTTTTACACTACATCACATGCACCATTCATACACTGAGCCTAAGTGCTCAAACAGAAACTAACATTTACACACATTTATACACTGGTGGAATAGCTACCGACAGCCACATACTTTTACTAAAAAATTATGTACAGTGTGTGTGTGTTACACCAAAATGGAATGCACACAGAGATTGTATTGTACATTTGATCAAATAAATAATGTCAGGAGGTAGTTCCACATGATAGAATAAATAAATATGATTGTAACTATTAGAACTATAGTTGGAAGTAGATGTCATTACTGACATCAATGAGTAAGTTGTGGTTATTTTTTACTGATCTTTATGATAAAATATATCAGTCCAAAAAGTATTTACATGAAGTGAAGTAGCATTAAATCACTCTGTTAGCACCATGTTAACACTATTTATCATCCCTTTTTTAGGTGGCACCTTATGGGATGGCAATGTAAGCTCTGCACATTTGTGGATTCATCAAAAGGTGCACTTCTGAAGCACTATCCACTGAAACATGGTACCTTTGCTCATGGATATACAATACCGTGTCTTCATTTAAACTGTCCTTGCTCCTTTAAGACATGGGGTGGCCTGCGTACACACTTGTATAGATCCCACAATTTGCAAGAAACTGAAGAGCGTGAAGTTGAGCAATCTTTCAGATGTAAAATTTGTGACTCACTTTATCCTAATACACAAGACTATTTTCAACATATTAATTCCCACTTGAAAAGACATGAAACCATAGACTGTGCTTTTGATGGATGTGATTTCAAGACAAACATATATGGTACTTATGCGACACACAGAAGTAGAAAGCACAAGTCCTATTCATGGAAAGATTTTAAGACCGATGTGATTGCAAAACATCCAGATTTGACTAACAATGAAATTGCTTTCCAGTGTTGGAATCACATGGTCATGTGGACATAGACACCACTTTAGAGTTAGATTGTGAAAGGGACAGTGTTGGGCAAGCTACTATAAATGAAATAGAGAGAAATATTGGTTCTTTCTTGTTAAAATTGGAAAGCGTCCATAACGTATCTGGCAAATGTGTTGATGACTTGGTGGAACAGCTTCATTTTATTTGTACATTGTCATCTCAGTATATTCCAAAGTTAGTTAGTGAAATTTTCACAAAGAATAACTGTGTTGTAGATGAAGCTATTGTCAGTGAATTTGTAGACCAACTGTGTCACTCGAATCCTTTTAATGCAGCATTTGATCCTGATGGTCCCTTTTCTTCAAAGTATAAGAGGAGAAAATATTTTAAAGAAAACTTCAGTGTAATTGAGCCGGTAGAGTATATTTTAGATCCAGAGGGGAATTGCAGCTTTCAGTATGTGCCGGTTCTAGAGTCCTTACAGCAATTGTTGAATAATGAAGACATCGTTAACAATGTTTTGACTAAACATTCAAACGTTTCACATTTGGCATCCTTCCATGATGGTCAATATTTCAAGCAAAATGAACTTCATGCTAATGAAGAGTTCAGTATTTCACTTATACTTGTGGCAGAACGGAATTCGTTAGCCACTTTATTATTATTATATTTTTTTCTTTAAACCAATCAGAAGAGGATAATCGGTGTGACGAACTATTTAAGGAGGGGAATTGTGAGCGGAAGTAAACTGGTAATGGGGAAGTGAAGTGTGTTGTTCGAGGAAGGTGCTGTTTGTTCGAGGAGCGTGCAGAAGTATCATGCTTTAGTACGAGAAATGGACCTGCCTGGGAGAGAAGTATGACGGAAGTTTGCAGTATCCTGGAGGTGTGGGTTTATCTGGGTGCGGATGCCGTGACGGTGGAAATGAAAGTGAAACTGTGAGCGGTTTGGACGCTCTCTATCTCGGCTGTGGGTAGAGTTGCGTTGCCTTGGATTAATCTTCATCGCGTTTTCCTGGATTGTGCTGGAAACGAAGTTCCTGTACTTGCCAAAGGCCCAAAACGAAGACCAGCAGCATCGGGTACAGACTTGACGCACCCACAATACATGCACACGTCCATACGCGCACACACAATTAATCGAACTTTTTCTTTTGACGGTCGGAGAGTATAAAAAGAGTGTGAATTGAAACTAAGCTGTGAATTCATCGGTGGATGGGTTGCTTGGACATAGACTTCTTTTTACCTCGTATATTGTGACTGTCTGAGAAAGTTTACAAACTTTGCCCATGTCAACATCATTGCTGTTCTTGTGCAGATCATGTTTTTTCCCCTCTTATAAAGAGAAAAAGTATATTTCTTTATAGTTTATACTGATTGTTTTTTCCCTTTATGTTTTTTTTTGTTGTTGTTTGATTTCCATGGAAGTGTGTTGTTGACAACAGTGATGTGGAATGTTTTTTCTTCGTGTGGAATTTAATTGGGGCTGAATTCCTGAAAATAAAGGGTTAAATGAATCTGTTGGTTTCTACAAGTTTGATTTGAGTTTCCCTTGTTTCAATGTCTTCATATGTAGCTGGTGGGTGTAAGAATTTATTTATTGCCAGGATTACATGCCTGGCTGGCGCCCGAACAAACCAAATTAAATATAGAAGTAAACATAAGTGTTTATAAGTGGGCCACCATCGCTACAGAAATGGCGCCCGAACAGGGACTGAAATGTGGAAGTAGTAATCTGAAATTGAAATGGGAACCGAATTGAACTGAACCAACAGAGTTAAAATTAAGGGTCATTTAATTCAAGAAGTGACTGCTGATTTTTTTTTAACTTGAAGGAAATAAATTGAACTGAAACTGTGAATAGAACTGAACTTGAGCTTTGGGAAAATTGAGGTTTTTTTTTTTTTTGTTGCCTTTTGCTTGTGATTCTGAATGCAAAGTGTGGACTCTATTGTGAACTTGAATTCCCGTCAGTGTGAACTTAAGCTTTGCATTATTTATATTTGCATTTTGGCATAAATTTGTGAACTGAACTGTTTAATTTTGAGGGTTGGTTTATTTGACCTAGGTTTATTGTCAATTAACGTGTTTTGGTTTATATTTGAATATTGTTAGTTTGCTATGTTGGCCTGAATTAATTAATATTTGTTATTTTTGGCCAAGTTTGTTGTTTTGCCCTGTTTGTTATTTTCTCCCCCAACAAAAGACACACAGACTTTTATTTATTTTTACATACTGACATGACCACCACTCCACCATCCCCCTCAACTTTTGTTGAGATGGAAGTACCAGAAGTGGAAACCCCCCGCTGGCAGCCACAAATCCCTATCACTTCATATCCCTATATTCCCAATCCTACCCATATTGATCAACATGAATCACGAGTGCAGTTTGTATCCTCCCCTTTAACGGGCAGCCCTCCAGTGCAACACCTCACCTGGGAACCACAATCAGATCCTATGCAGATTTGCACCACCCCTGAAACTTCATCTTCTGTGGGACGGCAGGAGTTACCACGTGAACTTCAAACACCCGGCAGAGGAATTCAGCTATTGACCAGACAAGTACAAGAAGACTTGGACACTTTAAAGCGATTCATCAAGCAACAGGAGAAGGCAGTTTCAGAACTTAACCAGGAGGTGAAAGCTCAGTTTGTAAAACATTCAACTCATCTTTCAACAACAGTGGCTAAAATGGAGGACAATCACCAACAATTACGAAAGTGTATCACTGATAACCAACAAAAAATGAAAACTGAGATGGAGCAATGGTCTAAAACCACCAAACAACTGATCTCAGAAGATTTAAGTAAAGTGGAGGCTTCTGTCGTGTCTGAAGTACGGTTCCTGGTTCAACAGCTTCAAGCGGAAGTGCAGCAGGACTTCAAAGCCACATTCCAGAGTCTGAAAAACCGTCAAGAACAGTTCAACAAAGAATTTCAACAACACAAAAACCAAATGGATGCCTTTTGCAGTGATACTCAAAAATTTCAGTCAGACATGTCTGACCAATTACAAACCCAGGTTGAAAAGATTAAAGAGTTGACTACTAACCAACAGGAAGTATCGCCAGCCAGTGTATACTCACCACCAAGTGGTATACCAATTACTACTACCACTACATCTGTACCTATAGCTAAAAGTGATCATCTACGACTTACCTTTCCCACTTTCGGAAAACCACATGAGGATCCAGATCCGTTGAACTACTTAACTCGATGTCAAGATTTTCTGGCATTGCATCCTTTGTCAGATGTGGATCTACTAGCTACATTCCGTACCGTCTTGTATGGAACTGCCCGCGACTGGTGGGAAGTTGCACGTACCTCTGTAGTCACTTGGACTGAATTTGAGGCAGCTTTCCTCTCTGCATTTCTTTCCGAAGATTATGAGGACGAGTTGGCAGAAAGAGTTAGAGTAAGAACTCAAGGCGAGAAAGAATCCATCAGAGACTTTGCTTTTTCATACAGAGCCTTATGCAAGAGATGGAAGTCAACGTTAACAGAGAATGAAATTGTAAAACTGATTTTGAAAAATATTAAACCTTACCTTGCCAGCCAGCTCCGTAGTCGAGTGTCTACAGTGGAGGAATTGGTGAAGCTAGGGCATCAACTGGAGAAGGATAATGAACAGCAACTCCAATATGAGAGCAACTTTCAACACAAACACCAGTCAATGTCACCCCGAGCACCTGCGGTTCGACAGATAGACAAGACACCAGTTCAGTGCTGGCGGTGTAAAGGACATCATCCTCCAGGAAACTGTCCTGGTTATGCATCTTCTAATCAATCATTTCAACCGTCACAGCCATCTCAAAGTAAGAGACCACATCAAAGTCCAAAACAAGATGGTCAACCCTCCAATAATGCTGTCTCGGTCGTAAAAATCGAACCAACAATGACCCATGTTGATAACAACCCACAATGCACAGTACCGCAACAACTAGTTGTTCCTATTAATATTGGTGCCTGGAGAGGTAAGGCTATTTTAGACACTGGAGCCAGCTACACCCTCATTCATGAGAGTTTGTGGAGGGAACTTACACCTCAAGAGAGTCTTCATCCATGGACCTCAGGACCCCTCTATCTAGCGAATGGTGAGGCCGAAGTTCCGTTGGGATGGGTAAATGTACTGATTCTGCTGCATAATCAGAGTTTTCTTTGAGGGCTGCAGTCCTTACCTCAACCTCTTTGACATATGCAGTAGTCTTAGGGCTGGATTTCATCTTTTTAAGTGGAATTCAACTCAACATTGCAGATAGGAAATATTTTTTTAAATGTGCACCTGAAGTGGGATATTTTTTCCAACCGGGACAAGCAAGTATACCTATGAGCAGAGTTCCACATCCACAAAAAAACAAAGAAATCTAAAAGTTTCCAGCAAAATCTTTCTTTAATGAGTTCTGTCCCTCCTCCCCAACCTCTACTGGCCTCTCGAGATGCAGATCCTACGCATACAGAGGATCAAGTCTTAATTGACCGTGCATTAAAAGAAGCGACTTTACCACACGATGAAGAAGGCCAATTACGTCACATTTTGCAGACACATCAGGGGGTGTGTACTCGCCGACCAGGACGTACGAATGTTCTTCAGCACTGCCTTTACACTCGTCATCAAGTACCTGTTAAACAGCGCCCTTATCGGCTCACCCCCGCAAAGCAAACGATAGTAAAAGAACAGATTGAAGACATGTTACAGGCTGGCATCATAGAACCATCTTATTCAGCATGGGCATCACCTGTTGTGTTGGTTCCCAAAAAAGATGGTAGTCTCAGGTTCTGTGTTGACTACAGAAAGGTCAATGCTCACACTGAAAGTGATGCATATCCAATTCCCAACATCACAGAGATCCTGGAGTCGCTCTCTGGTGCAGCCATTTTTTCAACTCTAGATCTTAATAGCGGATATTGGCAGGTACCCATGGAACCTGAGAGTAAGTCAAAAACCGCCTTCATCACGTCAGGAGGTTTGTACCATTTCAATGTCATGCCGTTTGGTCTAAAAAATGCACCAGCAACCTTTCAAAGGCTGATGGAGATCGTCCTGAGAGGGTTACTTGGAACCATATGTTTCGTCTATATTGACGATATCATCGTTTACTCTCCATCAATGGGCCAGCACTTTCTAGACATCCAGACCATCCTTCAACGGTTACAAACAGCTGGACTGACGTTGAATCTAAAAAAATGCAAGTTCTGCCTTCAGGAGATTACCTTCCTCGGTCATGTTGTGAATGGACAAGGTGTTACCGCAGATCCAAGCAAGGTGGAAGCAATTCGCACTTATCCAGTTCCCCATAACCTTAAAGAGGTCCAGCGCTTCTTGGGTTTGGCTGGGTGGTACCATCGATTCGTGGCAGATTTCTCTAGGATTGCAGAGCCTCTCAACGCCCTAAAAAAGAAAGGACAATCGTTTATTTGGACATCACAATGCCAACAAGCTTTTGAGTATTTAAAAACATGCCTTACATCACCACCTATCCTTGGACATCCCAATTTTCAGCTACCTTTTTCAGTGTATACTGATGCCAGCGACGCCGGCCTGGGGGCAGTGTTGACCCAGCGGAAGGAGCAGGGCAATGAAGAAGTCATCGCTTATGCCAGCCGAACCTTAAATAAAGCAGAGATCAACTATTCCACCACAGAGAAGGAGTGCCTAGCAGTAGTGTGGGCACTTGAGAAGTGGCAACACTATCTGGAACATCGTTTGTTCACCGTGGTTACGGATCATTCTTCCTTGCAATGGGTAATGAATTCCACTAGGACGACCAGTCGACTCATTCGATGGGCTCTTCGACTACAAAGATTTGACTTTGTGTTGGAATATCGAAAAGGGAAGTTGAACGTTGCTCCTGATGCTCTGTCACGGATGTATACTTTACCTGAGTGTAATATGTACACAAGCAGAAAGGAAGATCCAGAATTTCCCATCACTGTTGAGCGCATCTGGGAGGAACAACACCGTGATCCTGAATGTACAGAAATATTTCAAGTTTTGGCGAAAGATGAACTTACGGAGAAGGAACAGTATGCTGTGGTAGAAGACAAGTTATATCACGTTACTCACCTGGCTGATGGTCAAATTCAATACCGTGTTGTCGTACCCCGCATCTTTATTCCAACCATTCTCAAATTCTATCATTCAAGCCCCCTCAGTGGACACCTTGGAATTTTTAAAACCTATAAGAGAGTACAAGATGTTGCCTACTGGCATGGTATGTGGACTGATGTTAAGAAGTATGTCAAGAGTTGTGTGAAATGTCAAACACTCAAGAGTGACAATAGAAAACCAGCAGGAAAACTTCAACCAATCATCACGTCAAGACCTAATGAAATGCTTGGAGTAGACATAATGGGTCCACTACCAAAAAGCTCCAAACAACACGCATTCTTACTCGTCTTTGTTGATTATTTCTCACGATGGGTAGAGTTATTCCCCATGCGACATGCTACTGCTCCAGCTATTGTTGAAATCCTGCGGAGAGAAGTGCTTACCCGATGGGGGGTGCCTGACTATGTTTTGTCAGACAGAGGGTCACAGTTTGTCTCAGCTGTGTTCACTGAACTGTGTGAGAAATGGAGTGTGACACACAAATTAACCACAGCTTACCATCCGCAGACTAATATGACGGAAAGAGTCAACCGTACTCTGAAGTCCATGATATCTGCTTTTGTGGAAGACAATCACAAAGGTTGGGACAACTACCTACCAGAACTCCGTTTTGCACTCAACACTGCAGTGCAGGAATCCATCGGAATGTCTCCTGCTGAGCTTCATCTGGGTAGAAAACTTCATAGCCCATTGGATAAACTGTTGCATGGACGTAACCTGTCTCCTTCTGGGCCTTCTTACGACATTGTCCATCAGTTGTCACAACTTCAAAAGAAGGCCAAGGAAAACTGTAAAAAAGCACAAATGAGACAATTGAGAAATTACAACAAAAACAGACGAGATGTAGCCTTCCAAGAGAAAGACAGAGTATGGATCCGAAATTTTCCGCAATCTAATGCCCAGCGCAATTTCAGTGCCAAGTTGGCACCTAAGTGGAAAGGACCATACCGCGTTATCCAACAGTTGGGTCCAATAAATTACAGGGTGTCTCTAGAGTCCACAGGAGAAGATGTGCGTAATGTTCATGTGTGCAATTTGAAACCCTGTTTTCCTACTGCGGAGGAATTAGAGTTTCACCACAGGGAGAAACTACAAGAGATTTTTCAGGAGACCTCGGATGAGGAAGAGGAATTCCTGGGATTTTAAGGTATCGCTTAGTCCAACAACTAGGAGTTGTTTTTCCCTGGGGGAGGGAGTGTGGCAGAACGGAATTCGTTAGCCACTTTATTATTATTATATTTTTTTCTTTAAACCAATCAGAAGAGGATAATCGGTGTGACGAACTATTTAAGGAGGGGAATTGTGAGCGGAAGTAAACTGGTAATGGGGAAGTGAAGTGTGTTGTTCGAGGAAGGTGCTGTTTGTTCGAGGAGCGTGCAGAAGTATCATGCTTTAGTACGAGAAATGGACCTGCCTGGGAGAGAAGTATGACGGAAGTTTGCAGTATCCTGGAGGTGTGGGTTTATCTGGGTGCGGATGCCGTGACGGTGGAAATGAAAGTGAAACTGTGAGCGGTTTGGACGCTCTCTATCTCGGCTGTGGGTAGAGTTGCGTTGCCTTGGATTAATCTTCATCGCGTTTTCCTGGATTGTGCTGGAAACGAAGTTCCTGTACTTGCCAAAGGCCCAAAACGAAGACCAGCAGCATCGGGTACAGACTTGACGCACCCACAATACATGCACACGTCCATACGCACACACACAATTAATCGAACTTTTTCTTTTGACGGTCGGAGAGTATAAAAAGAGTGTGAATTGAAACTAAGCTGTGAATTCATCGGTGGATGGGTTGCTTGGACATAGACTTCTTTTTACCTCGTATATTGTGACTGTCTGAGAAAGTTTACAAACTTTGCCCATGTCAACATCATTGCTGTTCTTGTGCAGATCATGTTTTTTCCCCTCTTATAAAGAGAAAAAGTATATTTCTTTATAGTTTATACTGATTGTTTTTTCCCTTTATGTTTTTTTTTGTTGTTGTTTGATTTCCATGGAAGTGTGTTGTTGACAACAGTGATGTGGAATGTTTTTTCTTCGTGTGGAATTTAATTGGGGCTGAATTCCTGAAAATAAAGGGTTAAATGAATCTGTTGGTTTCTACAAGTTTGATTTGAGTTTCCCTTGTTTCAATGTCTTCATATGTAGCTGGTGGGTGTAAGAATTTATTTATTGCCAGGATTACATGCCTGGCTGGCGCCCGAACAAACCAAATTAAATATAGAAGTAAACATAAGTGTTTATAAGTGGGCCACCATCGCTACATACTCTACATAGATGATTTTGAAATCTGCAATCCTCTTGGAACTTCACGCAAAAAAACATAAAGTCACAGCAGTGTACTGTGTACTTACAGATGAACCATCTGATCTGAGATCACAGCTAACATCTATTCAGTTGGCTCTCCTTTGTAAGGCAAATGATGTAAAAAAAAATTGGCTATGAAGCTGTTCTGGAGCCTCTTTTAAAAGATCTCACAATATTTGAGAAGGAAGGTATTTTTTTGCCTCAGGTTGGTACAAATATCAAAGGCACTGTTTTTTGCATTTCAGCAGACAATCTTGGTGCTCATTCTTTGGGTGGGCTTGTAGAAAGCTTTTCTGGACATTACATATGTAGGTTTTGTATTGGACACCATTCGGACTATCAGCAAAAGGAAGTGCGTTCAGGAGCTTTTCCACCAAGAACAAAAGAGAACTATAATTTACATGTTCAGTCTATAAAGGAAAATCCTGCTCTGGTACACTGTTATGGTGTGAAGAAAGGATGTCCCATAACCAGAAAATTAAGTTATTTTCATTTTGTAACGGGGTACCCACCAGATGTTCTACATGACCTTTTTGAAGGCATACAGTAATTCCGTTGGAATTGGCACTGTGTCTTAATGTGTTCATCCGCAAACAATATTTTACTTTGACCGAACTTAACAAGTCCATAACGCAGTTTCCATACAGATGGACTGAAAAAACTGATCAACCCCAACCAATCCCAACAAATTTTGCCTCTCGCAAAAGTATAGGTGGGAACGCACATGAGAACTGGACATTATTAAGATTATTATCATTTATCATTGGGGCGAAGATACCATTGAATGATCCAGCATGGCAAGTTCTCATGAGTTTAAAAGATATTACTGAGCTTGTAGTATCTCCTATTCATACTGAGGAAAGTATTTGCTACCTAGACACACTGATTTCAGAACATCGCCACAGGCTGTTGGAAGTTTTCCCAGAGCAAAAAATAATTCCAAAGCACCATTTTTTGGAGCATTATCCTGATAAGATAAGAGAGTTTGGTCCTTTAGTTAGCCTCTGGACTATGCGCTTTGAGGCAAAACATAGCTTCTTTAAGAGAGTTATTCGATACACACACAGCTTCAGAAATGTATTGATGTCACATGCTTCAAAGCACCAAATGATGATGGCATACCATTCAAAAGCAAATGCTTTGAAATCTGAAATATGTGTCACTAAAATAACATCTCTTCCATTAGAGCTACTTGATATGGGAATACAGCAGTCTTTCAGGGAAGTTTATCCAACACAAACCTCTGTGAACTTGACCAATGTAGTGATACACCATGGAACTAAATATGCTGCTGGGATGGTTTTGCCTTATGGGTCAACTGGTGGTCTGCCTGATTTTGTTGAGATTTCACAGATTGTAATTGTTGACAGTAATATTGGTTTTATTGTGAAATTACTTAACAGCTGGTATGACGAACATTTCAGGGCATTTGTGTTGAACCACACTGGAAAAATGACCCTAGTGCAGCATAATGAACTTCTAGACACATATCCCATGACAGCATATTCTGTGGCAGGCAAACACATGGTGACACTGAAACGTCACATTGTTTGTCAGTTTTAGGTGAAAAGACTCTTGAATAACACCAACCTTAATTTAGGTTGTTTATTTATTTATTTATTTATTTTTTGGTCCAGATGGATTTCATTGCCTTGAAAGTTATTATAAAACACCAGAGTGAGAAGCTTACACTATCCTCAGGAATACCCAGCACTGTGGAGCAGTTACATGACACTGTGAAGGATACATGTGGAATCATTGAAGATTTTACCCTCCATTACTTGGATGAGGACTTTGGTGATTACTTCACACTCCATTCTACCAACCAGATTAAACACAAGGGGACAATAAAAGTTGTGATCATTCCCTCACTCGTGCTTACATTTACTCCGACTGAAAACCAGACTGATGTAAGCAATCAGAATGACTGTTCAAGCACTGCTACTGATACAAGGGCAGATTACCAGACTAGTGGCACATCATTTTCTTCCCAAGACACTGTTATACTAACCTCTCCTGGAAGCCCTCATAGATCATTGTGGCCAGATGATATTATCATTCCACTTTTCTCTGTGGCAACAGAGGCAGTGCTGAATAATGCCAATGAAGAATTTGGCAAAAATGGCACTTTGCTGAACAATCATCGGATAACGTCTGAGATTCTGGAAAAATTAGCAGACTACATGTACGGCTACACAGCCTACCCTACAGGCCTTCAGATCGGTGAGGTGGCCGAGGCTTTAGTCAAAAGGCACCCATGTCTGACTGAGCCAGGCAGTCGTAATGGCTGGAATGGATGGATGGATGTATTGTCTCAAATACAAAATGGGAAATTATAGGACAAAGCTCAGAAGTCTTGGATTTCCTGATGTTACCTGCAATTCCCTTAAAAACAAGCACCCTGATGACAGGGCACCTGCAAGGAATATAAAGAAAGCAAGAAAAGGAGAAGTGGCGTTTCTCCCACTCTATCCTGCAGGAGACAGCAGGGAACAACAAGAGCTGGACCGACAACTGCTAATTGTCGAGTCACAGAAGAAAGATAGCACCGCCATCAAGAACTTGATGTGCAAAACCTTTGCACATAGAAGACAAGATATCATCAGCTTACAGATTAGCATCAAAGATATCATGGACATGGCCTGCGTTGTTTGACGTCTTGCAAGTGAGTAAATAGAATTTGTGTAGCGGTTAACACAGAAAATACAGACAGAAAACCTGCATGTTACTTTTTGCTGAATTGAAATGACAATAGATTGTGTTACCAGTTCTTTCTTTGTCTTTTCTCACCTTTGTGTTTCAGGTCAGCGCAGAGTTCCAAAGGATCACCACACGGAATCTTGAGCCAAAATTCATGTCAGTGTTGGACTTGTATTCCCCCAAACTGCTGTCCCTGTTTCAAGCAAAGAAGGGTGCTGCAGGCGAGCGACATCGGGCACAAATGAGTATTCTACTTCAGGTACTACAATTGTATTCCCTCTGGAGTGGAGTGAGCCAGAGGAAGCTGATTTTTTTTTTCATATTATCTGTCTCATGTAATACTCTTAGGTATTTAATGATTCAGTTTCAGTAAGTAATGACAGTTGTTTTAAAAAAAACACCTATCCTAGCATTAACATTTCTTGCTTTTTCTGTACTTCACTCTCTCATCTTTTAGACACCCCACAATCACATCCATTTATAGTCATGCATCTGTCTGTTCTTCTGCACCATGACTGAGTTTTCCAGGTTTTGTTTTATTCTTGCTACTTGCATCTACTTTGCATCCCTCCACAAATACTAGCTATTCTATTCTGCCAATGTTTCAAGTATTTATGTTGATTTGATTGATTGAAATTTGACATTAAAGTACAGGTTTTATTTGTTATTTAAAGATTTTCTGTTCTGCAGAGTGGAGTATCCATTCAGCAAAAACGAGAGGTCATCATTCGATGTCTTATTGACCATCTGGGAGAAGATGCAAGATCCTTGATGAAGGACTTTGAGGTTAGTAAAATAGTTTTTAGGATTTTTAAGTGCTTCTTTGGAAGTTTTAACTAATGTATTCGTTGATGACTGAGATGAGATTACAAACATGCAAATGAGAAGCATAGTGAGTTAGCAGGGAGGGATTGCTCTTTGTGTGTCCCTTTCTTGTAACATGCAGTTTGAAAGTTATGGAATCAGATGAGCCTGCAAATCACCCACCCAAACAAGCAGTGGAGGGAGGCTTCAGCAGACTACTTGGATGCAGCGTGTGAGAAAAGTAGATAAACTAAAGCAAGACAAGTGATCAAACGCCATAGCAAAGTGGACACACTGCATACTGATTAGTATTGGGGAGATGTCGATCTTAGGAACGTTTTTAAATCACAACGTAGTTGCTTCGCCCCACGAGGTTGCTTGCTCTTTGCTCCGGTGATCACGCGGGATAACATCAGGCGCTCTATTCAGTGTGCTACACAGCTGTAGCCTATTTAACAAGTTAAAATTATAGGCTACATAACTTTACCTGATAGGCCTTCATCTAGTTTTGCGGGGATGCTCTGCCATGCGAATTCCCTCCTGTTGATGTCCTATTTAGTAAACGGTAATAGTTTCTGGAAACTCACAAACAGCTAGGATCAGTCTCTCTTCCAATGATTTGTGCTGCGCGTCACGTACAAAAAGTTCAAGACAATTCAAATTTGGCAGCGCAAGAAAATCATGCGATTAATCACGATTAAAAATTAATCGTTGCCCAGCACTAGTATATATATAAAATTAGGGGGTTTTTTTATGTTCATTGAAAAACTTTTTTCATGGAGTCATTTATAAATAAACTACCAAATACTTTGGACTCCTGTGTGCATTTTTTAATATTGACACTCAAATTATTACAAAGAAAGTGAGCTCCAACTACTAATCTTTACAATGTCTGCAGGATGCTGCAAATGCACCCATCAATGTTCAAGAGGAGTTGGCAGACGAGGTGATGAAGATTTACCTGCTGTGGAACGAAGATGGGTCAACTGTTCTCAGCAGTCTTGGGGATCTTAGCAGAGCCTGCTGCTATTTGTTGGGACTAACATATGCCTTGGATCTGAGATACCCCAAGAATCTCAAATACAGTTTTGAGGTTTTCCAAAAGGTACTGCTGGAGCTGGATCCTGGAAACCTTTCAAACAAGGTACAGAGACTGAAAAATTACCTGCGTACCTAACTTGCTGACTACTGTCCAACAAGATGCTCTTTTAACAAGATGCTCTTTTAATGCTCTTTTAATGTAGGTATTGGCGACAGGTATACTTGTTCCGACGGTAACCTGGTTTAAGAGTTAGTTGATGTATTGTTTTACTGTTTACACACACACACAAGTCAGCTGATGTATTGTCTTTAATGTTTACTCAAGAGTATTGCATTTGTGGCTGGTTCTGAATGTTCTGTTGTGTAATTTTACTGTAAGAGTCAATGTTCTTGGTATATATCTGCCATCTGCAATCTTCAGTTAAGCCCATTTTACCCATAGCATGGACATTTTCACATGCACATTGCTCAGGTCGAATGTCGAACAGTTTTTAATTATACTATCCAAGTTTAAATGGAACATTAACAGTTCTTTTGCCTTAAAAGTTCAGTGTATCAGATTTAAGGGGTTCTATTTACTCTACAAAGTTTAAAATATTCAAATATTGGTGTGTTTGAGGTGATAGTTAAAGGTGGTGTATTTAGGCTATCTAGATATATCAATGTCAAGTGTATTCTAGTCTTGAAGATAAAGGGTAAATATAGTTAACAAAATTAAGTACATGTAACATATTTATTTTGATAATTGATAGTAAAATATAATTCAGGTAAAACATTAAGTAAATGTAACACATTTCTTTTGTTAAATTATAGTATTGTTTCCAGTTATATCTACTTAGCATTTTGGTAATATCTACACAATTTTATTATTGTTTTTCACCAAGGGTTAGCCTACTATTACATTGACTTAAGATTTTAATTAGATCTACTCAATTGTATTATTGGTTTTCACCAAGGGTTACTATTACATTGACTTAAGATTTTAATTAGATCTACTCAATTTTATCTGTCAGGATACTAAATTTAGTTATTCAGATCTACTTAATTTTTTTTAACTTACATTTACTAAATTCATAAGTTATATTTACTTGATTTCACAGCTTTTATATTTATTCAATATTTTTAAGTGTAAAAATGTTTCACCAATAAAATTAAGTTTATCCCAGTAATAGTTTTTAGAGTGTACATGCACTTACATTAGTAGACATGCTATTTTTACATGTACTGTACACATTGAATAGTTTGGCTTTTCCAAAACTATATTGCTATACTGAGATGAGTGAAATCGACTGAAATATGTTGAAATAAAATGTATTTGCATAACCAATGTATTAAACTGCAAATTAAAATTTATATGCCCTATATTAATATAACAGAAGTAATTTGTTACAAACAGTAACATCTGGGTGGTAGTTGAAGGCACAAGATGAAGATGAGGGGTAACAGTCTTTTACTGATTAAACTCAGACAGGACAGACACAACCAACATTAACATTAACATTAACGAGAACCGACAAGGGACTGAACATAACTGAGTATGAATACACAGGATAAAATGAGGAAACTAACTAGACACAGGTGGAGGAAGATTAACTAATCAGGGATTAACAAGTACACTCTAAAAAAAACTATGATTTACTCAGTTTTTTTGGTGAAACATTTTTACACTCAAAAAAATTTAGTAAATTGTAAAGCTGTGAAATCAATGAAATATACTGTATGAATTGAGTAAATGCTAGTAAAAAAAATTAAGTAAATCTGAGTAACTGCATCTGGTACATTAACAAATAAAATTTAGTAGAAATAATTTAACATTTAAAAAACAATATTTCTGAGTAATATTAACCATTTTTATTCATGAGTATATTAACTTTTTTTATTTACTCTAAACCTTTGTAAAATAATATTCCATACAACCACCAGTATATATAACATTGGCCTTTGTCGTCGATGAGTAAGTTACAGCAATACAGCATAGTTTACAGTGTTTTAACATGTATACAACATCGCCTACATTTAAACTCATTTAACAAACATTTTAGAAGTAAAAATGAAACATTTAAGCATTCAGGTAGCCTAATTCAAGTGTAATCAACCAGTCTGTTATCCAACATCCACCGGATCAGCGCTGGTTCTCGTGCCGGAGACGGACTCGTGCTCTGCGGGTCTTTGAACTTCAGACCGCTGTCCTGCGTTTCACTCACAGCCGAAAGATACTGCGAGCGACTTACTCCATAACCTGCCAATAAACAAACAGTGCACAGTTCTGAGGACATTTTATCATCCAAATTAATTATATTCATTATCATTAGGAATAAAGTTGTGTGTTTTATGCAAGGCGTTTCAATCACGAGAAAAGAAAGGCGCGACTCTCGTTTCGGTGTCACATTACGCCTCTGTATGTTGTTTTGCATTAAATAAAATGATTTAAAGCACAGTAATGATTTTATAGATAAAATAAAACATACACAAACCTGAATTTCACAGAGGAAATGCACCAATTCTGCGCCACTGAGAAGAGAAAAGAGAACAGGGCTGCGTTTCCCAAAAGCATCGTAAGCCTAAGTTGATCGTAAAAACGATCATACGACTGATCTTAATATTACGGTTTGTTTCCCAAAAGCATCGTAGCTTAAGTAGCACTTGAAAATCTTCGTAGATCTACGAGTGCTCTGGAGTAATCGTACATCCCCAAGTGCATTGTAAAGGCCTCATTATACTTCTGCGTCGGACCTACGCCGGAGCCTATACGCCGTAGGCAATGTGTTGGTTTTAATTTATACTTCTGCGTCGTTGTCCGCGTTGACGCGCACCTAGGGAGCATGTGAAACCCCGAGGGAGGGGTTCTGGCAGACCAATCACAGCGCTTTGAGTCCGCGTAGAATTGACGCGTTGTTACATTTTTGGAGAGGTGCACGCAGGCTACACACAGCCTACGACGTAGCTACGGCATAGCAATAAGATTTATTGTACACTTTATTACTATTTTTTGTTGTTGGTTAAATTAATGTATAAATGAAATAATTAAAAATGTCAGAAAATAAAACAAAAAAATAGAAATAATTTAATCTAATAATTTTAATCAAAATTAAATGAATGAACAAAAAAATTAATAAAAGAAATCCTTTAAATCTGTTAAAAATTACATCTTTGTTTCGCTCTATCTCCTCTAAAAGGACATTAATTTCATCTTTTTGAAAGGTATCTTTTCTTTTTCTTTCTTTCTTTCTTTCTTTCTTTCTTTCTTTCTTTCTTTCTTTCTTTTTTTTTTTTTCAGCCATTTTGTCAGTGCCTCCGCCTGTAGGTGCTTTATATAGATTTGTCTTGATTGCTAATCCACAACAGATGACAATTATTAGGTTAAACGTTCAGAATGCGATTCCATATAAGGTTATGTTTCAGCACTTCGCGAATGGACAGCGACTCTTAAGTAGCACGTAGAGCGCGTTCTCGCTCGTTCATGTTAAGTGCATTTTTGGGAAATGCTCATGGAATTGCTGCGAGCGTTCGTAACCTTGCACGTAGAAAGCGCTCTTAAGAGCTAAGATACATCGTTATCGGGAAACCCGGCCCTGTTCTGGACTGGAGAGAGTTCAAACAGCGCGCGCTCACTCAACCGTTGAGCTGTCATCACGTCAGAGGATGGGGGAGGGGTGGATTGTTTTAAGTGAGTAAACTTACTGAATTTATTAAGAGTGTGTTAAATATATTAATAATATTGATGTGAATTAAGTCATATTTTTGTTTCTTGAAACAGATCAGTTTAATTCTCCATTCTCAAATATTTTGATCCAAATTTCACAAATATATTAAGTGTATTATAAATAAATAATTGGTTAGTCAAATTCTAAATTATTTTAGTGAAAAAAACCCCATAAATATAACTAAATTTTAGATAAAATTAACTGTTGGATTTTTTGTCAATTATTTTGGAATGTTTAACTCAATCAAGTAAACGATATTTCAGAGATTTTATTAAGTTAATAAAGTTAAATATTACTGTAATATTTACTAAACCACAGAATATATTTTGTAGTAGTGCAGACAAGACAGAACATAATTGTGACACAGACATAATATGAATGTTTAGACAAGATTTCGTTGACTAGTTATTAGGGTTGGGTATCATTTCATATTTACCGATTCCGATTCTGCTTATCGAATCCGGTTCTTATCGATTCTTGTTTCCGATTATTATTCTTGCCAATTTTAAGCAATAACCAATAAAATGGCTAAAGTGAAAGGAGTCTCATATAAAGGTGTTGATTACATTATTACTCCAGTGGGTGGCAAAAATCGACTGTTTTTTTCATTATATTATTTATTCAAGAAGACTCGAGAGATTCGTTCAAAAACAGCGAATCATTCATTAATTAAACAAGTATTTATGAGACACTGAATTAATTAGTGTTTGAATTAATTATTCAAACAAGTTTTTAAAAAATAGACTATTAGACTAAACATGTTATTCTGAGTAGTTGTCTGATGTATGTAATCGTGATCTCCATTTTAAACAAAACAAAAATGATTTTAAGCCACATAGATTCCTGAATTAGGGACTGTTCACATATCGCGTCTAAAAATGCATGGAAAAGCACGGAAGGTAACCTATTTCCTTGATCCACAACCAGGGTTTACCTAACAAGTTTCCGAACCATGAAGAATTATCTTAAGTCATCTGGTGTCATTTTGCTGAAAGATCAAGAATGTCTTGTTGGATTTTGTTGAAGTTCTCTGTTGGATCCATTAACCCGGTGCAGCACTCAGGGCCGATAATGGTGCAGGCTCCCCCTTGCGTTGCAAGAATGTAATCCAAGGCCACTCTGTTCTGTAAGATCATTATCTTGTGCGAAGCGAGAGTGTTTTACTTTATTTAGTCCGAGTTCTTACCAGAACCAGGAAGTATGACCATATTAGCCCGGTTCTGTCAACACTGCACTGGCTGCCTATTAAACATCGCATACATTTTAAAATATTGCTGATTACTTACAAAGCACTAAATGGTTTAGCTCCGCAGTACTTGAGCGAGCTCTTAACGCATTATAGTCCTTCACGTCTATTGCGATCTCAAAATTCGGGCCAGTTGATAATACCTAGAATATCAAAATCGACTGCTGGCGGTAGATCATTTTCCTATTTAGCACCAAAACTTTGGAACAGTCTTCCTAACATTGTCCGGGAAGCAGACACACTCTGTCAGTTCAAAGCTAGACTAAAAACACATCTCTTTGACCTAGCATTCACATAACACATTATAGACTTCTATAATTCAATGTTAGGCTGCATAGATTAGGCCAGCCGGAACCGGGAACACTTCCCATAAATCACATAATTTTAGTGTCTTTGTTTATCCCGAGGTTTTCCCGCAGCCTGCCAGATCCAGGCCGTATCCAGATCTGATGAAGGACCTTCGCCTGGACCCGATGACAACGCAGTGCTGAAGTGCCAACTAGTCTCTCCCTATGGAGGATCCCTTTACTACTCTACAGACAAGGCGTTGTCCGGAAAATTCGTTTCGCGTTCCTACCCCGAAGTGACAAAATAAAATAAAATTCTTTATCAAAATGTATAAGGAAAGACCAGTACTTTGTTTAGGCTTGGTCTGTAGGGAATTCCAAACCTGCGCACATATATTCAAACGCACATAACTATAGAACCAGTTCTTAATGCGCATGTGAGCGCCATCAGCGTTTCTCACAGGTTCGCGTTTAAAGTTTGTGTAGAGAGAATGGTGTCGTCTTAGCGGCCCCTAATTTAATAACAAATGATCGTTGCGACGGAATCGAATCAATCAAAACTAACTTTAGCTGGAAAATAACTTTAAAGGGGACCTATTATGCAAAATTCACTTTTGTATGGTGTTTGGACATAAATGTGTGTTGGCAGTGTGTGTACACAACCACCCTACAGTGATAAAAATCCACTCACTCCTTTTTTTTTAATCTCCATAAATCAAAAGCAGTCTCTCCAAACGACCCGTTTTCAGAATGTGGCTTTAACCGCTATAAAGCCAAAACAATCTCTGTTACCTTAAAGGGTTAGTTCACCCAAAAATGAAAATTCTGTCAGTAATCACTCGCCCTCATGTTGTTCCAACCCCGTAAGACCTTCGTTCATCTTCGGAACACAAATTAAGATATTTTTGATTAAATCTGAGAGCTGATCACTGCTCCATAGGCTGCTAGGTGATTGAAACTTGCTGGCCCAGAAAAGTTATTAAAGAGATCGTTAATATAGTCTAAGTGACTACAGTGGCTCAATCTTAAGTTTATCAAGCGACGAGAATACTTTTTGTGCGCAAAAACAAACAAAAATAACGACTTTATTCTACTATTCGTTTCCTTCTCTCTGGGCCTCGAGTTAGTTCACATAGTTTTTTTTTTATTATGCTTGCAAACAATACAGAGATGACAAACATGGTATACAAATTTGTATCAGAATTACAAAAATGTCCATACAAAATATAATAATATGTACAATGTCATCTAAACATGCATAATAGCAATGCATAACCAAGACAAATAAAAAGAAAAAAAAAAAATGAAGAAAAAAAAGGAATCATGAGGTTAAGACATCTTATATATAATTTAGTGTACACAAATTAAAGTCATTACAATTTGAAATAGTTTTAATTGCTTTCTTATTTACTGAGGATGAAATAGTGTTAAGGTATATTTTAAATTCTTTCAAAAAAACAATACAAATTGGTTTGTTATTGGTGAATTTACATTTATGAATGTAAAATTTGCCAATAAAATAAAATAAATTAATAACAAAACAAGCTTTTTTTTTTATTGGGATCAGACTCAAAGTATCCAAAAATAATGTCTTTAAAGGTTACTGATATATCTTGCTGGATATTATCTTTAATAAATATTTCAATATTTTTCCATAGTTGTTTAGTATAGAAACATGACCAAAATAAATGATAAACAGTTTCTGTGTGAACTTGGCAAAATGAGCATCTTGTGTCAATATTACTTTTATATTTAATCATAAAATATTTAACAGGGTAGAATTTATTTATTATTTTAAAGGACACTTCTTTTACTTTATTAGTTAGAAAATATTTCTGTTGTAAGGACCAAATCTTTTTCCAATTTAATTTTTTAAATAAATTACTCCAATAAGAGATTGCAGGAGAAACAGAAATTATATTTTCAAGAAAAAGGGATCTAACTTTATTATTTCTATCTTTTTTTCCTGAAAAACATATTTTACCTATTGGAGTTTCAGTTGGCTCAGGAAAAGTAGTAATTATAGCAGGAGAGTGAAAACAGTTTTTAAAGAGAGTACAGATGTTGGTATTGCTCCCACAACTATGGCAAACTCTTTGGGGGTAACTGGCATATTTTATTCAGAAAGAAATTCAGTGTAAGTCATTAAAAAGCCTTGGTTGTTAAATAGCTGACATACTAAAAGTAAGCCATTATTAAACTATTTATCAAAAAATAAAGATCTATTTTTGTATAAAATATTTTGATTATTCCAAATATAGAATTTATGGGGGGTGAAATTGTGTTTATATATTAAAGCCCATGCCAAAAGTACCTGTTGGTGGAAATCTGAAAGTTTGATGGGAATTTTAGATATGTTGTAATTGCACATTAATAAAAATCTTATACCCCCAATTTTTGAAAAAGCTTGTTGTGGGAAGATATTCCAGATGGAGTCTTGATTTTTCAAATACCGATGAAGCCAATTTATTTTAAACGTATAATTTAAAGAGCTAAAATCAATCAAATTTAAACCACCTTTGTTATAATTGTTTAGAATAACCGATTTCTTCATATAGTGGTTCTCATTTTTCCAGACAAAATCTGTCAGATCTCTATCAATCAATTTACATGTGGACTTATCAACATAGAGAGATTGGGCCGGATAAGAGAGACATGAAAGTCCCTCGGCCTTAGTGAGCACAACTCTTCCTTTAATAGATAGATCCCTTTGAAGCAGCAATTCAGTTTTCTCTTTGTTTTAGCAATAATCGGATTAAAGTTGGTTGCACATCTATTTTTATCTTTAGTTATTTCTATGCCAAGATATTTTACAGTACTTTTAACAGCTATGCCACATATTGAAGACATTTATTATTATTCAGACTTAGACCAGAAGCTCTAGATAATGATTGAAGGATATTTAAGGCTACGGGGATTTGAGAGGAGTCTTCTAAAAACAACGCTGTGTCATCAGCTAATTTACTTATTTTTTAGTTCCTACAGTGATGCCTTTTAGGTTGCTCCTTGTAATATGCAAATTAAGAAATTGCACTGCAATTAAAAATAAATAAGGGGACACTGGACAACCCTGTCGAACACCACGATTAAGGAAAAATCTGGGAGAGGTACCGTTTTTTAGTTTAATAGAACTATTTCCATTTACAAACATTTTAACCATCTTACAGAAAAAAAAAACACCAAATCCTATTTTTTTAAGAGCTTGAAATAAAAAGCTGTGTTCTAAAGTATCAAAAGCTTTGTAATAATCTAAGAAAAAAAATTAAGCTGTCATTATTAATTATATCAGAATAATCTAAAATATCTAATATTAATCTTATATTGTTAGATATGTGTCTATTTTGCATAAAGCCAGATTGTGCTTCATCAATAATAGAATGTAATACTCCTTTTAATCGTTTGGCTAATACTAAAGCAATTATTTTATAATCATTGTTTAGTAGCGTTATAGGACGCCAATTATCTATTAAATTAATATTTTTATTTGGTTTGGGAATTAAGGTGATCAGCCCTTGGCATAATGTAGGAGGGAGAGACGATTTGTTTATGCTTTCCTTAAAGACATTTAATAAGAAAGGAGCTATATTTTCACTGAATATATGATCGAATTCTGTCGTTAGTCCGTCTGTACCAGGGGATTTGTTTATTTTTAAAGATTTAATTGCTTCATCAATTTCTTTTAAAGTAATGGGAGAATCGTAGAAGGCTTGATCAGCATTACCTAATTGATTAATGGAAAATAACGAATCAAAAAAATTCTGAGCATGTTGCTTGCTAAATTTAGATGTGTATAAATCATGATAGAATTTGGCACAAAAAATAGCAATGACTCTTTGGTTTTCACAGAGAGTTCCATTAATCATAAGCTTTTCAATCTGATTTTTTTCCATTTGTTGTTTTTCCAATCTAAAGAAATAAGAAGAGTTTTGCTCACCTTCCTCAATCCATCTTTTCCATGATCTAATAAATGCCCCCTCAGCTTTTTGTTTATAAACCTGATCCAACGCATTTTGATGATGAGCAAGCTCAACCTTTTCAACATCAGATAGAACCATTTTAGATAGAAGATTTGAAATTTTACATATTATAATACTCTCATCATTGTTTTTCTTTTTAGCCAATTTGCTACCAAAAGAACGTATGTATTTACCAATTTCATATTTCACTAATTCCCAATTACTACAAAAATATTTTCCTTATTTGCTTTTTCCCAATAACTAGTGATTATACATTTAATTTTATCTTTTACTTCTTTATATTTAAGCAATGAATTGTTCAGTTTCCAAAAGGAGGTAAATCTTTGCAAGTTAGCAGTATCTGAAAGAGGACTGAATATGGATATGCATTTGTGATCAGAGAGAGGCGATGGAGTAATATCAGAGGATACATTATTTAGATTTGTATTTTTTGTATTTTATTTATTTATAAGGACAGCGCACATTGATCAACATTACTGTAAATGTGCCAGTATTAGCCTACTGGCTAATTTTCAACTGCAGTCCTTCGGCAAGATGTTTAGAAACCTTTAAAATTATAAAATATACAGTAAACAAAAAGTACCTCAAGACACGATAAAACAACAAATAAAACAGAACAATTCTCACAACATAAAACCACACGAAACATCCAGAAACATTAAAACATCAGTACAATTGCCTGGCAACGGGCAGAGAACTTGGGAGATATTAGCAGCAGGTTAAATAGTAATATTACGAATGAAATGTGCAATGCACTTTTTATTTAAAAATGTTCACATGTTTGACTTTTCAAAAGCCAGGCCTTAAGACTTCGTGTGAAGGTATAATAGTTGTTACCTATTCTTATTTCAATTGGAATGGTGTTCCATAATTGAGAAGCTCTTACAGAAAAACATGATTGGCTGAAGGAGCTAGACCTAAAAGGGATTACACAATCTCCTCTTAGAGCTGATCTTGTAGTTCTGTTGGTAACATTTTTCTGCTTAATAAAAGTACCAAGTGGTGGGGGAGCTTTACCATTTAAAATCTTAAACACCAGACAGATGTCACTGTATTTCATTAAATTTTCCCAACTAAGAATTTCATATTTTCCCAAAATATTACAGTGGTGGTAGGTTTTGGGTTTTCTATATAACACTTTGTGAGTCTGCTTGTACAAAGAAAGAATAGGCTTCAGTGTTGTACTTCTTGCTTACAACTTGTCATACAATATGTTAAGTGGGGGATGATCATAGCATTCATATATAATTTTGCTGTTGTGGTTGTTAGGCAGTTTCTTATATACCTAAAGTTGGCCAAATTGTATTTAGTTACTTGCATTACTTTCTTCACTTGTTTTTTGAAGGACAGGGTGGAGTCAAGGATAATGCCTAGATATTTAATTGAGAGACTACTTGGAGGACCTCTCCAGACACATACACTTTCGGATCATATTCAGTTGCAGAGTGTGTTTTTGTAAAAAACATGCAAACAGTCTTCTTAACATTAAGAAACAGGTGTGAATCATTTAGCCATTTGTTTACATTAATCATTGCTGCACTGAGTTTAGAAGCTGCTTGTTCTTTGGTTCTTGCATGGACATATATCACAGTGTCATCTGCATACATTTGCACTTCACACCCTGTGCAGATCGATGGTAAATCATTTATATAGGCTGAACAGGAGAGGGCCCAGGATGGATCCCTGAGGCACACCCATTTCATTACTCAAGAAGGATGATGTTTCACTACCCACCCTTACACACTGAACTCTGCCCTCAAGATAGGACTTCATCCACTTCATCACATTATCGGAGAAATTAAAATTTGCAAGTTTACAAATAAGTATTTGATGGTTGACTGTATCAAATGCCTTACTTAAATCTAGAAATATAGCTCCTTTATTCAATTTTAGCTTGATGTTTTCTAAAAGGAAACAGTTTGCGGTCTCAGTGGAATGGTAAGTTCGAAAACCAAATTGCATTGGGTGCAGTGTATAAGGGCTACTATTTAGATGTGTGGTCAGCTGTTCAGCAACACATTTCTCTGCAATTTTTGAGATGACGGGTAAAATGCTAATCGGTCTATAATTGCTCACATCAGTCGGGTCTCCTGATTTGTGAACTGGAACAACGATGGCTGTTTTCCAGTCCTTTGGAAACTTATCTTCCTTAAAAGATGCATTAATTATCTTAGTTATTGGTTCAGTAAATGAACCTGCATGCCGTTTAAGGAAGAGAGTATCTAATCCAAATATATCTTTTGATTTCGAATTTTTAAGAGAGTTCAGAATTGTGTTAACTTTTAATTCAGAATCGTTCAACAAGGATAGAACAGATTGAGAGATATCAATTGGTAAAAGACTGGGAAGTTCAGTTGGATTTGTGTGTACTGTCATCTTAACAGAATTCACAAAATAAGAGTTGAGGAGAGTAGCCGTTTCATTTGCCTCTTTAACCAGGGATCCTTTATCTTTAATCACCAACTGCTTTGTTGTATTATTATTATTATTATTATGCCATTTCCCAGTTAGCTTATTTATGGAGTCCCAGATTTGTTTATGATTTCCCTTAGCTTCACCTATCAGATTAACGAAGAAGTTTGCTTTAGCTACTCGGATGTCTTTTATTACCCTGTTTCTTAAAGAAGTGAACATATATCTGTCAGTCGCTAACTTAGTTTTAAGAAATGTTCGCAGTGCCTGGTCTCTCTCCTTCATTAGTCTCCTTATATCACCATTAACCCATGGGAGAGTATATTTACTGTCACTTTTAGATTTATTTTTCTTTAAAAACTGTTTTGTTATTTTTTGAATTGTGGATAGGAACACGTGTGTGTCAGCATCCACATTTGTACCAAGTAGTAGTTCATTCCAATTTATGTTTTTAATAGCATTTTCATATTGACATACATCGCTCTTAGGTATTCTAAATTGGCATGGCTTTATATTTGTGGAAAATGTAGACCGGTTTTTAGTGAGTTTTCTGGCTATAATGATTAAGTTATGATCAGACAAACCTGTGACCATATTGAAAGATTTGGTTACTCTCTCCGGTTTGTTACTAAATATCAGATCAATTTGGGTTCTGGATGAAGAAGTTATCCTAGTAGGTCCTTTAACTAGCTGTGCCAGATCAAATTTATTTGTAATTTGTTTCAGTGCCTTTTTACATGACTTGTCTTCCCAGTTAATATTAAAATCACCCATCATAATTACTTCCTTCTTTGAACTACATTCCCTAAGCATAGCATTTAATTTTTCAAGATACACAGATTTTGCAGACGGTGGTCTATAGACTCCAATGAGAATTAAAGACATTTGTGGTGATAGTATAACATCTAGGCAGATACATTCTATGTCATTCTCAACAGAGTATTGAATCTCTTTACAGAATATGTGATCTTTAATATAAAACAGCAACCCCCCACCTCTACCCTCAGATCTATCTTTCCTGAAGGCATTATACCCAGGAATAAGTAGTGCAGCAGAAGGAGAGTTTTTATGGAGCCATGTCTCTGACAAGCACAGAAAGTCTAAGTTAGAATCAACAAGAAGATGTTTAATTTGATCACTTTTTGGAATAAAACTGCGAATATTCAGGTGCCCCCTAACAAACCTTTGGGTTTTGCTTTAGGGTCCCACATTACTCTGGCATTGTTAACAGTTTTAAAAAAGTTCAATTTTCGTAATTTCTTAATTGCTGGATTTAGACCTGTGATTTTCTGATACAGATTATGCTGAGTTTTATTACTGTCATTAGAGACGCGGCGAAGTATGATTTTATTTAAGAAGCCAGTAGAAACTCCGGAAGAATTATTGGTTGGCCAGCGCTTGACATTACCTGACTGGTCTCCGGGATTAATTTGTTGACTGGAAATTATGATGCTCGTAGTTTCGAGATCAGCTGTTTGTGTATTGTTTAAAAACTGGGGAACAGCATCTTCACCTTCGTGGGTGCCACCTTAGGGATCCCTCCGGAGGAGCTGTAACCTGCTGTGTAGTGGAATCGCCGCTGTTTACCCCGAGAAGTCAGCGCAGCTGCCCCACGTTCAGGTGCCGGCGACTCTCCCTCACCCTCCATCGCAGTGGTCATCCCGTCAGGCCGGCCCCCGAGCCTCAATTTAGCGGCGTCCGCGGCCAACACGGACTCCAAGGCGCTCGAAGAGCAGACATTTAAATCAGGTGGGTAACCAATATCCGGATTTGCAGTATTTATGATGTTTGTATGTACCTGTAGTGCAGGGTGGTCGCTCACCGTGATGGATTTAAACATCGTTGGAGATTTTACTTCAGGTTTAGGGTTGGACGATGGGCCCGGACATTGATGAATATCGCCCGCTAAAAGCAGGCTAAATACGATAATAAGTAATTCCCCTCTTTGGCGATCTGCCATGATATGATATTGTTTGTTGGTAGCCCTGATTTCCATACCGGGTCGGATGAAAGTGCTGAGCAAAACGCCTCGACCAAGTCCGAAGTTTTTTTGGACCGTACAATTGCATAATTGGGTTAGGGGGTTCCGTTTATGCAAATATCCAGCACCATTAAAGTCATATAAGTTTATGATGAATGCATAGATAAGAGCTGCTGCAAACACACCAGTTCTGCCCGCCGCCATCTTGTCTCTAGAGATAAGCCACATATCGATACGAGACTGGTTTGAAAGAGAGTTGTTGCTCCATGTAAATTGTTTTTGAGAAGGATGAGTTTCTCTCCAACTGTCGAGTAATTAAAATCTCTGCATAAACCTCTTTAAGTACAGATTCGAGTTATCAGGTGACTTTGGAGGCCATCTATCTAAGTCTAAGACGTTATCCAAAGCCACGTTAAAAGCCCCACCAAAAACTAAAAAAGAATTTGGGTATTTAGTTAGTAATTCAATACATGTTCTTCTACTTGGTCAATAAGTTTTCCGTTGTCTTTTTGTTGATTAAAACCATAAATATTAAATATAATACCCGTTAAATTAGAAATATCCAGTACAAGACATATATATCGACCACCTGGATCACAGTCAGAGCATACAATCTTCCCATTAAAATGATTTTTGAGAATACAAACACCAGCTGAATTACTTGTTCCATGAGCCATCCACAAATCGGATCCCCATTGAGATCTCCAAAAAACATAATCCTCTTTGGTTGAATGGCTTTCTTGCAAAAAACAAAAGTCAGATTTAAATTGTTTAAGAAACAGAAAAATTGCTTTCCTTTTTGTAATGTTTCTTAAGCCTCTAGTATTAAAGGAAATTATAGAAAGAGACATAAAGTGAGAAAAAAAATAAGCTATAGCCTATACTATAGAGGTAAATTTAACCGGTTTGTGAAAATGTGTTAAATATACACACAGAACGATGAGAACGGCAAACTCTATACTAGTATAAAATTATATAGTGCAAATCAGAATTTAGATTTCAATATACACAACGCAAGAGAAATCTCTTTTCTTGTAGTAAAAATATAGTTTCTACAGTGCAAATGCAGAATCTATAACATAACTAAGAGCTAACTTGTTTTTTTGTTTTGTTTTTTTCCCACAAGGAGCAAGATTGAAAAGAACAAACTCCTGAGATTTGGATGCCTGCCCCCCCCCCCCAAAAAAATTATATATATATATATATATATACCATGGGCTGTTTAAATACTCGATTCTGATTGGCTGGAAGGTGTGCAGTAAAACCGTTTAATGCACAGGTAGTTCCAGTCAGTTTGATTACAGTTCGAAATTAATCCGCTACATTGGTAACCATAGTAACACAGATACACTTGCAAGCAGAGTGAGAGACGCATATGAAAACGTTTATTTAGGTAGGCTAAATGGATGAATTTTTCATATCGTTTAATTTGTATGGTGAATATGGCAACTCTGAGAAATGGGCCCAGGCACAAGACGAAATAGAAGACTTGGAGAAGACGTTGAATGACAAAAAGCGGCACAAAGAATTAACAATAAATAAATGACATGATTAGTTCAAATAAAGATTGCCTTGTCACTGTCAGTGCTGCCTGTCATTCATAAATAATTGTAATAAATCCATTAAAGAATCATTAAGTTAGCTATATTCTTAAGCAACGAGGGGACGTTAGCTGATAGACTTTAAAGAAGAGACGCACACAGGTCTCTCTCTCTCTCTCTCTCTCTCTCTCTCTGTTCCTTCTCCTTCAGTTCTCTGTCTCTCTCTTTTAATAATGAATTTAAATAAATGTGAATTCATTCAAATAAAAGCAATCCGATGGCTCTACTTTATTTAAAGCGGTCGGAGTGCAAGAACTGACGAGCCTTAACTTAAGAAATAACCGTCATTTTTACACGTCTGTTAAAAAATGACACTGTAAACATCAGTTACAGCTTTAACTTATTTTTAACTTGGCAAATAACCAAGGTATAAGCGGGATAATCCACGGCTAGCCGTGCATTAAAGAATTTTAATGCACTTCGTAGAGGCAACCACCCTCCGCTTCGCGTCGGGTGGTTCTTCGCCTCTACGTCGTGCATTAAAATCCTTTAATGCACGGCTAGCCGTGGATTATCCCTTACATATATATATATATATATATATATATATATATATATATATATATCATTAGAATTGCAATCACATAACTGTATAAATTAAAACTTAGGATGGCATTAGTATATTCGTTCAAAATATCAACTAGCCTAAATTATATTTTTCTTTCTCCTCTTTTCGTAATAAATCAAATAAAAATTAAAAACTTAAGGCAGGCAACAATCTCGAGGTTGAACAGACTCTCGTTAGCCCACTGTTTCAGTGCAAGTTACAATCAGGCTTCATGTAACGTTAGATCCATATCAGCTACATAAAGTTTCAGGCTGGAGGGAATATTTCGACTCCATCTACAAACGCCCTACCTCCAATAAAGTAAGCGCGCTTGTTGTTTTGTCTTGCTTTTTCTACTACCGGCCACAGTTTGTTCCTCCTCTCTTTATCTGCAGGAGACAGATCCTCTGATATCTTCAGTCCATTTTCCCTGAGAAACGTAGACTCCTTTGCTGCACGCCACACAGCGTCACGATAGAAACGGGAGGCAAATTGAAAAATAATACCTCTTGATTTATTCGGTTGCTTGCGACCAAGCCGGTGTACAGTATCTATGGCGTACGGAAGTTTATCTTTGTCCTCTGGCAGGAGTTGCTGACACACCTGGATAACCTGTTGTCGAACATCTTTTTTCTCCTTCTATGGGACTCCGTAGATCTTAAATTCCACCGTTGTGAATACCTCTCCAGATGCGCTAGTCTTCTCTCTTGCTCAATGGTAATCTGATCCACTTTGGCGACCTTGGACTCCACCGCGCCATATTTGAGTTTCAGACTGTTAACTTCCTCGCTCATGAATTCGATGGCTTCCTTGACACTCGTGATTTGCTTGGTGTTTTCGTTTATTACCTCCTTCATGTTAGTAATCGCGTGTGTATTTTCTCCTATCATTTTTTCCAGGGAATCAGACCGAGTGTTTATTAATTGCGAGAGTGCACCAAGTTGTGAGAGAACGTTAGCCATGTCAGAACGCTCAGTCTTCCGTTGTTTGGCGGCAGGAGATTTGCTCGACGTATTTAAAAGTGCAGGAAATTCCTCCTCGCACAACATGAATTCGTCAGAAATTGAATCCAGGTCTGTCCTGACATAATCATGTAAATTCACTGAACCGGGAACTCTGGAAACCTGCAGCGTTTCACTATCGGCAACGTTAGCAGGATTAGCAATCGCCTGCGAAGCGCTCTTGTTTTTTCTTTTTTCGGTCTTGCCCATTGTGTCACTCTCTAAAGGAGGGATGCTTATCAACTGATAGATGTTAAAAGTTGAAAGAGAGTGATAAAGTGTTTTTCTGACTGCACTAAAAGCCAATTATACGTTTTGAGTTTGCAGAGCACATCGACTTACATGTTGCTAGAGCGCCATCTTGAACCGCCCCCTTAGTTTACGTAGTGTTTAAGCGTAGCGTGTCTGTGTTGCACGTCACCACGTAGGCTCACTATTGGTCGACACTTGTCATGTGTGTGATGAGAGAGAAGGAAATGAATAGTGGAATAAAGTCGTTATTTTTGTTTGTTTTTGCGCACAAAAAGTATTCTCGTCGCTTTATAAACTTAAGATTGAGCCACTGTAGTCACTTGGACTATATTAACGATCTCTTTAATAACTTTTCTGGGCCAGCAAGTTTCAATCACTTAGAAGCCTATGGAGGAGTGATCCAGCTCTCAGATTTAATCAAAAATATCTTAATTTGTGTTCCGAAGATGAACGAAGGTCTTACGGGGTTGGAACAACATGAGGGCGAGTGATTACTGACAGAATTTACATTTTTGGGTGAACTAACCCTTTAAATTATACGCTTATCTATGTAAAGCGGCTTTGAAACAATCTACATTGTTAAAAGAGCTATATAAATGAAGATGACTTGACTTAAATATGTGATTGTTAGAACAATAAGTTTGAATAAAGCTTTGTTTGGTGTATTGTTAACTTGTATGTGCATTTGTTTATTGTTATTGACATTTGGTTATTTTTATTCATTCTTTTACTCATTTATTCATGTTTCTTATTGTCAGTAAATACAAAATTATTATTTCATTAATATATGCATTAATTAATTGCTAGGCTGAAAATTGAGATGTGTTCACTGCATTTATTTAGTGTGTAGGGGAGAGTGGGGTGATTTGTGCCAGGGGGGGGAAGTAGTTCCACCCTTGTTTCTGGAAAACCATAGAAGAAATTGGTCATGTGACCACATAATTTTGAAAAACAATCACTTCGTACGACTATCAGTTCGTCTCACATAGTCTCATCCATCGTCATTGTTGTTGTGGCCAGAGGTAACGTTAACCTACGGGAATATTTAACTACGTCCTGTCAGAAGGAGTTGACGGAGCAGCAATAAAAAATTATTTGTAAATAATAAGGAATGAGAATATTTAGGGTTAAGGATAGGAGATTAGGTAATTGGTTAAATATGAATGATTAAATAAGTTGTATAAAATCAGTTGTAAGAAGTGCTTGATGTTTTCAGGAAGCTAGAGACACCTTCTACTGACCTTCATGTAGATACATTTCACCATTTACATTTCATAAGTAATAAACCAAGATGGTATTCATTTGCAAACTTGACGTGACTTATTCCTTCTAACTAGAAGACTTAATTCATTTAAGTTTTAAGGGGAATCTACAGAGCTCACATTATATTGTTTTATAATAAATGACTGACAGGCAAAATCTGCTCACACTGTAAAGGTTTATAAAAATAACTATTCATAACAGGTAACATCTGGGCACACTGTAAAGGTTTATAAAAACAACTATTCATAACAGGTAACATCTGTTTTACAAGATTCACAAGGAGGACAAGTTTCCCCTTCCTTTCATAGAGGAGATCGGTAATGGTGAAGCCTCTGTCTGCCATTACTTCATCGCCTGGACGAGGTTATTAAGTGCACGATATTGAAGAAAAATGCGATATGCGATAACTCATTAAACAATGCAATATTAGATATGCGATACGATAATGCTTAAAGTATATAAAATTAACTTAAATTAGATTTAAAATTATATAACCTACATGTGTTTCACATTATTTTTGTAACAAGAAAACATCCCTTCAACTTGTTAAAGTGAACATCAGTGTTTTACTGTATATAAGATGTTATTTTAACATCAGTGTAAACCACGGGGTTCAGGTTATCCTACATTAGGTCTATTTAACAACAGAAACTGAATCAAATGTAAAAGTAAAACACTGCTTAGTTTTTCACTGTATGAATTATATAAACTGATTAAAGCTTATTAAAGCTAAAAAAAATTATGCATATTGCAATATATACATTTGCGATATTTTGATATATTGTGCTCTACATGTTGTGTTTGGAAACTGCTCTCTGAAACACTTCTCCATGATGTCAAGCCAACGCGAAATCACCTTGCTTACAATGGACTGAGAAACACCAAACCTTTCAGCAAGATCACCCTGCAATAAATTAAAGGGTTAGTTCACCCAAAAATGAAAATTCTGTCAGTAATTACTCACCCTCATGTTGTTCCAACCCCGTAAGACCTTCGTTCATCTTCAGAACACAAATTAAGAAAAATTATAAAATGGAGGAGTGAGAATGGAGGACAGCTCTCAGATTTAATCAAAAATATCTTAATTTGTGTTTCCGAAGATGAACGAAGGTCTTACGGGGTTGGAACAACATGAGGGAGAGTAATTACTGACAGAGTTTTCATTTTTGGTTGAACTATCCCTTTAAGACGCAGCTTCATCAGAGTCATCAGGAGCTGATACCAAGTGTGTAGCTGAAAGCTGTTGGTGTGTGAACTGGGAAGGTGCTCGGCAAATGAGTGGAATGCATCCAATGTCGACCCTGTGTAGAGCTGACAAAGGTGGTCGTTTCTCAGCAGAGTTATGTAGTATGGCACTGGCTCAACGCATTGTGTTCCCATTTCAGATGTAGGAGGCTTCAGGTTGAGTTGAGATTTTGGAGCGTAGTTGTGGTCAGAGACAGATGGATCCTCCCATTGTGTATCTGCATCACAGGTCTGGGGCATGTGGCTGTGATCCTCCTCACAGTTGTCCACTGCAACACTGACTCTCATCGATGATCTAAGGAAATAATAGAACCATAAGCATTTTTACATTAGTACTTAAAATAGATTTAAATAGTACTTTTTTAAATTAGATTTAAATTTAAAATGTAGATTTAAATTAGTACTTAAAATGAGAATTAATTAATTTATGATGGCACTCATACTTAGAACAGTGTGAAAAAGAAAGATGCATTAAAAACGAGACAGTATACACACAATCTCCTAACTCTATGTAACATATGTATTGGTCTATATCAATATCTGAATGAGAGATGTAGCTGGCTGGCCTCCTAACAGGAATAATGTGAGCTATTGTAAGACTGTAATGTACCATAATATATTGTACTATCGTGAATATTCTTTCATCCATTCTTTATTTCAGATCCTTAGGTCCATATCACAAAGTAAACGAAATATAAGAAATATGACATATAGGTGGGCAATGGTAATCATGCAAGATTCGTTGTATTTTGTGAACGGCTCGTTACTAATGTATTCATAGAACGGACTTCATCTAACGTTAGGCTAACAAGCACATAGATAGGTAAGTTAGGAAACAACAGTTAGGTAAGTTAGCTTACCTGAATCTGACAACCTGTTCAGCACCCGGCGGGACTTCTTTACCAGAACATCGTAGCCGAGCCTTTACTCAGGGTAAGGGTGTTCGTTCGTCAGTCTGCTCCCCGTCCATAAAATGGTACGAACACATATAACACACATGGTACTAACACACATGGTACGAACACACAGCGCTTGGGTGAGCACTTCAAGTTTAGCGCCTTCCGCCATTGCCTCAGGTGCTCCACGTGTAAATCGTAAAGTACACCACAACACTCCGATCGCTTTAGCCTACATTGTGTTCGTAACACCGTTGGTTAAATTGTTCTATCCTCTTAATCCAATTGTTATGTCAGCCCCTAACTGAGCATATAATACTTCACATATTTTACCGTTACAACTATAGAATTACGCTAGAAACTAGCGTAGGTCGTTTCAGCCGGAAGTTGAAGTCCCGCTCAGCCGGAAGTAAGATGACAAAATGAGCGTAATGGCGTCGCCCTTGTTGTCATGGAAAATAAGGTGAATACGTGTGAAATATGTGCCGGGGTGTTACCTATGGGTGTTACGGATCAATCATGTTAACTGGGGACGCGCGCGTGCACGCAGATAGTTTTACCTGGATTTCCAGCAGACGTTGAACGGTGACAAATTCGTCACAGCGAATCTTTCACTGAGCAGATTTAAAAGCTTTCCACGTTATTGGTAAATGTTTGTATCATATTAGGACACTGTTGTTTACTCTGTCGCTGCTCCGCTGAATGTTTCAGACGCATTTAAGGGAAGTTTTAATGTGTTTTAATTTCACGACACAGACCACGCCCACATTACTTTGTTATATTCGTTTCAATGAAATTGAATATCTGATGACAACTGTAAGTAGATTAAATAAATTATGCTATTGATATTGTGTCTTTGCAGTGCATGTGTATTCGCAGATTATTGTTATGAATATGATGCCAATTTGTGGCTTAATTTAAATTGAGCAGCAATACTGCTGTGGTAAAAGGGATGTCAAGCATGTATTTATTATTTATGTTAATGTTGCTGAGGAATGAGTTAAAGCATAAAGCATACAGTAGGCTACACTCCATAAATGTTCCTATAGAGTGTTGAAAATTGAGAAGCCATAGCTTATGGATCCAGTGAATTACCCACAGCATTTATTCAGGGGAATGTTCAACAAACATATTCATTAGCTAACAGGTATGAAAGCAACAATAAAAAAAGGAAGAAAAGAAAAAAAGAAGAAAAAAAAATAGGCAAATGTATATGCATGCAGGACAGCTGTATTTGCCAACAGTGGAAGATCTGACCACACAGTCCCACCTTACACATTCTGAACATCTAAGGAATCTAAGGAAGGAAGATCAAACTATAGACTTAAGTTACATGTTAATGAAGAACAGAATGTATAAATTTGTCTTACCCATTGGCCAGTTTGGCCTTCATACCTATGCTGCTCTCCATCTAATATAATCATGTTTGTTAGTAAATAAATGTCACAGTTATATTATCTTTTTAAGAACAATTTAACACACTAATCGTGCTAATCGTGTGAGGTGACAAATGATTAAGAGGTTAGTGATGTAGGCCTATGTGAATATTAGCCAGAGAATCAGCATATCAGTATATATTTGTAATATTTCATTATCACTATATCATATGTTTAGCTTATTTCAGTAATACAATTTGTGGTTGCCTCTTTAAGACTTTAAGACAAAGTGTTCTCTACATGTCCAATACAAGACATTAGATACACAACATTCAAGTTCATGCTCCTACTGAGCATAATGTACATTTACACATTTGGCAGACGCTTCTATCCAAAGCAACTTACATTGCATTACAAGGTACACATTAACATTCTTAAAAGTTCTCGCTTTCCCTGGGAATCGAACCCAAGCGCCAACGCTCTACTGTTTGAGCTAATGAGATAATTAACTTCATGACCCTATAAGCATAGCTGCTTTATCTAGAGGCGTCAGAGCTGGTTGTACAGAAAAGAGATCTTAAAATAATCAGCAGAGTAAAATAAGATGATAGTGTTTATATTAAAAATAATAGATCCATTATAAAACTAGGCTATATGCAGATCAATAAATGCAACTTGGAAAAAAAATGTAAACGACTTTGCAATTTATGTTTCTTTTAGGTAGCCTAGCTACTTTAATTTAATCTACATCTGTTGTTTTGTGATTAGAATCATGACAACACACTACAGAAAATATGATACACTAATGTTGAGAAGAAGATATCTACACGTCTTCTGAAGTGCGCTAACAAGTCTCTTCATCCAATGAAACCGAATGCCCCATGTTAACATAGGCGTGGTTTCTGAGCTTGACACTAAAGTATGTTAAACTTCTTTGAAATTGCATCAAATACGCAGGAATATACACTTCAAAAACAAATCGCTTTATTATGCATACCAGTGTGTATACAACTGGTGAAACATACGTTTTTAATCATTGATCCGTGAAAAATGGCTGTGACGAATCTGTAGCTGTCTAACATCTGCTGGAAATCCAGGTAAAACTATCTGCGTGTACGCGCGTTCCCCCAGTTAACATGATCCCCAGTTGATCCGTAACACCGGGTAGCGCCAATAGGCGATATCATGTATCCAGAGATATTGTCAAAATTAGCATCAGCTATCAAAATATCAAAATGAGCATTTCCAATTTATGTATAAAATTATTATTAGTATTTTTGTATTATTATTATTATTATTGGGGAAGGGCTGGGCTACTTTTATTAATAAACTGATAGGCTATTATAACTAATTTGCCACACAATAATTTAATAGCGCATCATAACCAACGTGCTGTGAGGATAATAAAATAGGCTATTACATAGAAGCTTACTCCTCCTTATTGAAAATTGTCTAAAACATTTAGATCGATTGATGAATTATAAAAACAGCTTTATTTCAAAAACATTGTTTAAGACGCCTGAATTTATTTACAATTAAATAAAAAAAATTATTATGTGTGTTTCTGGCTCCAAGCTGATGCTAAATTTAGTTGAGATTGTTAATTTGTCTATACCATATAGAATAGATATAAATTTAGGTATGTTGCAAATTAGCGACAACAGGCATTTAGGGTAATTTTTTTTACAAAATGGTAAAATTAATAAAACACATTTTCCCATCTCAGGTATGTAGATTTTATTCATGGCACAAAGTTGTTAGAACTTATAAACTTTAATTGACAAATTAATGAATCTTGACAACAGCAAGAAACAAAACACTCTCCTACTCCCTAACATTGACAGTAGTTTTTATACATTCCATGTTACACTCTGTTTAACTCTTTCCTTGTTTCTCCAGTGCATACATTATATATTCTTATAGTGTTATATCCTAACATGCTATTTTTTGTGAAAAAAAAAAAAAAAAAAAAAAATTTTTTGGCTGAAACCATCTAATTAGCAGTGGTCACCAACCTTTTCAAGCCTAAGATCACATCCAAAGTCCAAATGTAAACCAAGATCTACTACTTGCAAAAAATTATGAAAAAACAAGGCCACAATGTAGTTCTACTTTGACATTCTTTGTTGCCTGTTAGTCACTAGCAAAATATTTATTTAACTATACATATAGTATATAACTATACAAACTGTCAACTATAATTCAACATTTTCAACAGTAATATAACATTAAGTATTTCCACAGGCTTATTACTCATATATAAACACAATAATAAGTCAATTACAGGCGTAAGCCAATAATGTAGCCTACTGTTTCACTTTCCCTTTTAAAATATATTTCAAACACTTCAAAATGGAAATACTGAGGTTAGTGCAACTAGCATACAAAATGTTATGACAACAGTCATCCTTCAATTCTTCAAAAATATTTTCACACAAATTACAGACCTACATTCATTACCTCAATAATCAATCAATTACAGGCCTAAAACAATCATGTACAGCACTGATTCTCTTTCCCTTTTTCAACAACATAAAACACAAAACACTTTTAACAATATAGCCAACAGATTTCAAACTAGCAATACTCCCTCGCTCAGAGGGCTCAGATGAGATTCTCTCCCCACACATATATTCAATGTGATGGCTGTGATTGCACACTATCAGCGCGCGGCAAAAATGACGTCATTGTAACAGCGCGCGCGCCTTTGAACCGAATCTGCCCGAGCAGACGGATATTAGTACATCTCATCACACCGGCACCCAGTTTGCGCGTCTAAATCAGTTGTATGGTCTGGTTGTCAGTCTAATCAAACAGTTGCGTCAAGTATAAATGCCTCGTCTGTTTGGGGAGGTGTGCGCGCAGTCAGCGGAGGCTCGCGCTGCGGTGCCAGGCGAAAGTATAAACAGCGGCTGTTTTACAGACATTATATGTAAACTATAGGCTATTTGATTGGACAGATATATCCCTCTCCCTCCCCTAGACACCATTTACTACACAATAGGCTCGCACATGGTGCATTTTAAATTAATAAATAATAATGAAAAAAAATTTTTTATTTTTTTTTTCTCTGATTTTGAAAACTCTTCGCGATCAACTTAAAATGCTTCCAAGATCGACTTGTCGACCGCGATCGACGGGTTGGTGACTCCTGAATTACAGCATTATTATATGTAGCCATTACAGCCCAATCCAGCCGTTATGGACTAATGTCGCGAATTCGCTACAAACAGAAATCGTACTCGGTTACTGACGTAACCTCGGTTCTCTCTAGAAGAGGGAACGAGTACTGCGTTTTTTGTAAAAACGCTACGGGAAAAACTCTTTTTTCACGAAATACTGAAGCAAAAAATTATCCTTAATTTTCCATATATGTAAAGCGCGTTGCAGCAGTACACAGCTATGGCGAGACAGCTTGCTCGCTCATTGGCTGTTCTGCGGCAACTGCATAAGCCTATCGAGCGAGGCCTGAAGTGACGTCAGGCCAATGAGGGCGCTTTGCGCCCTCCTTGCCACTTCCCGCCGAGACGGGTGTGGCTAACCTCTATAAAAGGAGCTCGAAAAGGCTGATTCACTTGATTTTCATCGCCGAAGCGAACCAGAGTGAACCGTACGCACGGCAGAGAACGCAGTACTCGTTCCCTCTTCTAGAAAGAACCGAGGTTACATTAGTAACCGAGTACGTTCTCTTACGAGAGTCCTCTCGTACTGCGTTTTTTGTAAAAACGCTACGGGAACCCCTTGTAAAACGCCGTGCGTGCTGGGATAAAACACCGATCACTGGAAGCTAACCCAGGTATACAGTGCATAATCACCAGATAGACTCACAGAGAGTCTGGGAATAAGGGGGGGGGGGACCTTAATTCCCTATATTGTAGCGTCCGCAGACGCAAAACGTGACCTCACAGAGAGAGTCTTAGAGACAAAAGGGGAATCCCTCCGTCCTTATATGGCCGCGTCCGCAGACGCAAATATGACATCACATAGACAAGGTGGGGAACCTGAACTAATGTGGGAAATGTGGGTCTTACACAATTCTGCCCATAAAACAGTCGGTAGCGCGCTGCGCTTGCGATTTCAGTGTTCTAGTTAGACAGCTGATTCGACTACACCGACAGTAGCTTAGCCTGCAAGGCGGGAACCTCTAGGTTGTAAAACCTAATAAATGTAGACGGCGAGGCCCAGCCTGCCGCCATACATATGTCCTGTAAGGAAATCCCGCTAGACCAAGCCCACGAAGAGGCGACGCCCCTCGTGGAGTGCGCTCTAACGCCCAACGGGCACTGGAGGCCCTTGGCAGTGTATGCCAGCGCTATGGCGTCAACTATCCATCTGGATAGGCTCTGTTTCGAAACAGCCATTCCCTTGGAACGTCCACTGAACGAGACAAAGAGCTGCTCAGTCCGTCTGAAGACAGCAGAGCGGGACACGTAAGCTCTTAAAGCCCAAATGGGGCAAAGAAAACTTGAGTCCCCTTCCTCACTTGATCCCGGCAGGGCAGACAGGGAGATAACCTGAGCCCGAAACGGCGTGTTGAGGGATTTTGGCACATAACCATGCCTAGGTTTGAGTATGACTTTAGAGTCATTAGGCCCAAACTCTAAGCACGCTGGGCTCACAGAGAGCGCGTGCAGGTCGCCTATGCGCTTCACCGAAGCGAGAGCCATCAAAAACACTGTTTTAAAAGACAAATGTTTGAGGCTAATAGATTGGATAGGCTCGACAGGGGCACCTTTCATGGCCGCCAAAACCGTAGAAAGGTCCCACATAGGGACTGAAGGAGGTCTGGGAGGATTCAGCCTCCTAGCTCCCCTGAGGAAGTGGATGACTAAATCGTTCCTTCCTAGTGACTGACCTAGCGTTGTTCCAGAGAACGCTGCAATAGCCGCCACATAAACTTTGAGCGTGGAAGGGGATCTGCCCTTATCCAACAGCTCCTGTAGGAAGGAGAGAACCTCCGTCACCTCACAATCGAGGGGTGATAGGCCCCGAGCTGTACACCAGCCGGAGAAAACCGACCACTTCGAGGCATAAAGCCGCCTAGTCGACGGTGCTCTAGCCTGAGTGATGGTATTCAGCACTCCCTCTGCGAGATCAACGGATACCCGTTGAGCGCCCACACATGAAGGGACCACAACTCCGGGTGGGGGTGCCAAATCGAGCCCCCGGCCTGCGAGAGGAGATCCCTCCTCAATGGCACTGGCCATGGAGCGATGTCTGCTAACTGCATCAGGACTGGAAACCATGCTTGGTTCTTCCAGAACGGAGCTACAAGCAGTATTGAGCATTTCGTTTCCCTGACCCGCTCTAACACCTGAGGCAGGAGGGAGACGGGGGGAAAAGCGTATAGCGGGCAGCGCGGCCACATCCGGGACAGCGCGCTGTCGTTCTTGGAAAAGAACGCGGGGCAATGAGCGTTTTCGCGGGACGCGAATAGGTCCACCTCCGCTCTGCCGAATCTCTCCCACAACAGCCGGACTGTTTGCGGGTGTAGAGACCATTCGCCCAGGGGAATGTTGTTCCTGGATAGTCTGTCTGGGCCCAAATTCTGGAGCCCAGGCACATGCACTGCTCTCAGCGAGCGCAAATTGTGTTGAGCCCATGTTAGGAGGCGTTTTGCCAGCCTGTACAGGGATCTGGATCTGAGACCGCCCTGGCGATTTATGTAGGACACCACGGCCGTGTTGTCCGAACGGACTACGACGTGTTGGTCCTTGATTCGGGGACGAAAACGCGTCAGCGCGTTGTGCACTGCCAGCATTTCCAGGCAGTTGATATGTTGGAGCTTTTCTCGTTCTGACCACAGGCCGAAGAACGGTCTGCCCTCGAGCAGCGCTCCCCATCCCGAGGTGGATGCGTCTGTCGACACCATCCTCACTCTCGAGGAAGTCCCCAGGCTTACACCTGATCGGTACCAGTCGTCCGCCTATCCAAGGTATCAGGGCTGTCACACAGCTCTGATTGACCTTGAGACATAACCGGCCGGACACCCACGCTCCGCGCGGTACTCGCGCTCTTAACCAGAACTGCAGAGGGCGCATGCGGAGCAAGCCCAGCTGAAGAACTGGCGATGCCGAGGCCATGAGACCCAGCATTCTTTGAAACTTCCTGAGCGGGGTAGTCGCGCCGCAGCGGAAGGATCTCGCTGCGCGCTGAATGTGTAGCACGCGCTGTGGCGACAGCCGCGCTGTCATAGACTGTGAGTCCAGAATGGTACCCAGAAACGAAATCGCTTGACTGGGGTTCAGCGAACTCTTTGTCCAATTGACTGTGATACCAAGATTCTCGAGGTGTTCGAGTAAAATGGTTCTGTGCTCCACGAGCTGTGATCGTGATTGAGCTAGGATCAGCCAGTCGTCCAAATAGTTCAGCACTCGCATGCCTCTGAGTCTGAGAGGAGCGAGCGCTGCGTCCATGCATTCGTAAATGTACGAGGTGCCAGGGACAAGCCGAAGGGCAGGACTGTATACTGGTATGTCTGACCCCTGAAGGCGAATCTCAAGTATCGCCTGTGATGTGACGCTATCTGTATTTGAAAATACGCGTCCTTCAGATCTATCGACATAAACCAGTCTCCTCGGCGAATATGCGCGAGGATTTTCCTGGTCGTGAGCATTCTGAAACTGCGTTTCACTAATGCTCTGTTCAGCCGTCTTAGATCCAGTATGGGTCTGAGACCACCGTCCTTTTTGGGGACCAGAAAGTATCTGCTGTATAGCCCCCCTTCGCTTTGAGCTTGGGATACATGCTCTATCGCCCCTTTGCTCATCAGTTTTGATATTTCGGCGCAAAGTAGGTGTGCTACTTCTAAAGTCACCGTAGTTTCGACGCGCGCTGTGAAGCGGGGAGGGCGTCGACAAAACTGTAGCGAGAAGCCTCTCTTTATAATGCCTAGCACCCAATCCGAAACCCCTGGAAGCGCTGCCCATGCGTCTGCATGGTTGGCTAAGGGTTGGATGCGAAGCGTGCTCTGTTCGCCGTGCGACAGAGGTGCTTCGGGGGCGCAGTAACATAGGCGTTACGCCTGTGACATTCGAGGCGGGGAGCACGCTTATTACAGCGGGCAGAACGCTCGTCCTCGACCCTACTACAGTGCTTAACTGAGTGAGGGAGGGCTGAGAAAGTCTCGTGGGACTCATGCTGTCTGCGAGTAAATGTGGGCGGGAAACGGGCACATTCACTGCTTTGGACGCGCTGCCTGCCTGAGCAGAGCGAGCGCGCACAGGTGTCGTTTTTACTGAAAACCTGTGATCTGTGAGACATAGTGTTCGTGGGCACTGGGAAGTGGGCACTTTTTGCTATGTTGGAAGCGCAATCGACCTGAGTCGATTTTATGTGCGCGAGCCCTGAGTGTAGGGCTGTGCTTGTGTGTAGGGATGGGCACTGGGCAGTGGGCATCAACGCTACATTTATAGCACCATCGGCCGTGGCCGGGACAACAGAAAACCTGTGATCTGTGTGACATAGTGTTCGTGGGCACTAGGAAGTGGGCACTTTTACTATGTTGGAAGCGCAATCGACCTGAGTCGATTTTATGTGCGCGAGCCCTGAGTGTAGGGCTGTGCTTGTGTGTAGGGATGGGCACTGGGCAGTGGGCATCTGCTCTACACCTGAAGCACCATCGGCCATGGCCGGGATTTTTATTTATTTAAATTCTTTTATGAAGCGCGTTCTACCGAGGGGGAAGCGCGCTGATCACAGCGGACAGAATGCCTGCGCTCGACCCCGCTGCGGTGTTTAACCGAGCAAAGGAGGGCTGGGCGAGTCCCGTAGGACATATAATGGCCGTGAGTAAGTGTGGGCGCGGGAGAGCGGGCACAGTTACTGCAATGAGTGCACTGTCTGCCTGAGCAGAGTGAATGCACACAGGTTTCGTCTTTACAGAAACCACAAGGCATGCAGAACATAGTGTTTGTGGGCACTAGGCAGTGGGCACGTTCACTATGTTGTGTGCGTGATCGACCCGAGTCGAATATATGAGCGCGGGCCCTGTGAGAAGGGCTGTGCTAGTGTGTAGGGATGGGCACTAGGCAGTGGGCATTTTCTCTACACATATAGCATCATCAGCCGTGGCCGGGACTTCGGTAGAAGTCCGGCCATGTACCACGTGCTCGTGGGCTGCAAAAAACACGTCTGCAGTTGCCTCTCGGGGAACAAATAGAGTGATTTGCATTCGGCGGCATAAATATTTTCTGCCGGCAGACCCAGGATTCGAACTCGGATCCCCCGCGCGAAAGCCTAAGAATCTACTACTGGACCACAGTGAAGATACATAGACATAAAGTCAGCGCGAGTATTATCCACACTGGCGTTTGCTTGCAGGCATGCGAGTAAGCACAACATGCAATACTAACATTTTCAGACGCCTGAAAAATGCCAGAATGTGAGAAGAGTGGATATCGCCCAGTTTCAGCGGGGCTGAAAACACTCCATTCTCCTTTCGCCAGTGACGCACGGGAACCGTAGAAACGGTGTTCGGTTGCAGGCAAGCGGGTACTACGCGCTCGCTGGCTGCAAAATGCATCTCTGCAGTCGCCTTCAGGGGACTGACAGAGCGAAGCATTGGCGGCATAAATATATATGCCGCTAGACCGGGATTCGAACTCCGGTCTCCCATGCGGAAAACCTATAATTCCACCACTGAGCCTCAGGGGGATACAGGCTTTTGAAAGCGGCGTCAACATGTATTCTTCGGCGTTTGCTGGCAGGCAAGCGTGTTATAACAGACTCACTTGCTGCAATAATATTTCCAGTCGCCGAACAGGGAACTGAGAAATGTGAGAGAAAAGAGGTCAGACCAACCAACGGCGGGACTAAGAACACTCTTTTCTCCTTCGCCGGTGAATGACGCGTGCAGAGGCAGGGTAGCTTTTCTTGTAACGTAAAGAAAAACTAATCCCGCCATCCGCTTCCAGGAAGGGCAGCCTCGGAAAGGATGCCCGGCGAGTCCTCAGAGTCACCGTAGGCAATTGGCTCGGAGTGAAGGCGTTTCGCCGTCAGCGAGCGCGAGCGCTGCATGAGAAGGCATCTTGAAAAAGACGCAGCTCTTTTAGGGGTGAGTGTTGCAAAGCGAACACACACACACACACACACACAAGAACAATAGAATGGAAAGGATATGGCGTCGGAAAGCGCAGCAGGTACGGCGGTAGAAGGCGGCGTTGGCCAGCGGCTTCGAGGGCTCGTCCCGCTGAAGTGCTTCCATCAGACGACGCGTGCTTCCTCGTGATCCAGCGATGCGAGAGCTTCGCTGAAGAGATGAAAATCAAGTGAATCAGCCTTTTCGAGCTCCTTTTATAGAGGTTAGCCACACCCGTCTCGGCGGGAAGTGGCAAGGAGGGCGCGAAGTCACTTCAGGCCTCGCTCGATAGGCTTATGCAGTTGCCGCAGAACAGCCAATGAGCGAGCAAGCTGTCTCGCCATAGCTGTGTACTGCTGCAACGCGCTTTACATATATGGAAAATTAAGGATCATTTTTTGCTTCAGTATTTCGTGAAAAAAGAGTTTTTCCCATAGCGTTTTTACAAAAAACGCAGTACGAGAGGACTTTCGTAAGAGAACTACAAAGTACGAAAGTCTATATGAATAACATAGCTATAGAAGCAATCAATAAGCTGGTACATATTTTTATCTTAGCACAACTTAACTCATTTTGGGCAATTTCTCCACATTTGCGCCCTTGATATGCGGATTTTGCAAACCAAAATATTAGCTTCCGTGAACCGGATGTAGTTCCCACTCCGACCGCTCCTACGAGAAACCAGTGCGTGCAAAAGGTTCCTAGGTATGTATCGAATGTGCACAGCAGAGTATGTGAGCGGAGCTGAGCGGGAAGAATTTGCGCTCCACGCTCAAAGCATTTCATAATTACTCCGCTCAAGCTCCACTCTGGGTGTACAATTTTCCGCTCCTCGCTCCCTCCCCCACTCCGTCCTTTATACGTCTCGCTCCGTTTTAAGCTATATCTCCTCCAGTGCTGCGTTAACTTTTAGAAAAACGAGCTTTTGCAGAGTGGCAGGTGCCAAGCACATGCGATTATTGCTGGACATCAGACCAGCAATAGAAAACACCCTTTCCACGCTGGCCGAGCCGCTGGGAATGCTAAATATGCGTCTTGCAATTTGTGAAAGTTGTGGCAGTACATTAGAATTTTCTTTCCAGAAGCGAAGGACGTCGTCAACTTCGGTGTTCAATCTTGGCATTCCAAGGTATTGCTCGACTTCTCCTTTTACGTCTAATGTTGTAGAAGACGAACAGGTCACAGTTGCGTATGACTGGAACATTGACTTGACTTTTTTTGCGCTCGATGGCTCAGGGACAGGCTCAGCGACAAGGGAAAGGGATGTTACTTTTTTATTTACACTGCAGAGAAGTTCTGTTTGACGAACTAACAACTCCCGGATTTCAATCTGTTTGCCTTGAACCTACAAGAACAATACAATTAGCTATGATTATTTATAATAATAATAATGAGTTTTCATACATGTAGGCCTACTGTATTATTTTTAGCATTATTGTTAGTTAGCATACATTTTATTTTTTATTTTATTTTAATAAACAATGGTTAATTTCTGAATGCTATGCCTTTGTGTAATTAATAACTTGCCTTTTCATCTCTTGCAATCCACTCGTTCTTGAAGCGTGGATCTAATAATGCAGCCAGAATAACGTGAGTGTCGTCATAAAACCTTTGATAACGAGTCTCAAAGTTCTCAGCTAGAGTTTCTGCGAATGCGGCTATTTCCAGTGGAGTGTCACTGGAAACATCAGACATCATTCTGTGTATTTCTGCAACTGCCGGTAGGATCATCCCTAGGTTTCCCAGTTCCTTTTGTAAACGGTCTGTCAGTTCAGCAAATGGTGTGAGTACTCTCACTAAGCCTTTAAGGAGGAGGACATCATTGCATGTGATTTTCCCATCATCTGTGATCGACGTCAGCCTGTTTTGCCACAGCGTGTCCTTCTCAAACATTTTCAGCACCGACTCGATCATCCGCAACTGACTGTTCCATCTGGTTGCGCATGCAGTTGTGGGACGAACACCTAATTTGTCGATTTCCTCTGTGTTCAGTGTGCTTTTTCTGACTGTTTTGACTACTTTTCCAACCTTGTTGATTATTGAATTGATTGCATTGTGCTTCGCGATTGCGTCTTTAATTGCAAGTTGGAGTAAGTGGATCGGACATCTTAGGTGAAGATTTGATTTTGTGACGTAGTTCTCTACCATCATGTTCAATTGGATGGCCAGCTGGTCTGCATGGAGCTGCAGGAGTGCAACATCTGGAGCATCACCCTCACACCATCTGTCTCCCTGTCCCCGAGATCTTGGTCCAGCTGATCTCCGAATTTGCTAAAACCAGGCAGATTGAAGGCTTTTACCATATTGCTGGCGTTATCAGTCACTAATCTGATCACACCAGGCTGAATACTCCAGAGTCTCAGGACCTCCTCATATTTTTCATAAATGTGTTTCGCTGTGTGGTGTCCCTGAATGTGTTCACAACTCAGCAGAACAGTGTGGCCTTGAAAGTCTTCATCTACAAAACTTCCCACGATACCCAGAAAACTGTGACCTCGTCGGCTCGTCCAAATATCAAGGGCCACTGAGAGTCCATTGCAGTTCTGTAGCAGAATGCGCAATTTATTCTCCAACTCTAATAAAGCATGTGGCATGAGTGTGTTACGGACCGTGCTGTAGCAAGGTGGGGTTTAGCCAGGCTGTGCAATGTTCGCAAAATAGCGCATCCCTTTTCTTTCTCCTTTGGTGAGTGGCTCATAGTCCATGTAGATCATTTTAAAGAAAGCCTGGTCTAGTTCACTCTTCCTCTCCTGTGAAATATTTATTTTTGTCGTTCTTTGTTGAAAGAAGCCTATAAATTTACTGCTCTGTGTCTCTTTACATGTTTCCTGTGATTTTTTTCTCTGCAAAAAAAATGTAAATTGAACCTATTATGGCGCTAAAATTAAATGTAAATAATAAGTAGCCTAAATGCCAATATAATATTTACAAATGTATTAATTCTGCGTTGGTGGTATAGGTTGTTCAAGCTGAATAATACCGACCTTCAGATTTTTTTTTCCACGTGTGAGCGAAAAACTTTATCGTGTTTCCTTGACACATGGCTTTTAAGATTCCACAAGGAATCTTTCGACGTTGTAATCACCTCCCCGCACTCGCGTTCTCCTTTGTCATCACTACCTTTTACAATACATTTATATTTTTTTTCCCCTTCTTCACGGTAATATTTCAGAAACTCCATTTTTCTGTCTCTCTTTACCTGTGCTTACTGCTTATTACCAACTTATAAAATCGTCCATCATATAATGGAGATGCACAGGTGGAAATCGCGAGGGGGTCGGTAAAAATATAATTAAAATCATGTGATAAATTAATTACATGATATATACTTTATATAAATGTTTGTGAAAGTACTAATAAAACAATACAAATGCAAACAAATGCAAAATATGATTAGAAACATTTTGAGTCCCCCTCCGTCGCCTGACAGTGGTTTGGTCCTGGGACTCCTGGCTCGTGATTGGTAATAGGCCTATTAAGACGGTCGCCTGCCGCCTCCTACTGGCGGTTTAGTTTCATAAAGTATCATTCTTTTCAACATTCCTTATTTGTATATTCAAAAATATTTAAAATAATCTAATTTAATACAGTTTTAATTTTTCAACGTAAATTCTTTAATTTAATTGGTAACAGCCTAGTGTCTTATTTTAATTGAATATATTGATCAAATTTAAGAATTTGAAATGAAAGATGGAGCAAACATTTAATAAAATTAGGGGAAAAAATGCCCTTTATAAAAGGTACAAAAAATTAGTGTATTCAAACAGTAATGTAATGAAAGATTGAAACAACAATGAAATTAAACAATTTAGTAAAGCCTCTGTTTAGGCTATTAAGGAATTATGTAATTTTGCCAAAAGAAGAACTTTTATTTTAAATAAATGTTCATTTTAAATCAGCCTACTTCAGTGTGATATGTTACCATATTATCATGCTTAACACTGAGAATTTGAATAATTGTAATGTGATGATCAGATGCAGATATCTAAATCAAAGAATATAGGCGGTTTGCGGGTGGATTATCTATTTTTAACAGTGGATTTGGGTGACTCAAAGTGCACCAGATTAATGAATTTATCTTTAAAATGTAAAAAAAAATCTTACGGGGGGGCATGCCCCCGGACCCCCCTAGAGGTACCAAGCTATACCCACAAAAAAATGTGGGAAACACAATAGGCTATATGATGATCTACAAAAAATACAATTTTTATTATCTTATTATTAAAATACATGAATAGGATTTTACCACATCCGCCTCATTTTGAGCCAGGAAAAACCCTGAGTTATGTTAAAGGTATTGTAGGTAGGATTTTTATAAAAAAATTATTTTCCAAATTTGTTTAAACTTTATTTATATATCAAAACATAATTAAAATGTAAGTACTCTGAAAAAGAAAGTATAAAAATCGAGTGTGTAGACCTCACGACTGTTTTAAAGACAGCTCATTATTTCCATTCACTCCACCCCCTCCCTTCTGGGCTCCTTCCAAAGCCACGCCCCCAAAACACATGAACGCGCGACTCCGACCGCTGAGCTGAAGACGCATTATTTACCTGAGACGAGCGGAGAGGAAGGAGCGCAGTGCATGCAGTGACATCATGTCAGAATCACATGTAATAAAAAAAATCTAACTTTATCATTATGAATATAAACAAATAAGATGTATTTTAGTACTCACTATCAAGCTAGCATATTGATATTGGTAAAGTTTAAAATATATATTTTTTGATTCGCTAACGAGCTAGTTATATCTATAAGGCAAAGCTAAAAACAGGTTGCATGATACACGTTTTTCCATTACCATCATTTACACTGTGATGAAGATGAATTTCGTGTAAGATTCATAACATATACGGTGTTCTGCATGTAAGAGTTTCCATGATGAAAGCATTGTTGACTCTGATGAGGACTAACCTTACACTCCAGAGACAAGTACCGCATCGTCAGCTCGAGGACAGGTCCGGGGTCGAGGGCGAAGCAGAGGAGGTCGTGCAAGAGGCCGTGCAACTATGGGTCCGAGGATATTGACACGCGTTTTATTCAAAGACTTTTTGTTCATTACCTTTTCTAGTACTGTCTTCCTTTTTTGCCTTGTTTGCCTTCGCTAACTGCATATGCCGGTAATGTGAATTTTTGATTGCTCTTTCTCTGCCATTGTTTTGCTATTCCTAGGTTCCGTGCCTCTTGAATTCCTCAAATCAAACGGGTGCCGCGCATATGGGCAGATCCTGTGTGGCAAAAGGGTGGTTGCCATGGTTGCGAGAGAGTGACAGTCGCCTAAGCCAATCCTTTGTTTCGTCCCGAATGGAAATAATGAGCTGTGTTTAATGCAGATTAAACGGTCTAGAGTCACTCGATTTTTATACTCTTTTTATCAGAGCACTTACATTTTAATTATGCATTGATATATATAAAAAGTTTAAACAAATTTTGAAAAAAGTTTTTTATAACAATCCTACCTACACTACCTTTAAGTGTTTCCCGCATGAGGTACTTTGTGTTGTAAGTTGCCATGAAGTTCACGTGAGCATGAAACTACGATGGTACCTCATCGTTTGTTGTTGGACACAACAAATGTGTCCCCTCATTAAGTCCTTGAATTTGAGGGTATTGGACCTGGAAAGTCCTTGAAAGGTCCTTGAATTTGAAGTCAACCAAGGTGTGGGAACCCTGCTTACAGCCTTGAAGTAAATGGGTATCTACTAATCTACTTTGAATATATTCTAGATCTGTGTTCATGGCCGAATTTGTACATGGAAAACTTCAGCCCAGCAGAATGATCGTCATCAGGTTCATGGAGGGTGATGCCACTGTGCAGGGCGTTCTGACAAAAGTCCAAGATGCCCTGGGAGCCTATGACCCCTTGGTGCTGACAGACGGACAGGGGAATGAGATACTTGATTCGGAGGGAACCAGAGGTTAAAAAAAAATGTCTTTATCTTTGTAGTCTAGATCAGGGGTTCTTAAACCTTTGCAAGCTAGGCGCCCCTTTCGAAGGTTTGAATATTGTGTTGCTCACATTGGTCCCTCCAATGTACTGGGTCATTTCAATCATAGATATTTTTCATCTCTGTAGTATTGTGGATGTTTTTCTTGCCTGACTGCCTATGCATCCATAGATCTATTTATCTGAAATACTATTGTTTCCTCTCTATAGGCTCTATCTATTGGAAGCAGAATGCTAGAAAAATCCTTGCAGTGCCAGAGCAGCAGTTTGCCGATATGAAGAGTGGGAAAAGAAGGAGATCAACGTAAGTACCCTTAAACAAATGAACTGTCAAAATAATTGGTCTATAAAACAATTTACTCAAAGCTATTAATGCTGTTCTTGTTTTTAGCAGAAAAGGTGACGATTCAATGGACCTTCAGGAGGTTTATGATAAAATAGAAGAGGTCGTGATGGCTGCCCAGTCGCTCCATGATGTGACTCAAGTTATAAAAAACCTGTCTGAGCTGGCCATCGAGTCAAGAAACATTTACGTCTTGATGGAGACACAAGCTGAGCATGTTCGTGCAGCATTCACCTGTTCTGTGTGCAAGGGTATGTTGATTGTTACACTTTCAAACAAGCTACTTCCCCTAAAAGTTGGCGTGTTCCTTAAAGCAAACAGATGTTTTTTTTTGTTTTGTTTTGTATTCAATACAAAATGCCACCAAAATGCCACTTTTAATCACTACTGCAGTATCAACATTATTCAAACCCTTTATGACATTGTCTTTTGTACTAAGAAGAGCACTCTTTTACTGTTATGGCCTACTGGAAATGTTAGCCACACACCAGGGCTTAGTCTTGTTCCTGAGAAATAGTAATCCATTTCTCATGGAAAGACTATGAGGGGTTGACTGTATTACATCAGGGTTTCTATGGGTTATAGGTTTTCTTAAATCTTTCAAAATATTTGAATAGATCCATCCTCTCCCTCACATGGACTGGTTTCCATTGCTAGAGGGAGCAAAACAGCCCTAGTGCATGACGCTATGCTTTTAACATATTGCACTTCTTCATTAGTTTTTCATCCTCCAGACCAAGCCAGTTAGCTCAAAAAATCAAGTTTTGTTTCATAATTCCACAGAAGAAAATCCCCAAAGTTCTTTGATTCATATACATTGTTTTTGTTCAGGATTCTTTTCTGATTGGGCCTGTGTAATAGTAGTGTGTCAGGAGGAGGAAGAAAGAAGCATACATAAAGTCCACTGTCTAAAGTCAAGCTTGGAAATGGTTAGGTGATGCTTTGCTTTCTCTGGCACAGAAACTTGCAGCATATGAAGGGGAAGATTGATTAATGCATAAATTTGGAAATACTAAGAATTTTTTTTTAACCATTTATAACAATCTATACAAATCTAAAGTAAGTAAACTGGAGGCTATCGACGTATATTCTAATAATTCTAAGGAGCATTCCCAGACCTGCTGCATGGATATCAATATGCAGCAAGTACTAAAGACACTTGTCATGCAGTGGCTTAATAATTTGATACTATATGTATACAGTATATTCAGGGTGGGAATTATGTAATTTTAGGGGCAAGGCCATTTGGCCTCCACCTTTTTTTTTTTTTTAGGGGCACCAAGGCCATATGACAGGGCACAAAGGCCATCATACAATTCGATGGTTTTCCCATTCAGACTGATAGCATAACATCCTAATTTGGAATAAGACATGGATTATGACTTTTTTAATAAAAACAAATTTTTTTAATGAGAGAGAGAGAGAGCGCCATTACATCCAGAAGGTATACACCCTCACACAACAATAGAAACAACATAAATGCCAATAAAAGCATTCAGAAACACCACAAATGCCAATAAAAGCATTCAGAAACAACACAAATGCCAATAAAAGCATTCAGAAACAACACAAATGCCAATAAAAGCATTCAGAAACAACACAAATGCCAATAAATTAATAATTTCCTGCATTGTCGAACGCTCTTCTTCATGCGTTTCAAATATGGACTATAATGTTCAGTAGAGCGCCCTCAGGCTGCTGGTATGAATTGAAAACACAGCACATCAGTATACAGCGCTCATAATGATTACATCGACGCATTTGGCTATAAATTCAATAAAATATTATTCCTGTCAATAGAAATCTTATGTAAACTGAGAATATATCAATATTTCTCCAAATCTGCACACTTTTGAGCTAAAAGCCGTGAGGGACGTTGTTTTGTGAATCGCTTTCATGACGACAGCACAGGAGTTTTTTATGAATGGGAGCGTCTGACGCTCATAATTCATATTAAAGGTATCGACTCATTTTTGCATTTCATAACTCCTGACACAAATTAAGACATAACTGTCAATATAAATTTCTCAGAATACAATAGTGGTCAAATACTGAAACGTGAGTCTTATATCTTTTTAATGATGTAAGTTATAGTTTGTCAAGGTAATAAAATTAAATCTTATAGTAACTTTGAACTATTAAAAAAAAAACGCTTCAGTGCGCCGACGCCGTTACATCTGGAACCTTGCATAGGGCCCTTTTCTGAAAAGGGCACTTATCTACTAGCAAATAGATTTTGATATTTTTAGGTCAAACCGTTCTTGTCTGTCAGTCATATAATGCAGGTCTATGGTCACGGTCTCAAAGAGCATCCACAGAGTCCAAATTAAAACAATTCCCCATCGTCCAAATTAAACAATTCCCCATCGTAAGTACACATTGATGGCCTAAGACACGAAACGAGCGGTTTGTGTGAGAAAACGAACAGTATTTATATCGTTTTTACCTCTTGTAACACAGCGACGTCCAAGTGATCTGAGGGCGCCCGCGCTTCCTGCTGTGTGACGTGTGCGCAGACTGGTGCATAGATAGACATATAGATTTCGCCTTGGCTACGGCAGTTCATGAACGAATGCCGTAGCCAAGGCGAAATCTAGTGTATATATCTATGCACCAGTGTCGACAACAGAGTGTCGTTCTTCTGTTGGTGCTGACGTTACATGCTTCTTGCACTGCTGTTTTGATGCGTGAGATCATCGATGTGATTATGACACTGCACCTGCGCGAATCCACAAACTAATTGAAGTTCAGAGACTACTTGGGTGGAACTTGGACAGGGCCAGGGCACACAGGCCACTGTGGCCGTACGATGATTTTTTTTTCACGGGGCATGAAGGCCAAAGTGTAGGGCAACGGCGGCCATGGCCGCGTGGCCGCGGTATAATTCCCACCCAATTCCCAAGAGTATATTGCTCAGAGAGTACCAGTATTTATGTTTTGCTTACAAATAATTTGCAATAATTACAATAATTTCAGGTGCAACTCTGTGTCTTAGTACTTCTCATCTCTGTCTTGCAGGGCCAGTGAAGGAACCGATTCTCTCAAAATGCTGCAGAGCCATAATCGGATGCAAATCATGCATCAATCACTCACTGCAGACCTCAACTCAGTGTGTTATGTGTAGGGCAGACAACTTTGCCATCAACATTGTGGAGGTGTCTGGCCTTTCTGAGGCCTTGAATGCTTTAGAGGAGATAATTAAGGTGGATTAAACACTTTGTTTTGTTATTGTTAGTGATGCTGTTCATTATCCTGTAAAATATTCGGCCTTACCAATGTACCAATGTTGACCACTGTTGAATGTTGACCACTGTCAAGAAAAAATACCTTTTTGAATCACGTAAGCTGTGTTACAAAGAATGTTTTTATTTATCAGAAGCAAAACAGTAACAAACAAATACTTTTAAACATTTTTTACACTGGGTGAAGTTTATGTTTACATTTTGGCAAGTAGCTTTTGGTCAACTTTGTTTCTCAGCAGAGGTCAATAAAAATGTTAATGAAAAAAACACATTATGTGAAGTTTCTGTCTTTTGTCAAGTAGCTGTATAATAAGGGGATAATGTATAGAACGGCAGTCATTATTGAGAAAATAAGTCCCTTCAGTGCGAAGCAAGACACCTCCACGTCGTGTCAGGGTCTGGTTCGCCCTGTAAGGACTTGTTTTCCCAGTAATGACTGCCGTTCTATACATTATCCCCTTATTATACAGCTATGAATGCTGTACATGCATAGTTGTACTAGATGTGAGATTTAGTCAAGTTTACAAGGTGGATCAATGCATCTTGAAAAGGTTTAAAATCCCTGTTAACAACACAGTTGTAGAGATATGACATATCAGGGTATGTTTGCCCAAAAAGAAGTTCAACTTCTCTTCACTTCGGAATGGGTCTGCTCCAAAGGAGGATACTCTTGTTAAGGGGTTTCCCAATTCCTCTGCATAAAGGTCAGCTGCTTCAGGCGCGTGAGGTAGTAGCCCCTCTGGGACTTTTTTCAGACACCCATTTCTTGCTAGTTGATTGGGTATTCCTTTTCCTGTAATTAAATTGTAACAATAAAATACAATGCAACTGAGGACAGTTTATGATTTTTCTTTTCTGTAACTGGTTTTACCATACCAGGAATTGTGTGTGCATTCCAAGTGTCAATTACTCTCCTCATGCCCAGTTCAGACAGTTGTCTAGTCAGGTTAGACACACAGTATCTGCTGATGTTGCAGTCCATGTCCAGCAGTTCTCGGTCGGTAAGGTGGATAAGGGCCTCTTTCAGTGGGTAATTGACCCTGCTATTAACCTCAGGCCACATCCGCTCAACTTTATGATTCTATAGAACAAACAAATATGAATGTGTTTATGGAGCATAGTAAGGGGTGAAAATATTTTAGAGACCTTTTGGAGTAAGTAAAATGTAGCTTTAATTTTACACTTTTTACACCAAGGCTTTTGTTGAATTGTAGCTTGAATATTAGTTCTCGGTTGATTGGATAAAAGCATCAATTAAATAACTAAATGTAACCAAGGCGCAGTCCTCAACAACTACATGTGCGAATGTTTTTGAAATGTCTGCATACTCCTTTCTTTCTTTTAATTTTTTTTACCTTTGTTGACGTGCTTTGGTAGTATGGTGGTTTGTCCTGACAATGTCTGTGGGACGCAAGAATTTCCTGAATGAAGAGTGTCAAGTAGAATTCCTTGCCGTGGTCAACACGCACCTGATCCCACATTCCATAGTTTACCACAGCAGACCTTGAATTGTAAAGACATGAAAGAGATCAGAGTTGAGCTGTATTTACAGTAAAACATCCTTGGGGATAAGGTCATATAGGTAGCTACGTTTTACATAGGTTGATTGATTGTAAGTAGGTTTAAAACTACAGCCAATATTACCATGAAATATGGTGGAAATGCAAAGTGTGGGTAGAGGACATGTATCATTTTTTTAGTGCTTTTTAGGGTTGCTAATTAGTATAGGCTACATTTGAGCAAAACTGCATTACATTAACAAATGTGAATGGAACAAATTGCCTACCTGTAAACGTTCTCATAAATAATGAGGTTATTCTTTACAGGCATTGTTGCATGTGCCACTACTTTGCTAGAATATCCATCTATGGCCATCACATGTGTCACTCCAAACATTGCGAGTTTCTCGTTTTGGTCTAAATGGAGTTTATGCCCCATATAGGCAGCATAGTATGGCACTGGATTGAAGTTCCGCAGACCCTGTAATATGAAATGAATGACAAGTGTTAAATGGATTTGCCTATACAGGCTACAATACAGCTCTAAGTAGTTCAAGTTCAAGTTTTACTATAACCATTTCAACAGCAGTTGATGGAAATTTGTCTTGGTGTGCTCACACATATCACACATGACATTAACACACCAACATAGACAACATACATGCATATTACATAAAACACAAAATGTACATGTTGTGAACCAGTCCATAAAGTGCTTGGTGCAGGATGCACAAGCCAGAGTGCAGTAGGAAGTTCATAGTGCAATTGCAAATGCTTATTCCTTTCTTAGCTTAATTCATGCAATAGTCATACTTTACCTTGCATCTCATTTCGTGGTAGGGTCTCGCCACCCCGCGCAGGACTCCACCAACCCGATTTTCTGCAGCAATAATCCCTTTGGTCGCCAGGTAACCAGTCATAAACTTTCGACCAAATGTTGGGCCAGTCTACAAAAGTTGAAGATGATTAAGAAACTTGTTCAAATAAAGAACATCATTCGAGTTTGGCTTTAAAAAACCCTTACCTCTTCAATTGCTGACGAAACGGCAATTTCCAACTGTGCATCAGATACTACTCGCTTGAGGTTGTGAACATTACAAAATCGTCGAACACTCATCACAGAGCAGCTGCGCCAATGTCCGTAAGGTGTTGTGCAATATCTGCATGCGTCGCATGCCTTCGCAACATGTCACAAATTGTCTCGGAATATGCCTCCAAAGACGCCATGTCATCCAGATGACAATATCAAAAAAAAACCATCCAAAGCAATTCCCAACCCGCCCAAAGAGTAAGTTAGTACTTCCAGGGTCCTGTACCATGAAGCCGGATTAGGTGGCTAGCCAGCTATGTTTCAGCTTAGTTTCCGCCAACCCTGGGTTTTAGGTACTATGAAAGTAGCTCGGCTTTAATCGGTGTTCGTTGCCATGGTATCTTACGCAGCACGGCTAACCTGCTCCGGGGCAGGTTATGTTCTGGATTCAAGATCTCAGACCGAAGTTTGACCAATCAGCTGAGAGCAAACAAACATATAGGTGACGTAACTTATTCCAAGTGTCTGTTACAATGACTTCACCTTTTCTTCCAAATCCGGTGGACATCTCAGCGCAAATTGTTTGACGAGCACTTCGTAGAGAAAGAGTTTTTAGCCATACAAAATCCCCTTGCCTTAACTGATAGTTACTTGTATGAAAGATACAGATTTTCCGTGGAAGCAATGTCTTATCTTTGCGAACTTATTGAGCCGCACATAAAGAATTTAACACGTCGAATTCATGCACTTACTGTACCGCAAATTGTATTGCGTTGCATTTTTTTTTTTTTTTTTTGCAAGTGGTACATTCTTGCACGGTGACGCACAGAAGCTAGGGGAAAACATATGTTTGTCGAACCATTCGCAAGATGGTCCTCGCTCTGCAGGAGTACATGAAAAGTTTCATTAATAATGTTCCCCGGACATTTATCGACCATGTCCATAAAAGAGGGCTTTTATAAAATTGCCGGTAAGATATATTGATAGGGTGACATCACATGAACTTTTTTTTCTTTCTCAAAAAGCAAATTTCACAAATGTAATATACAATATAATACATGTTAAGAATTATTTTGAATCTTTTTTATTATTCTTCTGATAATCTTATGATAGGATTCCCAAGTCATTGCAACATGTATACAGTCTATTGCTCCAATCTCCACTGCTCTGGGGAACATGAGGCAGATTGTGTTAATAGGAAGTCCTATCACAGCCTTAATGTTCAGGTAGAGATGATGTGAATATGTGAGATGATTATTTTCTGTGAGATGAATCTTTAAATTAATAGTAACATTAACAGATATAACAATGATCTACTAAACATTTCATCTGCAGACGACTTGTGGTCATGAACATATGATCAAGTTTGGATGCCAAATGGCCTGGCTCCAGTGCTTGTCTCACACATTTTCCATGAGTCTGTGTTGTGTCAGCGCTTTGAGGAAAGCAAGTTAAATTTGGTACAGTACAAAACACTGTTAATTTGAACTGAGATAGAAAAACCTACACAATAACCCCCTATCATGACCCTCAGACAGGGCCACAGCACCGCTTCAATGTGGCCCTCAGTAAAACCAGAGTGAAGATAGAGATGACCTTTGGCATCCTAAAGGCACATTTCAACTGTGTTCGGTGCTTCAGAGTCACCAGAGCGGGCATCACAGATAGTGGCATCACAGATAGTGGCTGCTTGCCATTCTGCACAATATAGCCACCATTAGAAAGGAGCGAGAAACACCACAAAACCAGCTTCTCCCCGATGAAACTGACCCGATCACACTTGACCACCCAGCTGGTGCAGATGTAGATGCAATCACCATACAATATTACACTTAATAAAAGCACACTGAAACTGCAGATAGGTCTCAAACTGTTTTATTGGTTTTGTGGGATGGGAGGGAGAAAGAGAGCAAGAGAAAGTTGCATTAATAAATATTCATACTAAAGTGTTACTTGGTTAAATAAGTTATACTATATATATATATATATATATATATATATATACACACTATATAACTATATACATACTGAGATCAGTTTTATCCAGCTGTTTGATTTTGTTTGGAGCCTCCTCAGCTCACAGTCAGCTCCTTTAGTGTGCAGTCTAGTTCGAGACTCCTTTAGTGTGCAGTCTAGTTCGAGACTCCTTTAGTGTGCAGTCTAGTTCAAGTCTCCTTTAGTGTGCAGTCTAGTTCGAGACTCCTTTAGTGTGCAGTCTAGTTCAAGTCTCCTTTAGTGTGCAGTCTAGTTCGAGACTCCTTTAGTGTGCAGTCTAGTTCGAGACTCCTTTAGTGTGCAGTCTAGTTCAAGTCTCCTTTAGTGTGCAGTCTAGTTCGAGACTCCTTTAGTGTGCAGTCTAGTTCAAGACTCCTTTAGTGTGCAGTCTAAATCAAGACTCCTTTAGTGTGCAGTCTAGTTCGAGACTCCTTTAGTGTGCAGTCTAGTTCAAGACTCCTTTAGTGTGCAGTCTAGTTCGAGTCTCCTTTAGTGTGCAGTCTAGTTCGAGACTCCTTTAGTGTGCAGTCTAGTTCGAGTCTCCTTTAGTGTGCAGTCTAGTTCGAAACTCCTTTAGTGTGCAGTCTAGTTCGAGACTCCTTTAGTGTGCAGTCTAGTTCGAGACTCCTTTAGTGTGCAGTCTAGTTCGAGTCTCCTTTAGTGTGCAGTCTAGTTCAAGACTCCTTTAGTGTGCAGTCTAGTTCAAGACTCCTTTAGTGTGCAGTCTAGTTCAAGACTCCTTTAGTGTGCAGTCTAGTTCAAGACTCCTTTAGTGTGCAGTCTAGTTCGAGTCTCCTTTAGTGTGCAGTCTAGTTCAAGACTCCTTTAGTGTGCAGTCTAGTTCAAGACTCCTTTAGTGTGCAGTCTAGTTCGAGACTCCTTTAGTGTGCAGTCTAGTTCGAGACTCCTTTAGTGTGCAGTCTAGTTCGAGTCTCCTTTAGTGTGCAGTCTAGTTCAAGACTCCTTTAGTGTGCAGTCTAGTTCAAGTCTCCTTTAGTGTGCAGTCTAGTTCAAGACTCCTTTAGTGTGCAGTCTAGTTCAAGACTCCTTTAGTGTGCAGTCTAGTTCAAGACTCCTTTAGTGTGCAGTCTAGTTCAAGACTCCTTTAGTGTGCAGTCTAGTTCGAGTCTCCTTTAGTGTGCAGTCTAGTTCGAGACTCCTTTAGTGTGCAGTCTAGTTCAAGACTCCTTTAGTGTGCAGTCTAGTTCAAGACTCCTTTAGTGTGCAGTCTAGTTCAAGACTCCTTTAGTGTGCGGTCTAGTTCAAGACTCCTTTAGTGTGCAGTCTAGTTCAAGACTCCTTTAGTGTGCAGTCTAAATCAAGACTCCTTTAGTGTGCAGTCTAGTTCGAGACTCCTTTAGTGTGCAGTCTAGTTCAAGACTCCTTTAGTGTGCAGTCTAGTTCGAGTCTCCTTTAGTGTGCAGTCTAGTTCGAGACTCCTTTAGTGTGCAGTCTAGTTCAAGTCTCCTTTAGTGTGCAGTCTAGTTCGAGACTCCTTTAGTGTGCAGTCTAGTTCAAGACTCCTTTAGTGTGCAGTCTAAATCAAGACTCCTTTAGTGTGCAGTCTAGTTCGAGACTCCTTTAGTGTGCAGTCTAGTTCAAGACTCCTTTAGTGTGCAGTCTAGTTCGAGTCTCCTTTAGTGTGCAGTCTAGTTCGAGACTCCTTTAGTGTGCAGTCTAGTTCGAGACTCCTTTAGTGTGCAGTCTAGTTCGAGTCTCCTTTAGTGTGCAGTCTAGTTCGAAACTCCTTTAGTGTGCAGTCTAGTTCGAGACTCCTTTAGTGTGCAGTCTAGTTCAAGACTCCTTTAGTGTGCAGTCTAGTTCAAGACTCCTTTAGTGTGCAGTCTAGTTCGAGACTCCTTTAGTGTGCAGTCTAGTTCGAGTCTCCTTTAGTGTGCAGTCTAGTTCAAGACTCCTTTAGTGTGCAGTCTAGTTCAAGACTCCTTTAGTGTGCAGTCTAGTTCAAGACTCCTTTAGTGTGCAGTCTAGTTCAAGACTCCTTTAGTGTGCAGTCTAGTTCGAGTCTCCTTTAGTGTGCAGTCTAGTTCAAGACTCCTTTAGTGTGCAGTCTAGTTCGAGTCTCCTTTAGTGTGCAGTCTAGTTCAAGACTCCTTTAGTGTGCAGTCTAGTTCAAGTCTCCTTTAGTGTGCAGTCTAGTTCAAGACTCCTTTAGTGTGCAGTCTAGTTCAAGTCTCCTTTAGTGTGCAGTCTAGTTCAAGACTCCTTTAGTGTGCAGTCTAGTTCAAGTCTCCTTTAGTGTGCAGTCTAGTTCGAGACTCCTTTAGTGTGCAGTCTAGTTCGAGACTCCTTTAGTGTGCAGTCTAGTTCGAGACTCCTTTAGTGTGCAGTCTAGTTCGAGACTCCTTTAGTGTGCAGTCTAGTTCAAGACCCCTTTAGTGTGCAGTCTAGTTCCAGACTCCTTTAGTGTGCAGTCTAGTTCCAGACTCCTTTAGTGTGCAGTCTAGTTCAAGTCTCCTTTAGTGTGCAGTCTAGTTCAAGACTCCTTTAGTGTGCAGTCTAGTTCAAGTCTCCTTTAGTGTGCAGTCTAGTTCGAGACTCCTTTAGTGTGCAGTCTAGTTCGAGACTCCTTTAGTGTGCAGTCTAGTTCGAGACTCCTTTAGTGTGCAGTCTAGTTCAAGACCCCTTTAGTGTGCAGTCTAGTTCCAGACTCCTTTAGTGTGCAGTCTAGTTCCAGACTCCTTTAGTGTGCAGTCTAGTTCCAGACTCCTTTAGTGTGCAGGGCCCTGACTGAGTCTGTTTCCACCTGAAACATAATTCCACCACAAACATGATCATTACAAGTTTTCTGGAGGCTCATCTAATCACAAAAAGTTCCTTGACTTCCTACAAACACAGGACTGACTGTAATTTATGTCAAGGGTTTTAAATCCTTACACATTTCTTCTGAAGCCCATTGAGGTAGAGGCCTCAGTTTCTGGGGCAGGTTGTGGAAAATCCTACAAAAGAGATGTGTAAGGGCCAGTCCCTTTTTATGCCACACATTCAAATGTTTGCCATAATAAAAAGCCCAGTGCATTCACATCAGCAACTGTCTGAGAACACACAGACAGAGTGTCTTCATCATTTGCTTCACCCTAATAAATAAAGTTTATGTTTTGGTTATGTTTGGTGTTCTGTCTGCTGCATACTGACCTCTGTGTGGGAGACTGTGTGTGTGTGTGTGTGTGTGTGTGTGTGTGTGTGTGTGTGTGTGTGTGTGTGTGTGTGTTGGCTTCAACAGGGACACTGTATTTCCCTGCAGAACATACAGTCAGCCATATTTAAAACTTTAAAAAAAAGTAGTAATGTATTGCACACGTACCCAGTGTTACTTGCTTAGAGGAGCCAGCACCAGGGTCAGATTGTACAGCACCTGTAATCCCATCCATAATCGGCCGTCCCTTATTGTTACTCAGAGCCAACTCCTCCGCCACAGTGTATTCTGGTTTTCTGAATTTAATTCTTTATTTCTGTTTGCTGCAAACAAGTGTGATAAAATGTTCACAAAAGTAATAAAAGGTTGTGGTAAATACTCTTTGAATTAACTCCTTGAAATAACCACTTTGAATTATATTTTTATATTTTGTCTTTATCTGCTGCCAAGAACATTTGGAGTTCGGGTTGCATCTAAAAATCAATGAATATTAATCTTTCTTAGTACATACATGCACATTTTATATATATTATAAAAATAATCTATAGGCTATATTACACATATAGGCATACAAATATACATACATAATTTTACATAAATATAGAACGTATTTGTTTAACTTACGCATTAACAATCAGCAATCTTTCTCCAACAGTCTTCTCTTGCTTTGGCAGCAGAGACCGTATTGTTTCGAGCTTGAAATACATATTTAAATTAATCGTAATTATGAATGATTATCTCTTGCTCCTCCGCGGAAAAATATATCGCTCTCGCTCTACCCGCGATTGGTTGTTCAGTGTCGACGTCACTCTTTTATGTGCACGCGCGCGTGGATCAAAGCCTGAGTTGACAAAGAAAGTTGATGAGCTGCATCATGGTACCTATAAAGCCTGATTGCATCGGTTTGGTTTTGTCAACTCAAAACTAATCCTGTAACCCCGAGTTTGTTCAGCTACCTTCATGGTACAGGCCCCGGGTCAACCAAAACATAGGTCAAAAATAGACCCAAACGCGGTTCAGAATGGCTTTTTTTGTAAATTATTTTTTCTTTTTTTCAATGGTTCAGTATTTTATTTTCAATCCCTAAAACAGATGAAAACATGACATTCACTTTCATTTAACAAGTGATACAGAAGTGTAAAAATTCATATATCACTTATTTTTCGTTTCCCATGTGACCTCCAAAATAGAATAATGAATGAACGAAAAAGTACACGGACCTACTTTCTGTAAGATCTGAATTTTTGAACTTGAATTTTTGAACTTGAATTTTAGAAAACTGAATTTAAAGTTCCGAATTTCTTCATCTTGAAAACTTGAATCTGTATTTTTTTAAACTGAATATTTGCAGTATACGAATTCAGAACAACAAAAAAAACTAGCTGTTTGAAAATACAGGTCTATAAAATTCAGCCATAAAAACATTTAAATTTGTTAAATTTCAAATGTTCAATATTCGTTTAAAAAAATCAAATTCAGAACTATTTAAACTACCACCTAAAATTCAGTTTTGTTAGATTTCACTTGTAAATAATTCAAATTTACACAATTCAAATTCAAATCATATTGTCATATTTTAAGCTCCATACGCTTGTGACAGGGCCATAGACTGTAAAAAATAGGACAGGACGCATTCTGAAAGAACGAGCAGAGAGAGAGAGACCCGGTCGCGCGCGCACTCTCTCTCTTCGGAGCCAGGCGAAAGTGTAAACAAGACTTCACCGTCTCCAAACTAGACGCTGTCTTGCTCTCTCTCCCTCGCACATATTAATCAAAATAAATCGACACGGTGGTAAAAGGTCGGAAGACCAAAGTTTCATGTGTAAATACAGTAACACACCATTGCGATACATCCATATGAAGACGTTGTTCTGCAGGTTCGTCGTCTTCATTTTCATCTCGCTCCGGCTCCGACTCTGGCTCGAACATGTAAGGCTGGCTGGACAAGTCTTCCGTTGTTGACATTTTGTTAATAACGTGTGAATAAAACGTTTCTGTGCCGCTAGATAATCATCTCTGCTATCAAACTACAAAAATGGCCGAACGGGGTGGAGTTGAACCGAGTGTGGGCGGGGTATGAAGAGTCTCAATTGTACTTAAAGAGACCGCACCAAAACGAGTTGCTCTCAGACGCACATCAGAAAAGGGGTAGAAAAGGGGCCTGTGGAGCTATAATAATGAGGAATTCAGACCCAAGCATTGCAGTTCCGCTTTATATAGACCACAAATGTATGATTTATATGTAAAAAGGAACGATTTAAAAGCATGATATGTCTCCTTTAATCAGTGGCGTAGGTTTGATTTTGAAATTGGTGGGGACGGGGACATCAATATAAATATATTTTAAGTTTTGATCAAAATTATTGCTAAGGATATATCAGTGTCACTGGATATTGGTAGGGACACGTCCCTAGCGTCCCTACTAAATTCTACGCCCCTGCCTTTAATATAAGTACATGGTAAAATATTTTACCACTTGCTTGAGCAACTTAATATATAATTATATAGAAGTAATGCATTTAATAATATGTTGTTTAAATTGTGTTTAAACGGGAATACATCTATTAAAGAGTGTATATGTGTACAAAGAGAATCGCAATGCTGACAAAAAAACTTTTTTTAAATAAAAGGTGCTGATAACTTCTGGATTTGAAATACAAATTGCGAGTATGTATTTGTGGTATAGCCTACAGCAGCGGATCAGTTACGCACTGCAAACACGGCATATGTGAAAGCACTATTGCGCGTGCTGCTCCTGCACTGCATACGCACCGCACACACACACGCACGATATTGAAACACGAACTGGAAGTAAGCAACAGTAATTTGTAGCTAGTTTGAACTACAGAACATAAACATAAGGGAGATCTTTTCGTTTTTTTTTTTTTTTTTTTTTTTTGCTGCAGATGAAATGGTTAAACGTCTGTTTTCGCGCAGGCGCAGTGAGGGAAAAAAACACAGAGTTTAGGGCAATCGGTTCTTAGCTCTGCTTCAACTGTGCGATATAGTCACGAGGAGTGACCAAAATTTCTGACATGCCAGAAATTCATCCGACCATCCGATTGCCGGTCGTGAGAGGTTAATCGCCTCTCGTTTCCCCCTGTACACTGCACGACAAAGCTGAAAATCGGACCGACCCGAAAAAGAATCGCACGAGTCGGAATTCGGCTCAAAATCGGACGAAAATCGCAGTGTATGCCCGCCTTAACTGATGTTATGAAGTGTTAGTGCACCTGTCGCTCATAACTTAAAAGTTACATACAAGATCAGGGAAAGATTCCAGTTCTTTAATGACAAAAAACAAAACATAATAAGAAGACATACATATCATGGGTTTGCGTGCATCATAGTATGAGATTATATACAATATATACATTTTGCATATAAAATAAAGAAATTAACAACATATTCAAGAGATGACGATTTTGGGTTTTCGTAATAAGAAATAATATCTTTAAGGATAAAACTGTGGGTCACATTATAGGGTTAAAATATGAGAACTTAAATCAACCCTAAATGTATTGGTTAAACTGCAATCACAAAATAAATGGGCACTTGATTCTTCAACAACCACAAAATGAGCAAGTTTCATCAATATCAGGATATTTACAGATAGATTAATTAAAGCTGTCGCTCATATCTTTTAAGTTGTTGCACTTGTGATAACGTTGTAGGTCACATGATAACGTCAACATGGCGGGTGATGTACATTCATACTTAACGAGATCAGGCTATATAGTACCTACTCTTTTAGCGCTCGTTAAGCAAGTACTTATTGAAATGAAGGACCTACTCAGTGAATATGCGGTTTTGAACACAGCCAGGGTGTAGCAAACACACTCACAGTACTTTTAAACAACAATTAGTTAGTCATGTGACAATCACCTGATTACGTAATGTAGAATAGTCACAAGAGAGAAGAAATTGTTAGATAAATATAGAGGACATATCTCACCAAAAAAATACACAACACAACACGTAAAAAAAACAAAAAAACAAACATATCAGAGTCAAAAATGGATTCCAAACCTTGGATTTCACACAAAACAAAAAATATATATTTATAATAATGAATTTTTATTTAATTTATATTATATATAATTATTATACAAACTAAACCAACACTGATCATTCAATATCAGTGTTTCTAAAACGCATGCTAACACACGCTGCTTTATTTAATTGTGAAGTCTGAGTCTCTTCCACCTTTATGAAACACATTTACACATGTATTTCTCCTCATAGACAGTAGTGAGACTCTTCTGTGGATCAGCTGATGGTTTCTGCTCCTCTCATGATCATTTCACACTACGATATAACACATTTATCAGAGTTTGGTGATCGATCTTTATCAGGGATGTTTGGTGATCGATCTTCATCAGGGATGTTTGGTGATCGATCTTCATCAGGGATGTTTGGTGATCGACCTTTATCAGGGATGTTTGGTGATCGATCTTCATCTACTCTGTAAAGAGGAACAGAAGAGAAAACAATCAGAGTTCAGTGGAGCAAAATGCAAATTATTATATTTCAATTACTGTTTTGTTTTTTAGTTTTTTTAGTAAAAAGTTAAACTGAATTCCTGTAATCAGATTAATTACTGACTCTACATGATCTTGCATAGATATTTGTGTTTTTAAATATAATAGATGTAAAGCATGAATCATGTTCATATTTTTGTCAGTGTGTGTGTGTGTCGGTGCGACTCCTATTGAGTCTCTGTAAAGGAGAAACTAATGAGTGTACGGCGTATGGAATAAACCACAGGGAGCAAATACAAATGTTATTTTGAGTTCAAACACAAACCTTTAGTTAAAGCCGTTTGTCCTCTAGTTTAAACATGTTTGTAGGCTCTTAGTAAATAACTGAGAGTAAAGTAAGTGTAAAGTAGTGTGACGTGTTGCTTGTCACAGTAAAAACACACTAGAGACAGAGACATTCCTCATGTGAGCTGGACGCTGTGAGCTGAAGCTGGAACTGCACTGATTTTAGCAGGAGTGCAGCGTTTTCCTACAATCTGACCAAGTCTGTTTTCACACTGAAATGATTCACTTCTACTGACACAGTTAATAAAGCAGGTGTTGATGTATAAAGCTGTGACACTGAGCTTTTCTTCTCTTTCCTCCTTTGTGTTAAACATTTCAATAACTTCACATTTTGTTCTCACACAAACCCTTTGTTGCAATAAAGCTTAATGATAATTTCCTTTCACGAATGTTTGAAAGGTTTGTTCACATATCAGAGGTAAATGAAGATCTCTTTAATATCTCAGTGATGTTTCCTCACCTCAGGACACAGTTTGAGTCTCGTAGCTCGTCTCTGAGCCGCTGCTGTGAGTCTCCTATCTCGTTGTCTCTCAGATCAAGCTCTTTTAGAAACTGCAGTGCTTTTGAGTTAGTCAAAGACTGAGTTAAAGAAGAAACATCTGTAATGCCACAGTCATATAGACTAGAAAGACACAAACAGAGGAAGAGAGATTATCTTACAAACAAATCATGAATATGAAGAATTTTACACAAATATAATGTGAACTCAGACTCATTGTGAGATATTGAGTATAAAGTGTTTTAGTGTAAAAAACCCAGAAAGTGCACTGCTATAAACAATGACACATAAGCCCTGCTGTCTTCAAATAAATAAACTTCAGTCACACTGTAATTGCTGTACAGTATAATGATACTAACTGTAGTTTCTCCAGCTTGAGTTGTGGGTTCATCAGTAGATCACTGAGGTTTTTCACTCCAGAGTCTCCTAGTTTATTCCAGGTCAGGTTCAGCTCTCTCAGGTGTGACGGGTTTGATTTCAGAGCTGAAGTCAGGATGAGACTCTGTTTCTCTGTAATACTGCATCCAATCAGACTGAAGACAGAAAGAGAAAATGACTCAGATCTATGATGATCAACTAACGTGTTCATCTTCATCCAGCAGACTTTAGCTGACAAATAAACAGGGATATCAAGGTAAAGGTAACATGGAGAAAGACTACACATTGTTCATTTAAATATACTACCAACATTGTAACAATAAAAAGGTTGAAATTGTTGATGTATTTATGTTAGTTTACACATTCATTTCATATCATTTTTAAAGGGTCATGAAACCCCAAAACACATTTTTTGATGATGTGACGCGTGACCTTTCCAACGTGATGATGTAATACGTGGCACATCTCAGAGATGGTACAAGACGGGCATTTGTGGTTAAAAAGTATACATATATATAAACCAAAATACAGCGAATAGTCTTCTTGGCGCACCTACTTTTGAAAGTCAACATTTAGATTATGTGAACTAAGTTAAATGCATTGTAAAGGCCTGGGTCACTCTGGAATAAATCACAACGCGTTTCATGATAAAAACGTGACTTTAGTTTATAGTCCGGAAAATACAGTAGGTTATAGTAAATTATTTCACGGACCCCTTGGCACTTGAGGACTGAAAGCCTCAGAAGAAAGCCCTGTCGAGGCTCTTCCCCGGTGCGGGTCGTGTCGAGCCATTAGTCTGGGTGTTTGATGAGGAAAAGATGAAATGTAGTAGTTGCAATAAACGCGTTATGAATCCGCACAACTGCAGCAGCGGAGGACTTTTATTCTGCTGAGCGGAGCTGAGGAAGAACTGATGACGGGACAGTCTGATCTTCGGCTGACAAATCAGAGGAAAGGAGCGTTTCATTCCCGCCTACGTGTAGAAATCAGATATTCAAGCTGTTTATAAATGTTTCTACCGGAGAACGAAAAGCGGAAAATCAAGCGGAATACTTGTTTTTAGTTTTTTTGAAAAAATAAAATGACTTTCAAGATTAAATCAATAACGAATGAACACACGACACGGTCCGTGTATCATCTGATCATTTCATTTCCTGTTTGGACTGGAATAACGAGAAATGAAAAGACGGATCGTTTATTCATTGTTTCGTTTAGTTTAATAAACGGAAAATGAGATTTCGGCTCGATTTCTAATTTTTCGTCTGTGGTTTACAAATCGGTTTATGGCTTTGATATTTCGTTCGCACATGTGGGCGGCGCTGAAACGGCCCTTTCATCTGATTGGTCAAACCGCTTCGTCTTCAGGACAGCCAGAATAAGAGTCCGTACGGCACACTCACATCCCACTTTAACCCCTGTGAGCAATAGGGAAAACCCAGAAAGTGCACTGCTATAAACAATGACACATAAGCCCTGCTGTCTTCAAATAAATAAACTTCAGTCACACTGTAATTGCTGTACAGTATAATGATACTAACTGTAGTTTCTCCAACTTGAGTTGTGGGTTCATCAGTAGATCACTGAGGTTTTTCACTCCAGAGTCTCCTAGTTTATTCCCTCTCAGGTTCAGCTCTCTCAGGTGTGACGGGTTTGATCTCAGAGCTGAAGTCACATCAGAACAACCTTCATCTGTCATATCACACCAGCTTAAACTACATTAGCAGAGAGAGAGAAGAAAATAAGACAGAAGAAAAGAAAACTCTTTATTCTGTAAAGTCACATCATCTTCATCAGCAAATAAAGCAGAGGAAGAGAGATCTTCATCTTTATTTCACCAGATCACAAAATACTAAGTTTGCACAAATACAGTGTTAAAGTGTTTTAGTTTAAAAAACCCAGAAAGTGCACTGCTATAAACAATGACACATAAGCCCTGCTGTCTTCAAATAAATAAACTTCAGTCACACTGTAATTGCTGTACAGTATAATGATACTAACTCTAGTTTCTCCAGCTTGAGTTGTGGGTTCATCAGTAGATCACTGAGGTTTTTCACTCCAGAGTCTCCTAGTGTATTCCCGCTCAGGTTCAGCTCTCTCAGGTGTGACGGGTTTGATCTCAGAGCTGAAGTCACATCAGAACAACCTTCATCTGTCATATCACAGTAGCTTAAACTACATTAGCAGAGAGAGAGAAGAAAATAAGACAGAAGAAAAGAAAACTCTTTATTCTGTAAAGTCACATCATCTTCATCAGCAAATAAAGCAGAGGAAGAGAGATCTTCATCTTTATTTCACCAGATCACAAAATACTAAGTTTGCACAAATACAGTGTTAAAGTGTTTTAGTTTAAAAAACCCAGAAAGTGCACTGCTATAAACAATGACACATAAGCCCTGCTGTCTTCAAATAAATAAACTTCAGTCACACTGTAATTGCTGTACAGTATAATGATACTAACTCTAGTTTCTCCAGCTTGAGTTGTGGGTTCATCAGTAGATGACTGAGGTTTTTCACTCCAGAGTCTCCTAGTTTATTCCAGGTCAGGTCCAGCTCTCTCAGGTGTGACGGGTTTGATCTCAGAGCTGAAGTCACATCAGAACAACCTTCATCTGTCATATCACAGTAGCTTAAACTACATTAGCAGAGAGAGAGAAGAAAATAAGACAGAAGAAAAGAAAACTCTTTATTCTGTAAAGTCACATCATCTTCATCAGCAAATAAAGCAGAGGAAGAGAGATCTTCTTCTTTATTTCACCAGATCACAAAATACTAAGTTTGCACAAATACAGTGTTAAAGTGTTTTAGTTTAAAAAACCCAGAAAGTGCACTGCTATAAACAATGACACATAAGCCCTGCTGTCTTCAAATAAATAAACTTCAGTCACACTGTAATTGCTGTACAGTATAATGATACTAACTCTAGTTTCTCCAGCTTGAATTGTGGGTTCATCAGTAGATCACTGAGGTTTTTCACTCCAGAGTCTCCTAGTTTATTCCTGCTCAGGTCCAGCTCTCTCAGGTGTGACGGGTTTGATTTCAGAGCTGAAGTCAGGATGAGACTCTGTTTCTCTGTAATACTGCATCTATACAGACTGAAGACAGAAAGAGAAAATGACTCAGATCTATGATGATCAACTAACGTGTTCATCTTCATCCAGCAGACTTTTGCTGACAAATAAACAGGGATATCAAGGTAAAGGTCACATGGAGAAAGATACACATTGTTCATTTAAATATACTACCAACATTGTAACAAAACAAAGGTTGAAATTGTTGATGTATTTATATTTACACATTCATTTCATATCATTTTTAAAGGGTCATGAAACCCCAAAACACATTTTTTGATGACGTGACGCGTGACCTTTCCAACGTGATGATGTAATACGTGGCACATCTCAGAGATGGTACAAGACGGGCATTTGTGGTTAAAAAGTATATATATATATAAACCAAAATGCAGCGAATATCCTTCTTGGCGCGCCTACTTTTGAAAGTCAACATTTAGATTATGTGAACTAAGTTAAATGCATTGTAAAGGCCTGGGTCACTCTGGAATAAATCACAACGCGTTTCATGATAAAAACGTGACTTTAGTTTACAGTCCGGAAAACACAGTAGGTTATAGTAAATTATTTCACGGACCCCCTGGCACTTGAGGACTGAAAGCCTCATAAGAAAGCCCTGTCGAGGCTCTTCCCCGGTGCGGGTCGTGTCGAGCCATTAGTCTGAGTGTTTGATGAGAAGAAGATGAAATGTAGTAGTTGCAATAAACGCGTTCAGAATCTGCAGAACTGCAGCAGCCGAGGACTTTTATTCTGCTGAGCGGAGCTGAGGAAGAACTGATGACGGGACAGTCTGATCTTCGGCTGACAAATCAGAGGAAAGGAGCGTTTCATTCCCGCCCACATGTAGAAATCAGATATTCAAGCTGTTTATAAATGTTTCTACTTGAGAACGAAAAGCGAAAAATCAAGCTGAATACTTGTTTTTCGTTTTTTTGAAAAAATAAAATGACTTTCAAGATTAAATCAACAATGAATGAACACACGACACGGTCCGTGTATCATCTGATCATTTCATTTCCTGTTTGGAATGGAATAACGAGAAATGAAAAGACGGATCGTTTATTCGGTGTTTCGTTTAGTTTAATAAACGGAAAATGAGATTTCAGCTCGATTTCTAAGTTTTCGTCTGTGGTTTACAAATCGGTTTATGGCTTTGATATTTCGTTTGCACATGTGGGCGGCGCTGAAACGGCCCTTTCATCTGATTGGTCAAACCGCTTCGTCTTCAGGACAGCCAGAATAAGAGTCCGTACGGCACACTCACATCCCACTTTAACCCCTGTGAGCAATAGGGGAAACCCAGAAAGTGCACTGCTATAAACACTGACACATAAGCCCTGCTGTCTTCAAATAAATAAACTTCAGTCACACTGTAATTGCTGTACAGTATAATGATACTAACTGTAGTTTCTCCAGCTTGAATTGTGGGTTCATCAGTAGATCACTGAGGTTTTTCACTCCAGAGTCTCCTAGTTTATTCACGATCAGGTCCAGCTCTCTCAGGTGTGACGGGTTTGATTTCAGAGCTGAAGTCACACCAGAACAACCTTCATCTGTCATATCACAGCAGATTAACCTACATTAGCAGAGAGAGAGAAGAAAATAAGACAGAAGAAAAGAAAACTCTTTATTCTGTAAAGTCACATCATCTTCATAAGCAAATAAAGCAGAGGAAGAGAGATCTTCATCTTTATTTCACCAGATCACATAATACTAAGTTTGCACAAATACAATGTTAAAGTGTTTTAGTTTAAAAACCCCAGAAAGTGCACTGCTATAAACACTGACACATAAGCCCTGATGTCTTCAAATAAATAAACTTCAGTCACACTGTAATTGCTGTACAGTATAATGATACTAACTGTAGTTTCTCCAGCTTGAATTGTGGGTTCATCAGTAGATCACTGAGGTTTTTCACTCCAGAGTCTCCTAGTTTATTCACGATCAGGTCCAGCTCTCTCAGGTGTGACGGGTTTGATTTCAGAGCTGAAGTCACACCAGAACAACCTTCATCTGTCATATCACAGCAGATTAACCTACATTAGCAGAGAGAGAGAAGAAAATAAGACAGAAGAAAAGAAAACTCTTTATTCTGTAAAGTCACATCATCTTCATAAGCAAATAAAGCAGAGGAAGAGAGATCTTCATCTTTATTTCACCAGATCACATAATACTAAGTTTGCACAAATACAATGTTAAAGTGTTTTAGTTTAAAAACCCCAGAAAGTGCACTGCTATAAACAATGACACATAAGCCCTGCTGTCTTCAAATAAATAAACTTCAGTCACACTGTAATTGCTGTACAGTATAATGATACTAACTGTAGTTTCTCCAGCTTGAATTGTGGGTTCATCAGTAGATCACTGAGGTTTTTCACTCCAGAGTCTCCTAGTTTATTCACGCTCAGGTTCAGCTCTCTCAGGTGTGACGGGTTTGATTTCAGAGCTGAAGTCAGGATGAGACTCTGTTTCTCTGTAATACTGCATCCAATCAGACTGAAGACAGAAAGAGAAAATGACTCAGATCTATGATGATCAACTGACGTGTTCATCTTCATCCAGCAGACTTTTGCTGACAAATAAACAGGGATATCAAGGTAAAGGTAACATGGAGAAAGATACACATTGTTCATTTAAATATACTACCAACATTGTAACAATACAAAGGTTGAAATTGTTGATGTACCGTATATACCCGAATATAAGATGAGGTTTTTGTCCTAAAAATAGGCTGAAAAATGTGGGGTCGTCTTATATTCGCGATATAAACAAAATCACGGGGTGAAAGGGAGAAAGAACAACGGAATTAATATGAAATAGTGACTGAAACGCGACCCATTAAGACAAAACCAGCTTTCCCTTCCGATATGTTAATCTGCATAAAAGATAATGCACAAAAGTTAATCCGCGCGAGACGCAGAGCAAACGAGCGAGTGCGCGAGAGAGAGAGGTGCGCGCGCGAGACGCAGAGCGAGAGCGAGAGAGAGAGAGAGAGAGAGAGGTGCGCGCATGAGACGCAGAGAGAGAGAGAGAGAGAGAGAGAGAGAGAGAGAGAGAGAGAGAGAGAGAGAGAGAGACGCAGAGCGAGAGGGAGAGAGAGAGAAAGGTGCGCGCGTGCTGGAAGAGAGAGAATGAATTATCACTGCAATTTTCAAATTAAATTATTTTCTGTTGAAAACCAGATTTTTTCCACAAAAATCTCTTTTTGTCCCAAAAATAAGTCTGGAAAATGGGGGGGTCGTCTTATATTCAGGGTCGTCTTATAGTCGGGTATATACGGTATTTATGTTTACACATTCATTTTATTTCATTTTTAAAGGGTCATGAAACCCCAAAACATTTTTTGATGACGTGACCTTTCCAACGTGATGATGTAGTACATGGCACATCTCAGAGATGGTACAAAACCATCTCTGAGATTTTTCATTTGTGGTTAAAAATTGTATATATATATATATATATATATTAGGGTGGCCATTAAATGTACAAAAAATTTTTTTTTCCGTTTTTCTGCAGCCTGACCCGCTAGATTTGTTCCATTTATGCTAAAAACACCCCAGAAAAAAAATGGGGCAAAAATATTAATATTTAGAGGTAGCTCAAGCACATCAAAGTTCGCTGTTTTTGTAGGCAATTCTACAAGTCAGCAAAATTCTTCATTCTAAAACATTTAGCATTGATCATTGTATTCAATACTATACAGTTTGCAGAATGCATCAAATCACATAGCCTATTACTTGATCACAGTTCAATGTGAGTACTATATGAATTATTTAACCAAATATATCTTACACAACATACATTTGACTATTGTAAGATAACTGATGATACGCATCTTTTCACAGTTAGTCCAGGCAAAGTAACTAATTTTGGAGCCAAAAATAGAACTAATTGTAAAATAATTTTTTGCAGCTTAGATCATTTCTATGAGGTGTCCAGAACAACATACTAAAAGTCCTAAGAAATCCTAGTTGAGGAGATATGTTAAATTCTCATCAATCCGAGATGTGTGCCAATAAGGCCAGGCAACAGTACACCCCAATGGGGCTATTTTTTTCCTTTACTCCTATCAAAATGAAACTTTACACAATGAAAGTACCCATGAAGAGTCAATTTTTTTGTATTACAAGTTTCTTTGAAAATGAATTTGAATATGCAAATGAGCTATACACTAATCGAATATAGGCTACCCAAAATACACCCGCATAGGCTTAATTTGTTCCTTTACTGCTACCACAATAAAACTTTACACAGTGAAAGTATACATGAAAAGTAACATTTTTGTTTTACAAGTTTCTTTGAAAAATCTATTTTAAATATGCAAATGAGCTCAACACTAGGCCTAATTGACTTATGGCCAAGAAACCATAAAGTCACAAGTAGAAAAAACAGGGGCCAAATAACTAACACATTCATGTCCATTCAGTAAGTTAACCTATGAATAAACACAATACATTTGAAGTCACTTGCCACACTTACCTGGGTCACTTGCCACAAAAAGACTTATATTGACCTTAAGAATTGATTGCACAATCTTGCCTCCAGTTGCTTTCTAAATTATTATTATTTTATTTATTTTTTGCGAACAAGCCTTACCTAATGACATTCCCCCACAGATAACATAAGAAGAAAGTAAGAATAGCCATCTTAGTCATTAGTAACGTGGTGAGATTAAAATTTGGGCTGGTAGATTTACAAATGATTGGTATTGTTGGTGAGATTACGAGATTACAGACAGAAGTCATTCTTACCAACTAAACGATTCACTCTCACACAGAAGACAGATGAAAAACCGGATAGACACACTTTCCAGATATTCCAGCTCTTTACAATAATTTTGCCAGACACCAAAACTGCTTCTCTTTTTGTAGTTAGCAAGTATTTCAGACCAGGCGGGCCACACATCAGACTTAGCTAGCAACAGCAATATCTAGATTAGTTAAAGAAAAAAAACTAAAATAAAATCAAAAAAATCAAAAAGAAACCTCCCCATGTTGTTGTTACCTATTGTTACCGACCCTGAAGACTGTACCAGTGGGGGTTATAGTATACCCCTGGCAGGTACTTGCCATCACCCATTGGCAGTAGGATGATTGGATGAAGATCGGGTCGATGTATTTGTCATACATATGAATGGTGTTTCTGCCTATATGCAAATTAGGACATATTCAATAAGTGTGGCACTCATGTGCATATTCAAATTCATTTCAAAAGAAACTTGTAATACAAAAAAAGTTACTTTTCATGTATACTTTTACTATGTAAAGTTTTATTGTGGTAGGAGTAAAGGAAGAAATTAAGCCTATTTGGGTGTATTTTGGGCATATTCGATTAGTGTATAGCTCATTTGCATATTAAAATAAATTTTCAAAGAAACTTGTAATACAAAAAAAATTACTTTTCGTGGGTACTTTCATTGTGTAAAGTTTCATTTTGATAGGAGTAAAGGAAAAAAAAATAGCCCCATTGGGGTGTACTGTTGCCTGGCCTTATTGGCACACATCTCGGATTGATGAGAATTTAACATATTTCCTCAACTAGGATTTCTTAGGAGTTTTAGTATGTTGTTCTGGACACCTCATAGAAATTATCTAAGCTGCAAAAAATTATTTTACAGTTAATCTGTCGTAAAACGCTACTTTGCCTGGACTAAGTTTGCACAGTTCAAAGTCAATAGTTCAGAGTTTCTTAACACCACGCATTTCTGTGAAAGTGGCTTCGTTAGCCCGTCGTTAACACAATTTATGCTTCTGCAAGAAATGCATAGAATATATTTTGTGCAAAATAGGTGTAAATTCAGAATTGCCATTAAATAAGCAAGTATGTAATTTAAATAGTTTAGATAAAATTAGACAAGTGGTAATTATCACAAATTGAGCATAATAACTGATTATACAAAATTTCAACGTCATCGAGCCACCTCTAAATATTGTTCAAATGAGCTCATATTTTGCCTGAATTATTTTTTCATGTATTGGAACAACTTGAGGGGGTCAGACAATTATAAATCAAAACTTGAAAAATAAGGGCCACCTTAATATATATATATATATATATAAACCAAAATACAGCGAATATCCTTCTTGGCGCACCTACTTTTGAAAGTCAACATTTAGATTATGTGAACAAAGTTAAATGCATTGTAAAGGCCTAGGTCACTCTGGAATAAATCACAACATGTTTCATGATAAAAACCTGACTTTAGTTTACAGTCCGGAAAACACAGTAGGTTATAGTAAATTATTTCATTTTATTATTTCATTCCCGCCCACGTGTAGAAATCGAATATTCAAGCTGTTTATAAATGTTTCTATCTGAGAACGAAAAACAAAAATTCATCATATTCTCACCCTCATGTTGTTTCAAACCTGTATGAATTTCTTTCTTCTGCTGAACAGAAAGGAAGATATTTAGAAGAATGTCAGTAACCAGGCAGTTTCTGGTCCCATTGACTTCCATAGTAGGAAAAAAATATACTATGGAAGTCAATGGGACCCAGAAACTGCCTGGTTACTGACATTCTTCTAAATATCTTCCTTTCTGTTCATTTTTCGTTTGTGGTTTACAAATCGGTAATCAGATGAAATCAGATGAAACGCCCCTTTCATCTGATTGGTCAAACTGCTTCGTCTTCAGTACAGCCAGAATAAGAGTCCGTTCGGCACACTCACATCCCACTTTAATAAGCTTTTGCACCACTCGCTGACATTTGATGCAGAAATATGTTGCTGGAACACAATTAGTGCTGCGATGCTTCGCTTCTAATCAGTCCCTCCAGGATTTCACGATTTTTTTGTGTGATTTTTGCGATCAAAATGACTGATTTTGTGGTGGTAATTTCCAGAAATTTGTGAAAAAATTTGCGATTTTTATATTTTATAATTAGGACATCACATTTACCATAATAGTATTATGTCAAATGCACAATAGTCATACATGACACAAATCACAAACAATGCATAAAGCTTGTTTATTTTGGTCTCATCAAATTAACTTTTAAAACAACCTATGGGTAATTTTTCTACCTGACCTATGTAAATAGGCTATTAACAGCAGGTGTAGTCATTTATACTGTAGAGCTGTGTGTAAATCCTGAGTTAAGGGGTCCTGAGCTGCAGTAGGCAACCAGTTACTTACAGTGCGGCGTTTTGCATGGCGTCCCCACTGCGTATAACTACGCAATACGAAGTGACCGTTCGAAAGGGAACTACTCGGTTACTATCGTAACCTCAGTTCCCTGAGAGTAGGGAACGAGTATTGCGTAGCCGGCCGCACTATAGTAACCTGGTAAGTTGGATGTGCAGTTGATACAGTAAACTTGTAATATTGTGAAATAGTATTACAATTTAAAATCTTATTTGAATATATTTCAAAATCATTGCTTCAGTGTCACATGATCCTTCAGAAATATGAAAACAGTTTGCTGCTTTAACATTTTGGATTTTTTTTTCATGATTCTTTGATGTATAACATATTCAAAAGAACAGCATTTATTTAAAAACGAAATATTTTGTAACATTACACGTGACATGTTTTAAGGTCACTTTTGATCACTTTAAACTTTAAAGCATCCTTACTGAAAACAAATTCTGATTAACCAACAGATTTTTGAACGGCAGTGTACATTCAGTAGGTCATTATTGCAATATAAACACTGTCAGAGGGATCAACAAGGTATATCTTCATTTACCATTCGAAGACGGAGCAACTTTCTGCTATGTTTACTCCGTGCACTGTCAAGGGCTTCATCATATTTGTCGTGGTACCGGTCTTTGCAGCATTTATTTTACCGCATATACTGCATCGCGCGCTGCTGGCATCGAGCCTGGAGAAATGTAGATACACTTATGATCGACTTTTCCACATCTTTAAGGTAGCCTATTGTGTGTGTGCATGCTCGCGTCTCATATGAGTATGTGCGCGGAGAGTTTGTGTGTGTGCGCTCGGGTCACATTGAGTATGTGTATGTGCGCGAGTTTGTGTGTGTGTGTGTGTGTGTGCTCGCGTTTCATATAGCCTAATGCGTGGAGAGTTTGTGTGTGTGCGCGTGCGTCTCAATATGTGCGCGGAGAGCTAGAGATATTTAAATTGGGTGATTATAATTTAATGTTTTGTGAGGTCTTTTTCATTTTTGTGATTATTTCGCGGTTAAATTAGGAATTATGCAGGATCGCAAAAAAATGCGACATTTTGTTGATTTTGCGTTGTATTCAGCGATCGCGGAATCGCGAAAAACTGGAGGGACTGTCTAATGTACGACACTTGAGAGATCGCAAGCCATAGCCTACAATATGCTGACATGGAGTTTGGTGTTTTATATATATGTATAGCCTATTCAAGAGCACTGCTTTTGGAAGTAGGTCCTACTTGTGTTTCACTGTCCCATTGAAAAATGCAATGAAAATATTTGATATAATATGGTTACAAGTAAAATGTTTTACTGTAGCCTATTATTGTATGGACAACAAGGATTGGACTTAAAAACAATGATAAACATGACCGTGATAACATGTCCATAACATTTCCCACTCGCCTTTTAATTAGATCAGTAGGTGTGTGTGTGTGTGTGTGTGTGTGAGTCTTATTCATTTGTTGGACTGGTTTAATTTCAATTCATGTTCATATAAATGCATTGTTCTGTTTATTTCTTCTGTTTCCTAAATTGATATAAAGGTATAAAAAGTGAATTCCTGTCTTTATTGTTTGTGGCTACACACTGGGAAACATATTAAGATATTTTTTTTAGCAGCATTAAGTTCTTAGTTGGTGGGCCCCTCCTATTATTCAGATATATACAGCTGCATGCCACTAATGGGGACAGTGGTTATAACCTGAAGACTTGCTTAGCTGGTTCAGGTGTGTTTATTGGGTTGAAGCTGAACTTTGCAGGACATTGACCCTCCAGGATCAGGACACCCCTGACATAGGCCCTTCACATTAACTGAATGTGATTTATCAACACCTAGTACATCTAAAATATAGAGCTCATGACAAATGAAAACAACAAAGTATTTTAGTTGTTAGAAAATACTACCAGAGCTTTGATGGACAAACATTATATGCATAAAGCAGTGGGAATAAATAATACCTTGAAAGAAATTAGCAAATCTCAGAGAAACATCAACCAATTAAAGGGTTGTTCACCCAAAAATGAAAATGATGTCATTAATGACTCACCCTCATGTTGTTCCAAGCCCGTAAGACCTCCGTTCATCTTCGGAACACAGTTTAAGATATTTTAGATTTTGTCCGAGAGCTTTCTGTTCCTCCATTGAAAGTCAATGGACGGTATACTGTCCATGTCCAGAAAGGCAATACAGACATCATCAAAGTAGTCCATGTGACATCAGTGGCTCAATCTTAAATTTATCAAGCGACGAGAATACTTTTTGTGCGCAAAAAGTAAACAAAAATAACGACTTTATTCCACTATTCATTTCCTTCTCTCTGGGCCTCGAGTGAGTTTGCGTAGTGTAACTGCGTAGCGCGTCTGTGTTGTACACGCATCACACATGACCAGCGTCGGCCAATAGTGAGCCCGCATCACACATGACCAGCGTCGGCCAATAGTGAGCCTACGTGTGACGTACAACACAGACGCGCTACGCAGTTACACTACGCGAACTCACTCGAGGCCCAGAGAGAAGGAAATGAATAGTGGAATAAAGTTGTTATTTTTGTTTACTTTTTGCGCACAAAAAGTATTCTCGTCGCTTGATAAACTTAAGATTGAGCCACTGATGTCACATGGACTACTTTGATGATGTCTGTATTGCCTTTCTGGACATGGACAGTATACCGTCCATTGACTTTCAATGGAGGAACAGAAAGCTCTCGGACTAAATCTAAAATATCTTAAACTGTGTTCCGAAGATGAACGGAGGTCTTACGGGCTTGGAACAACATGAGGGTGAGTCATTAATGACATCATTTTCATTTTTGGGTGAACTAACCCTTTAAGCATGTAACAATAATAACTTAAAAAGTGCTGTCTTATAATTTACAATGTTAAGAGACTTGGTTTAAAATTATATCACACATATGATAAAATCTGTTAAATGTAATTAGCAGATTAATGTATTCGGTTAATTACTTAAAGCATCATGGTCCAGTTAATTTTGACTTATTTGTTTAACACTGATTTTAATTTGAACCACTGCAGAAACTCTCCTCAGATCACAATTCATTAATTGGGGTATTGTATGGGCGGTTTGGACGACGACACACAGGCATTATACAATTGCATTGCATATAATGTGTGCTGGTCAACTAGTCTAAAATTAAGAAACCCCTAGAACACAGTAAAAAAAAAAGATAAAAACATAGGAACGTTGTGTACAATTGAGATAGGCTAATTAATTTATTTTCCAATATCCAAATAGGATACTAAATACCACAGGGAAAAGGGCTGCTATTTGTGACGTGATGTCTTCGCATTTGAACATTGCACATTTTAAACAGGACACGCATTAGCTGAATAAATGTTAGCCAATACAAACATATTTATAGAAAACAGCTGACAATGAATAGACAAGAGTCCAATAATAGCAAAACGAATCACTTATTCTAAAAATAATATAAAGTATAAGTTCTGAATCCGACATAATGAGGGCTGTGTTAACAGTAAAACGCCTGTCATTTAACGATTTTTAAAAGCAGTGATGGATAATACAAAATGCTTTTTGACAAAAAAAAAACAAGCAAGAACAAAATTTAAACTTAGCCAGTCAATTTTCATTTTACAATGATCTTCTCTCTCTGTGTGCGCGCGTCTGTGTTTGTGAGAGAGCTCGCGCAGCACTGATACAACGGTACTTTTTAATCCATAAGTAACTAACGCGCTAGTTTTCATACAAATTAAAAATGTAACATAATTAGGTACTTTAGTTATAATCAACACAATAACATAACACATACGTTTCTCAACACTGAGAATGAATGAATAAATAAACGCCTGTTTCTCCAGACTCGCGCTTATCAGTATAATCCATAAATCACAGCACTTTCATAATCACAAAGTTAAGCCATAGCGATTTCAAGATTTATAGTTCAGCATTACTTGAGCATTTTATTATTTGCATGACTGAATGATGTCTTCCTCTTTTCTGAGTGACCATGAATAACTTAACGGAGTTTTTTAAGATAATCCATGCGATATGTGTGATCATCGAATCCATAAGATTAAGTTAACTCAACAATCAACTTTCCACATCGACCCCAGGCCGTTTACCTTCAGGAGAAGTACTGTACTGTACTGTCCCCGCTTATGAAATCAGTCATACGGCGGCTGCGGGAGTGGAAGGGGGATCGAGCGGGAATCTTTATTGGTGTCAATTTTCAGTCTCTTTTTAATGATAGGCCTTACGCATCTGTCAATCATCCCCGCTTGCTATTTGGGGAATGAACCCAGCGCTAGATTGGTCGAACTCTTCTTCTTTTGCTGTTGCTTGATTTGAGGACAGCGCATGCACAGAGGCGTCACCAGGTTTTTGCGTAGTTTAGAGTGACAAATCGTACCAGCGTACTTTGAAGTCAAAATGAGTATCCGCTACGCAAAATGCGTACAGGTTGGCAGGTCTTAGCCTATGGCTTGCGATCTCTCAAGTGTCGTACATTAGAAGCGAAGCATCGCAGCAGCACTAATTGTGTCCCAGCAACATATTTCTGCATCAAATGTCAGCGAGTGGTGCAAAAGCTTATTAAAGTGGGATGTGAGTGTGCCGTACGGACTCTTATTCTGGCTGTCCTGAAGACGAAGCGGTTTGACCAATCAGATGAAAGGGCCGTTTCAGCGCCGCCCACATGTGCGAACGAAATATCAAAGCCATAAACCGATTTGTAAACCACAAACGAAAAATTAGAAATCGAGCTGAAATCTCATTTTCCGTTTATTAAACTAAACGAAAAAAACGTATAAACGATCCGTCTTTTCATTTCTCGTTATTCCAGTCCAAATAGGAAATGAAATGATCAGATGATACGCGGACCGTACGGCCCTACAACCGGCTTTCTGGTGCATTACCATCAGCTTCTGCTCCTGACGGAGACATCACGTACCAATCTCAATCCTTGGGCTGACACTTGATGGAAAGATGCACACACTCTCGACACCTGGTTTTCTTATAGTTTTATATAGTTATGGTTTTATATAGTCATGGTTTTTTTTTTTTTTTGCCAAATTGGTCTGGAACAGTTTATGCCTGGACAAATTATGCCTGTCCATCTGTTTGACTGACAGTTTTATTGATCACTGAGATAGCATTGACTTGGAATGAAGTTGCTTCAATATAAAAATGAAATTTAAAAAAATAGCTTAGATGTAGTAAACTACCTTTGCCATATTGACAAAAGTACTTATACAGCTGTGATAAAGTCACATTAGCTGCCACCGCTGGAGAAGCAGCACTGACACACACACACACACACACCTCATTCATCCATGTCTCGTTCCTCCCTCTCATTGTCGCTATCATAGGAGCGCGTGCACACGTGATGCTGATCACACATGGACATTCATCCATTCCTCCACTCTCTCTTCCATATCCATTTCCCGGTCATTTCACACACTTACACTGCACTGTCTTGTCGTTTCGTCCCTGTGTTGTGTGTCTGTGTGGGCGTAGTCAGTCTTCCAGCGGGAAAGCACTGCCTAAGCACTCGTGGTCTTCCTACGATTCCGCACTTTCTTGACGTAAAGCCGCTGTGACTGTCGGGTAGAAGTCTGCTGTAGAGCTCGCATCAGTGCGGCCTCGGCAAAAGTGTGCATCGAGGGCGCATATCAACCGCAAAGGGGTTGAAATGACAAATGGGACACCCTACGGTCTCACGGACATGCGCACGCGGCAGCCATTGTAAGTCCATAAGACCGAAAGTGCATATGAAGTGTGCCATTTGGAACAGGGCCCAAACTGAACGATTGAGCGGTGGCCACTGATGACGTCACGGCCGGGTCAATCAGCGCACCGCAACCAGAAGCAGACAAAACCATTGTCTAGTGTGAATAGGTGTTCGTGTGTGTATTTAAATGCAAAGATTATTTGTATGTGTATTAAATGTAATATGTACCTGAAAATGGTGTGTGAAAATGTGTAGGCACTTGTATATATTCTACACTGTGGACAAACCTCTCTGACACTGTAAATAAATTCCACTTCTGCGAGTGCGCCATCATTTCTACATCCCTTTACGGACTCACATTTCTCCCTGAAGGCGAGCTGGTGTCTCGTCTTCATCACAACAGCCGTACGGCTGATAATGAATGCGATGATACGATGGATTACTCTGATACACAGAACACGATGATGTAGACCGACAATTCAAATAATTCACACAGATAAACGAAGTCAAAATGAGTGTTTTCCAACTGAGAATGATTTCTAAGATTAAGCCTTTTGTATCCCGGAAAGATCTGGAAAAGGTTATTCATGCGTTCGTCTTCTCGAGATTAGACTATTGCAACTCACTCTATTATGCTGTTCAAACTAAAATCTTGGACAGATTACAGATGGTCCAACATGCGGCCGCAAGACTTTCGACAGGCACTCGTAAATATGGGCTGCGTTTCCCGATAACGTTGTCTCTTAGCGCTACGAAGACTCTGAAGGTATAACTTAACTAAAGGTGTACCATTTCTAGGCGTGTTCCCCGAACCATACCTTAGGAAGTAGCTTAAGATATGCCTTCTTACGTGTGACGTTACCCGGTGCCGTCCGTGGCGATGCTGCTGAATCTGCTGATATCGACGGCTCGAGAATCAGTTATTCTCTCGTGCAGGGGCTGCTTCACTGCGTTATGTGAGAAAGTGCTGTTCTTTATAAGAGAAGCTCTTCAGAAATAGTGGACATTGCATTTATTAGCACTCATGGGATATTATAAAAAATAATCCAAACTATAATAGCCTATAATAGCCTAGCCTACATATTTTAAAACTGCCACAATAACCATTTCAAATGTTTACGTGCTTTCTTCTCTTTCCCATTTTTGTTTCACTGAGGCGGAGCTGTAATGAAATATTGTTCTTGTAAATACTCTCCAGCATTCAGTAATAAAAGTGTACATCGTGCGTACGGTGCTCGGCAGTGATCAAAAAAAAAAAAAAAAAGAAGCAAAGTGGTCACGGTATCTGAGGTAGAAGCGTGCTTTCGGAGCGTTTGATTGTGACTGTAAATGTTGAAAATACCGCACGACCATGTGAGAAACAATTGCCGTCGGAATAGGGCTTAACTGGCAGTGCTTTCACTGGTCTTTGAAAGCTCTCCGCGGACGGCGCATCTTTTAGCACAACTATTCGCTGTATCGCTGCCATAGTTTGAGCAAACTCCCCACCACAATCATTCCCTTTAAATAGACTCCTAAGCCTTTACTGCATATTGGTTTGCAAGCTGATGTACCTTTGGATAATTCAATTAAAGGGTTACTTCACCTATGGGAAGATGAATGTGTATTTAAAATAGGTCATTTAAGTAGAAGAAATGTGAAGAAATTTTTGAATTTGGAGCTTTCTAGACTGAGAAAAGCCAGAAAATATATTTTTGGCTTATGTGGATGAAAGACAACAACTCCCAGAATGCACTTGCTTCGCTGCCTTAGGAGGCCACGCCTACCGGTAAGAGTTGAAAACAACAAGGCTAACTTAGGCTACGTGATGAGTTTGCCAGGGATTTGCCAGGGATCTCTAGAGATCGCCCAAAATGTCCGGGATTCGGCTTTTGCGTTCTACAGTCGCCATTCATTCATCATGTTTACTGTGGCGAGCAGGACGAGGGAGAAAGGCGCGAGGCCGGTGGCGTCATTACTGAGACGCGCCGGGTCTCCCATCTCTCACGGAGGAGCGGGAATTTTCTTAGCAAGGGTAAAACGCACATCAACCGATCACTTGTTGTTTAGCGTTCATGTAAACACTACAATACAGACTCACCAATCGGAATGAATTCAGTTAGATTAAAACAAAAGGTGTGCATGTAAACAATGAATGGCGACCGCAGAACGCAAAAGCTGAATCCCGGACATTTTGAACGTTCTCGCCCGCCGGACAAGTCCGGGGAAAGGAAGATGGTAACCCCTACTTACTCAGCTTTCTCCTACTATTCAGCTTTGTCCACAGACCACAGAACAATAGCCTGCTAGCTTAGCTTCCAAAGAAAGACGGCTGACACTGTGTACATTCTGTGACTGTGAGTGAGATCCCTCTATGGGCGGGTTGAAAACATGCAGAACAGCTCCTCCTATTGGCTGTAGTCTTTAGCCTCTGGCCAGAAAATCCTCCGATGACGCAAAATGACGATTTTTGCGTCATCGGAGGATTTTTTCCAGACAAAAAATACATAATTCTCTTGTCTCAGGGGGATATGAGGGTGGAAAGCATGGTAATTCGAAAATACTACAGGTTTTCTACTAATACAAAGCTTAATGCTAAATCCTGAAGTAACCCTTTAAAAAGCTAACAACAATCAGTGTAATGACAATTTTATTCTTTGCATGAAAACACTTGAATTAGCCTGTTGCACTGTGTGTATTACAACTTCAGAATTATATTCTTATAGACCAGGGGTTTTCAAAGTGGGGGCTGCCAGGGGGGCAATTTTTTTTGGCATGCATATTAATCAATGATTGCATTCACTTATACTGCGAGCAGGAGCAGCGCGTGAGTGTCAAGCAGGAGCGTCGCGTGAGCAGTAGTGAAGCTGAGGGTTTCAGCGCCGAGTCTATTTTTGCTGCGTTGCTCACGCTCAATTAAAGTGAAAGCACACTTTTGATGGACAAAATAAATATGATTTCACAGTGCCTAAAATGCACATCATTTGCATGTCTAGTGTGTTTTAACAAGAACTGGAGTAGGCTATCAGAAAAGAAAATGAAGACTCAAAAATATTTATAGAAAATTTACCCATTTAAACTTGTTTTTATTATTCAGTTTGGGTAAAAGTATATGGTGTTTTATAAACAAAAATACTTAACTAAGATCGTTTCGGGAAACACGTATTAATGATAAGGTGCAGCTTAAGGTATAACTTAAGAACGGCGTAGCGTTAAGAAGGATTCGGGAAACGCAGCCATGATCATATCACCCCCGTATTAAGATCGCTGCATTGGTTACCAATTTCTTTTAGAATTAATTTTAATATTTTATTATTTGTTTTTAAATCTTTACATGGTACAGCCCCTCCGTATATTGCGGATTCAGGAGCAGAAGTCAAAGAGACTTTTACAATCTCAGTCACAAAATCTTTTAGTTGTCCCGAGAACGAATCTGAAAACAAGAGGAGACCGCACCGAGGTTATGGATCAGTCTATCACAATATATCAGATTAGCATCTACCCTTAGTGAGCTCAACATTTAAAAACATATTTTTTTTACATTAGCTTTTGATCATACATGAGTGTCGAGGTACTGTTGTCACAGGTGAGGGTTTTAAGAGTTTGAAGATGGTTTAGGTGTATTTAAGACTCCTCAGAGTCTGTGGGTCTTTATCTGTGAGTAGGTATTTTACATATTCTGTGTTAATAGTTATTTGTGTTTATTATATTTTAATAGTTTATTGTTTGTGCAGCACTAGGTAAACATTGTTGTGCTATTATGTGCTTTATAAACAAACTGAAATTGAAATTGAAAATTGAAAGAACAATGGAAAAAAAAAAAACTATGTTGGTACAGTAACTATGTCTTTATTCTTTCTGTGTTAAACTGACGCGTGTCGTTTGTTTAGAGACTGTAGTGCTCATAAATGTAATAAAAATATTATTATTAGATCTTTTAAACATTCTTCTGCATTTCTCCCTTGTTCTTGTGTATAATATATGGTTATATTTTAAAATGCATCAAGGTGCCCTCAGATAATTTTTTTTATCCTGTAATGATATTGCACATCACCATGATAAACAACCTCATCTGAGCCGTTTCAGCGGACTAACAACACTCGTCAATGTCAAAATGTTTGAGATGACCAATCAAATCAAAGTAGGCGGGCTTTATGTTCACAGAAGCTGCCGAGTGTGAATTTGAGCAGAGCGACTGACGCTTCAGTTTACGGTTAAGTGCGAGATAAGATGCAAGTAGCTAAACTACACATTTCACATTTTACAGTTTTTTTAGGTCATAAATGTGAAACGAATGACAAAAATAATCAGGCAAACGAATATACTTTTGTTTAATTTCGCTATTTTGAACTGAAAATAGGCCTGTGTAACGTGACTCATGTAATGTAATAATTAGTTTACTGTCATTGTGAGGTGATAAAAAAAATTAACAAAGCCGTTTTCATCATGTTAGGCACAAAATTAATAATGAATGTGTACATATTGAGAATTAATATAATACAATTTGTAGCCTTCAGTAAAAAGTTCAGCTTTAGGAGGGGAAGAGACAGGGCAAGATGAGGAGACTGAGAGAAAAAGAGAGTGATGGATAAGAAGAGAGAGCAGGTGTTGACAAATAATCTAATGCCCGCTGACATGGTTTTAAAGCTGTTTCTTATACTTTTTTTGGCCTTCAAACGTCTTGAAATGCACATATCAGGGAAATAAATTTTTTTAACCCCCTAACAACCTTAAATGTAGGACCTCTTTGATTATAAAGCCCTGTCTACGGCCCTGTATTAGGAATAAGATCAATAATGAATGTGTACATATTGTGAATAAATTTAATAAACTTAGTTAGGCTACCTAGCTTTCCTAGTAGCTTTCAGTAAATGAACGCGTCTGAGAAAATGATTCATAAATCAACCTATCAGCAGAGGTGTCAAAAGTATTCACATTCATTACTCAAGTAGAAGTATAGATACTAGGGTTTAAAAAGACTTCTGTAGAAGTTGAAGTATCAACTCAAGCTTTTTACTCAAGTAAAAGTATAAAAGTACTGGTTTCAAAACTACTTAAAGTATAAAAGTAAAAGTAATGTAAGGAAAAAAATGCCATTAAGGACAAAAGCTTAGGCCGCGCCACAGGGGCCTATATAGTGCACTACTCCAGCTCCTCAAAAAAACACATTTTTCTAAAGGCCATATTTGACTATAATTATATTAAAATGTTGATGTTGAAAAATTTGGGATGATGCATTAGGCTACCTGTTTCAGCCGTATATATGCCCATAGAAAGTTAATTTTCTAAATAAATAAGCTAAATAAGCGGAGGAATCAGGAAATTAATAGGGTAATGTTTTAAGGTTTTTAGTCTATATTGACCTTAACAATACGTAAATTATTTAATTCTGTAATGTTACAAATAACTAATAAAGACATGGTGGCAGTTTAACAGAGACTTAACTTTACTCCGCTCATAGTGCAATGCAATAGTGCAATACTGTCTTGTTCCTTGCTTTTTGAAGAAGCCAAACACATGTCTGCATCTTTCATTAAAGGGATATAGTTCACCCAAAAATTAAAATCATATACTCACCCTCAAACTGTTTCAATCCTGTATGAATTTCTTTCTTCTGATGAACACAAAAGAATATATTTTGAAGAATGTCGATAACCAGACAGTGGATGGACCCCATTGACTAACATAGTAGGAAAAAAAAAATACTACGGAAGTCAATAGCTACCATCAACTGTCTGGTTATCGACATTCTTCAAAATATCTTCTTTTGTGTTCAGCAGAAGAAAGAAACTGGTTTGAAACAACTCGAGAGTGAGTAAATGATGACAGAATTTTCATTTTTAACTAAGTGAACTAATCATTTAACAGAAATTAACTGTTGGCATATGTTTCACAGCAATACTGTCCAGTTTGTCCTGTTGGACACGACACACAGCAATACTGTCAAGTGTCACTTGTGACCATTGCTCTGAGCCATGTTTTCAGTGTCCTAAGAGCACTGAAACTTCTTTCAGTCCAGCTGATGATTTGATCATCAGGCCTCTCATTTCAACAAGACCAGCCTTCAACAGACCAAGCAATGTTATTTTTTCATGTTTTATGGGGACTTTCCATAGACATAATGATTTTTATACTGTACAAACAAACTGTGTATTCTAGCCCCCTATAGACTAACCTTACCTATCACAGAAAACTGTCTGCATTTTTACATTTTCAAAAAACAAGTCTGATTTATAAGCTGTTTTCTGAAGAAGAAAAAAAATCCCCAAAAGGACAAGGATTTTGGATATTGACATCTTTGTGGGGATATTTTGACCCTATAATGTAGAGTTGCACACACACACACTCTCTCTCTCTCTCTCACGCACACACACACACACACTCTTTCTCTCTCTCTCACACATTTTGGGGATATTTAATTTTTATTCTATCAATCAATAAATTCCACTAGAAACAAACCTTGTTGTATTATTTTATTTTAATTTAATACTGTGAAGCTGCTTTGATACAATCTGTATTGTGAAAAGCGCTATACAAATATACTTGATTTGATTTGACACACACACACACACACACACTAACGATGATGTTAGTGTTATGTTACGATTGCCATTATATTGTAAAAACGTCTGTCCCCAAATCAATATTTGACGCGATTTGCCCCGTATTCTTGAGCACAGAACTGTTGATTTCTCCCTCGCTTACCGCATCTAGGTTTCCTTAGGACTCGGAGGAGTTTTGGCGCTTCGCACAACCGACTACAGCCTCTCACAAGTTAGAAAGAAAACACAAAGCCAATCAGTTTAGCGATGTGTGTTCAGGAGGCGGGACTCAGATCTATTAACCGTTTGTGTAATTGGCCTTTTTTTTTTTTAACGACGACAAGCCGGAATGAAAACAAGCCGAAATGAACTAGGAGTAACGAGGCTATTTTTAAAATGTAAGGAGTAGAAAGTACAGATAATTGCGCGAAAATGTAAGGAGTAGAAGTAAAAAGTCGTCTGAAAAATAATTACTCCAGTAAAGTATAGATACCCAAAATTTCTACTTAAGTAATGTAACGAAGTATTTGTACTTCGTTACTGGACACCTCTGCCTATCAGTTGACCCTATGTTTAGTTTCTTCACTGACAGACAAAAATGAAAAGCCTATATCAGTCAAAGCTCAGCTTTAGGAGGGGAAAAGACAGAGCAAGAGAAAAACAAAGAGAAAAAGAGTGTGATGCTGATGAGGAGAGAAAAATAATCAGCTGCGTGACATTGTTTTAAAGCTATTGTTATAAAAAAAATTTGGCCTTCAAAGCATCTTAAAATGCACATATATGTAGATCAGAGAAATCTAAATTTCCCCCAAACCCCCCCTAACTAGCCTACCTTACATTCGGGACCTCAGTGATAATAAAACCCTGCCATCTGCATGTTAATGAAACTAGTTAATAGTGATCATTAGACCCTAAACTAAAGTGTTACCCTCATTGGGGGGTGAGCCACATACACAGACTGATTCATGTTCACACTGGTCACACACATTTCAGTTCATTTAGAACCAGATGCATATTTGTATTGAGGATTCTGATTTGATTATTTTATATCCAGTTATTTTATTTGGGCTAGTAAAATTAATTTCGGGCTACCAAAATCTGAAGAGTGCCTGCCTGAAGGGCTACCAGCGATTTATTTTGAAATTTTGGGAGCACTGATGCTAATATAATGTTCACATTTTGCTCATATGCCTCTGGAAACAGAAATATTGAATTGGCGTTTGATTTAATTTTCATGTTTCAGAATCTGTTTTCTGCTTGACAAGTAATTTATGCTACTGCCCACTGACATGCTTTTAAAACTATTGTTATACTATTTTTTGTCCTTCAAACACCTAAATTGCACATGTGTAGATCAGGAAAATCTAAATTTTCCCCTGAACCCCTGTAACGACTGAGACAAGTCAGACACAAGTATTTGTTATAGCTTAACAACTGATATTTAGAACTCACTCTGGGAATCTGTGGCCCAGCCCCCAAACAGGGCAAGAAGATCTTCTCGTTACCATTAAGATAAGGAGTTATATGACTTTTAGCAATGTGGACAGAGCCTCTGCTGCAATACTAGAACAGACTCTCCTGCATTCATTTATTGATGAACTGACTAACATGAAATTAACATGCATTCCAGAACATTTTGTGAATGATTTACTGTCGTGTGTTGTCTTTTAATACTATTATCTGTTGATACTATTATCTCTTTGATACTATGTTATGCTATTTTATTACAGGACCAACGGTCAAGGGCCCCAGCAGGCCTGATCACCGCCTGCCATGCCTTCAAGCTCCGTCAGACGGCCTCTTCTTCAATCCAGAAAAAATGCAACTTTACCATCACTGAATGGGCAATGATCAACTCCTGGCCTCTCAGCACTTTAGGATGCCGCGCCGTCCAGCGTGCCCTCAGCAGGCCAGGGCAGCAGGCTTCGACTCACAACAGCCATGTGCTCGAAGCCACCATGCAAGCTCCGACCCACAACAGCGTCGAAACCACCATGCAAGTCATCATCATCTTCTCCATCAAGCAGAGAAGAAAACGATGGCAACTTGCACCATGACTTTTGACCCTCACGGACCCACCAACAAACTAAATTTTCAACCACTTCAAGAATTGTATCCATGCAAGTATCAATTTAATGAGGTGCTCTGAAAATGATCAGCTGATGGTTCTTTTCATACTTAAATAGATCTTTTCCATAGTTCTATTTCCTGCTTCCGGTTCCATATCACTCACCACTTTACCTATGCATATATGTATGGATGAATGTATGTATGTTTGTTTGTTTGTTTAGTTTAGTTATGTTTGTGATTTAGTTAATAAAACTTGTGCACAACTATGCATTTGGTTTCTGATTCTCTGCTTGCATACAAAGTCCCTTTTACGATCTTGATCTTGTTACATGCTCTAAGTGCTGTACATGCTAAGGATTAATTATTTTTCAGTGACCATGAAAGATACACTTTTATTAGAATAAATGAATAATCAAAGAGTTCATTGGAACTGATTAATTGATTGTAATATTAATTTGGCTTACCTCAAAGAAAATCTAATTTACTGACCCAAATATTAATAATTAATCATAATTGGTAATTATGGATTATTATTAATATTTTCCCTTTGAGCTAATATTGTTACACCCCCTAGCAACATCAATTTTGGGACCTCAGTTTTTATAAAATCCTGCGTACGGCCCTGCCTTCATGTTACCATTGTCTTCTGTCTGGCTTTGTTCCCTGTAACTGCTGTTGGTGACATCCATGTTTCTCAGTCAAGTCTTTGTTTTTTTGTTATTTTGTTCATGTTTATTTGAATAAAGCTGCACTTGCGTTCAGTAATGATGGGAGAAACTAAGCTTTTCAAAGCTTTCAATTATTTAAACCAGTTTCTTTGCAAAATGATTCCTTGTTTTGAAGCATTAGTCTAAAGCCAAAAACTGAGGGCAAACATGCATGAAACACCTTCTACAAACCCATTGCAAATGTTTTATTGAAAGTAAAATCGATCAAATGCAATTAACTAATCATCTAATATGATTAAATATCAAGTGTCTGTATAATATGTGCTCTTATCAATTTTCAGTGCTTGTTTAGTTTGTACCATGGATGGCTCAGCTAAACAGGCCAAAAAGAGCTTTACATTGTTCCTTTTAATTGTACTAATGTCTAATTAAAACGTCTACAAATTTATAAAACTGATCAGGTATAACCCACAGACACTAGTTCAATCTCAGGGGTTCATGTGTTCACAGAGATCATCGCCCCCCAGTGGTGAACCATTGACATTTCCAAACGTTTGGAAACAGTTATGACGTAACAAAGTCTCGTTTACTGAAATCATGAGACTTTGGCAGTTTGATACACACTCCGAACCACTGATTCAAAACAAAAGATTCGAAAAGGTTTCATAGCTTCATGAAGCGTGTTTCGAAAGCGCCCATCACTAGCGTTCAGTCAGCTTACCTTCAGTGGATCTTATTACAGGCAGATACTGATCACAGACTTTTAAAATGTACTTGTTAAATTTTTACAAGTTACAGTATATGCTGCACCAAAATTAGATATTTGTGAAATACAAACATTGAATTGAAAGCAGTTATGAACAGTTGTGATTCTGATGTCAGAAAAAAACATTGCTCTGCCTGTACAGAAACTGAAATAATTATTGACCCATGATCAAACTGTCTGTTTGGAAATATTGTCATCAGCTAACATTACAACTCAAAGTAAAGTAATATTATAAATAAATGAGCAATACTCACGTCAGTGTGTTGAGTTGACAGTGTTTATCCTGCAGTAGAGCAGCGATCTGATTCACTCGTGTGTCTCCTAGTTCATGTCCTCTCAGATTCAGCTCTCTCTGGAGTAACGGGTTTATACCCACAACTCTATTCACATACTGACAGGCTTCCTCTGCAGCAGGACTCAAAAACCTGCAGAAGAGTCAATTAAGTTCTCAACTAAATGTCCATTGCATTACAAACATTGATATGATAAAAAAAAACCTTTAAAAAACATTATTGTTCTAAAGACAAGCTCTAGTTAGTTATCTAGACGTAACACTTTTCTTTGAACATTTAAATACACAAATAAATATATATTTAAAAGAAACTAGAGCAACACTCAGTCCTAAAGCAAACTTATAAGAACAGAAACGTCTCACAGAGCAGAAGGGCAAAAGCTCACTAGATCATGATTTTCAGTGTGAATACAAAATTAAGTGTGAAATTAAGATCTTTAAATTAAGAGTGAGAAACATCAGCACAGAGAAAACTGACTTGTGAAACTGCATGTTTGTGAACATCTGGAGACTCAAAGACCTGCTATAGAGAGATGCAGTGAATCTGGGCTTGATGGAAAACTATTATTGTTAATTTTTATTGTTAATTGTTAATTTGATCCCGTCTCACCTCAGTGTCTTCAGTTGACAGTCTGGATCCTGTAGTAAATCATTGAGCTCCTTCACTCCTGATTGTCCAGGATCATTTCCTGTGAGATCCAGCTCTATCAGGTGTGAAGGGTTTGATCTCAGAGCTGAAGCCAGAGCTTTATAACCTTCTTCTGTCACACTGCAGTTAGAGAGTCTAGAACAGAGAGGAAAACATTCAGCTGATTAATCAGTTAAACCTGAACAATATAAATCCTTAAACTGAATTTTATTGTATTCTTTGTACAAATGTATTGAAAGTCAGTTGAAAAAACTGACAACTGAATATGGAGGCAAACAAAAGTCTCAGAGAACTTTAATATGTTAGACATCAACATCCCTTTCAAGATTGCAATTATCTAAAACTGTACAAGGGTGCGTTTCCCGAAAGCACCGTTAGCCAACTATGGTCGCAAGTTCCTTCATTATCAGTATAGTTCAAGGAGTCTGTGTTTCCCGAAACCATCGTTCCAATGAACATTCGCAAACAGCATCGCAAAGTTGTGTAGTTGAAACAAAAGCTCTCGAGCTGTCGTTGGAAGCATAGTTTCTAGATTGCATGACATGTGGACTTAATAAATCCTTATCTTGAGCAAAATAGGTAAACTGACATTCAGTACAACCTGTGTCTTTTATTTAGAATACATACAAATGTCATTTACGTCTGAGATTTAAAGCACCGTTTTTTGAAGACTGCGCATGTGCGAACGTGCTCTACTAAGTAAGAACGAGCCTATGATTGAATCTGGAAATAAAGCAAAATAACTGAGAAAAATAAGAAATAGTCCTCAGGTGCCATGTCTGTAATTTATATCATCTAGCATTAATTCAATCCCAAACAACTTAATTAAAAGAAGTTATTACTCCACCACATGCGTGACGTCATAAACCAACGTGGTTGAACAACCACTTTGCGACAATATGGTTTCAGGAAACATTTGTGACTAGCTAGCTGATTTCTTCAACGATGCATAGTACAATGGTAGTGAAGCATCGAGTTACGTTGTTATACGGGAAACACACCCCAGCTCTGAAAGTCTATGATCTGAATGATCCACAACAAGCAACCTGAAAATGGTCGGAAAATTTGAAAATTAAAGTTGGGAATGGCCCAATAAAGTCCAGACTTCAATTCCATTAAAATGCTGTGGAAGGACTTGAAACACAGCTCATGCTGGAAAGCCTGCAAATGTCACTGAGCTGAAGCAGCTTTGCAAGGATGAGTGAGACAAACGGACCAAAATACCTTCACAGTGGTGTAAAACACTCATAAACTACAGGAAGTGTTTAGTAGAGACTAGCTGCAAAGCTGAAAGTAGAATCAAAGATACACAGCTTCCTCAAAAGCACTAAAATACATTAATCCTGTCACATAAAATATTAAGATAAGTGATTTCTACCAGATCTCCCCCTCCTTTCTGTGGCAGATTTACCAGCTCTAACAGAATCATCTGAATTCTGACTCAACACTAGGTATGCAAATAACGATTAAATCACTAAATTATAAACTACTATAAACAAAAACAGCACAATTAACTTATAAGTAGAATATACATATAGAAAATACTTTAGAAACTAAATATTATAATCCCCTGAAATTATTTGCATTACAGTGCAACACCAAATGAATGCAGCACAAAATGAATGCTTAATGTCACTTCAATATTAATAAATAAAATGGCACAATGACAACCTCGCTTATATTGAACATTTATATACATTTATATAAATGTATAACATTTATATTAACTTTTATCAACTAAACAAATAAGACAGATGACAGTATACCCCCATCGTAACACGAAATACATTAGGATGAAATACATTAGGGCTGAACGATTTTGGAAAATAATCTAATTGTGATTTCATTTTACCAATATTGCGATTGCGATTTAATATGCAATTATTTTTTAAGCTCTTTATCTTTTCTATTATTCAACAAAAACAAGCAATAAATCATTGTAAAATAGGGAAGGGAATCTTTAGGCACCTCATGGCCGATCTAATTTTTTTTCTTATTTATTAATTGATCTTATCAATAAAACTTAGGCCTACTTTTATAAACAATTACACATTAAAAAACTAAATTAATACAATTACATGTTAATAATTTAACTAATATAGCTTCAAAACAAAATAACAAAGAGGGGAAAACATTACAAGCAATAAACAAAGAGTGCTTTCAGTATTTAAGAGGCTGTCTGAACGTTTTCATCTCTTTTGAAATTATAAGATGTGGTTTGTCCTGTCTGTTTAATACCTTAAGATATAACTGACAGTGTCACATTAATTTTGCGTCATAAAAGCATTTTGAGATGCAAGTACATTTAACCACGTAGACGGAGTCGCTCACAGCCGCATACTCAAGCGCTCTTCGCAAAGCGCGCGTGAGTATTTGAAATTGAAAGCAGCTTCTGTCGGTGAATTTCATATTTGTAATATATAAGACAACTGCATTCCAAAAGACATATGATGCCTTCGTAGAGCATTTGTAAGTAAAATACCGGCGGGCGAGACCACGCACTACAAAAGTAACATCAAACAAACCGCGCGTATCTCGATATCTTGTGCAATGAAGCACGCGAATGTTGTTGTAATTCGCTTAAACTTTTCCGAACTTTATGAAAGATTATTTTTTGGAAGGTTCGAGTGGTGTTGTGTGTGTGTGTGTGTGTGTGTGTGTGTGTGTGTGTGTGTGTGTGTGACAAAGGAATTAGTGTTGGAGATTTTCCTTTGCCTCATGTAAAAGTCTGTATTTCTGTGTCTCAGTCAGAACCCAGGTTAAACCAGGTTAAACCAGGTTAAATCAGGTTAAATCAGGTTAAATTAGGTCAAGTGGTCTGTGAGGATGAAAGAGTACCTAACAAGCTCAGAGAGAAGATGTGTATAGGTAGTTGATAAGATGGTACTAAAAACGTTAATTAAAAATGATGGATGGCATTACAACACTGCAGGTGCAGAGAATCATGTTATCCAAGATATTCTTTAAAATGGGTATGGCCAAAGATTTTTCCACCAATAGAAAAATGTCTCCGGGAAAGATGATGCTAACGGTAGTGAGATCTTGAGGTGGAGCAAGAAGAGAAAGATAGCTGATTGAAAGAAAAAATTTGATTGATTTATTTGCGCCAGTAAAATTAGAAACATGCACTAGAGAGGAATTAAACATTTCAATCACCATGTGGGGAGGCCATGAAGTGAAATTGACCCCATCTATCACTTATCTATATTTAGGGCAGGAAGTGTAACTGCACGAAGATTACAAAAAATTGGCTTTGTCGTCAATTTGCCCATTCTTCTGATTGCAAGAGCTGTGATCCGGCTGGAGAAAAACAGCCTATCCTGAGCAATAATTCGGCTTTGTCTCTTCATTGTTACAAGAAAAAATAACGAGTAAAAGTGTGTTTGTGTGCGCGTAAAATGCAGAGATTAGGACTGTTTGAAAAAGAACCATATTCATTTATAAAGAGAAACTAGAATTATGAAAGAACACTTGTTTCTCTCTCATATAGCAAAAGCAAACGGTGACTGATATGAGAAAGAGAGGCAGAAAGGAGGGGCTGCCTCTGACAGAGAGAGGAGGGGCTGCAAGAAGAAAGTGAGACTGCATGTGTGTATGTGTGTGTGAGGAAGGAAAGGAGGGAGACAGAGAGAAAGAGTTCACCTTTCCTAGTTCTGACTAGCATATCAAACAGAAAGTGAGTAACCATTTCCAACATACACTTTGAACAACACTTTGAGAGATTTTATTTGTAACTGTCATCCCCACCAGTGGACTTGTAATAGAGGAACTGCATTTTTAAAATACCTGAGAAAGACTAATCAGATATCTTAATAAATGTCTGACCATCTTGCTGAAAACTAGTTAAGAATAGATGCAAGCTGGGGTTAGTAAGGTATACTAAAAAGGTATGAAACACACTGATAATAAAGATTATAATGGTATCAACACCTGTAGAGATACCAAGATCAAAATATTAATTTTGCAGAGATACTATAGGACAACCCTTCAAAAATGGGGAAAAGAAGCCTAAAATCAAAATGACCAGCTGAGGGAACATTAGATGTGGCTATGTGCAGAGACACTGAAACATTCGTAAAAAACAAAAAGGTATTCAAAAACAGTTTACTAAGAGATCAAGTAAGATTGGTGAAATCTGCTAATCCAGTCAGAATTAAAAGTAGACTAATTTCACAAATACCAAGAAAACACCAATAAAAATAATTGATAAGAAATTAACCTGAAAGAAAATATAAAAATTGCTTAAATGTTAGTTGACCGGTCTATGGGGGAATTAAATTAATAAGCAGGCCTAACAGGGATTGGTATGGATTAGTTTTCTCCTTAGTAAGTGGTTTGTGTAGTTCCCAGAGGAAAATCAAATAATTGACAAAAAGGTTTATAGAAATATCTGACATTTAGAGATAAAATATTTATATATAGAGAGACATGCTAGATGTGGGTATGACTGACCTGTTATATAAAGATGTATCCTATGATGTTTGCATCTTGTTGTCCCTGAGACAGTTTTAAATTTGATCCATTGCAGAAATTGAGATCTTTGGGTTGTGTTACTTAAAATAACTTGTGCATTGTGTTGAATGAGCAGGATTGGGTGACCAAGCTAAACAGACATTTTTAACAGCCATACTGTATTATACACATTTTACAGTAATGAGACTCATTGATTTAATCCTAAAATGCTTGAGAGAGTAGGGATCGATATAACGAGTGATAAAATACTATGTATGTGAATGAAAATAAGGCAGCTTAGACAGACTGAATGGCTGCTATTTTCTGCATTCTGCAAAGAACTTGCTTTATTAATTGCATGGGGAAACTGCTGTTATCAACCAGATGAGACTTCTGAAATTAAGGGACAATTGAAATAGATGGTTGAAGAATTTATAAAGGATGAATTTGATTCATGCGGATCTCTGAGTGTTCAATTTCCAGATGACACCAGACAGCTTTTGGGATGGCTGCCTCAACATAAACAACAGCAACTGGACTGTGCAACAAGTGAGAGCGAGAAACATAAGGACACGGCTGCAGAGAAAAGAAGAGGCGTTTGGTTGGTGGGCCTTCATCCCCTCTGAAAGAGGAAGCTGAAACTTCTGAGGGGCTGGTATGGACAAAGACTGTGTTGATGCAGAAACAACCAAGAAAAACATCCTGCTATTATGCAAAATTGCCTCCTACGTGGCTTGGCCAAAAGCCAGACTGAGGAGAGGCAGAGAGACAACAGCATCCAGAGTCAAACCACTATGTCCCAACATGACACAAGACCCTTGAATGCCAGCAAAGACTGACAGATCAAATGCATCGGATGAGGAGGGAAACACTCAGACAGCAGCACAACCAGTTCAACTGATCGCTGGTCCAAGCAGAAGGACTTCATCCTTTACTAAGTGGGCACAGGTGATACGTTTTCAATGATCACTACAGAGACCGCTTCAAATTTCATTGATTGGCCATATTAATTGTATTTTGATTATTCACTGGTCCAACAGTAGTTCTCTATATTCTGTGAAGCTGACACTCTCTATTTGCTTTCTTTCAATAGACATTAGTCCAGCTGTAAGCATTAAAAAAAATAAAATAAAAAATAAAAACACAAGGGAGGGGGAAGTGTTTGCATGACTCAATAATTAACTACAACTGATGCTGGACTTAGTAGAGTGAGGGACCACTGCATTAACCAACTAGGGGTAAATGCATAATTAGATAATTGATGATGTTATCCATTGAACAGAGAGTTTTTGGGCTCTGCTTTTAAGACAGAGCTGATATAAACTTGAGTGATACTGAGCTCTCTATCAGAAAAAAAAAAAAAAAAGGACATAATATGTTCAACAACAAAAATGTGGATGATAAAGCTATGGTGCTGGTCACTCCATCTTGGTCAATAGTTAATTTTTTAGGTTTAGAAATAAAAATAGTAACTACACAAATTACAAACACGTGATATCACAAATGCTGTCATTACCAGGGATTGCACGATGTTAATATTGTTGGTCATGAATTCGAGATTATGCTGAAATCTCCAGTAATTTAAAAGAGCATCTCATAAACAACAGAAGAAAATATTATGAAAAGAAATTAAGTGAACAGATGAATGACAAATCAGATAAGAGAAATTGATAATAGTTCTTTCAAACGACAGCATGTCCAGACCTACCAGAAAATTGTATCTATTAGATATTGAAAAATGTGGGGTTTATGACAGCAGTGTTTAACACAATCAAATGGCAACTGATATCGGCCAGCTGTGTTATTCAAAACATTTAGACACTGTCACATGGGGAATGACACATTGCCCACATCCAGTAGCTTTTGTCATGAGAGTTGTGTTACCAATTTAGGATTTATTGTATTCGCACTTTGAAAAGCAAAACCCTCAACTTCTGACTATTGGACAAATGAGGTATTAAAGGACAAATAATTACACTAGCAACCCTTTTTACTATTTTAATTTCAGATGTGTGTGGTTTTGACGATAGATGATGTGTGGTTAGTTGATGATAGATGATTTTGATAGAAGATTGATAGATTGATAGATAGCCAAATGCAATATTTGTGTTCAAAACAATGTCAGAAGAGGTGTGTATAGATTTGATTGGTCAACCATGGGGAATACCAATTGAGTTTAAGCATAGCTTTAAGCATGAAGTAAATCAGGCTTTGAGTATATTTGTATGCATAACTTGATAAAATGAAGAATGGATGAATTACATTTATTGCAATCAACAGAAGTTCATTAACACACTGAAGGCACATTGAGAGCCTTGGGAGAACAGTTGGGAAGCGTCATGATATGGCAAAACAGACCAGCATTAAATTGGTTATTCGCGGAGAAAGAATGCGTTGTATAATATTTGAAGCTAACTGTTTTACTTATGTTCCAAATAATACAGTTCCTGATGAACCATTCACCGAGGCATGGAAGAAACTGAATAATAAGGATCACTGAAGTCACGGAAAAGAGGAGATAAGCATATTGGGAACTAGTTATATATTTGGATCATAGCATAAATGACTTCCTAAAATAGGAATAATAACAGCCACAGTAGTTGTTATTTTGCTGTTGTTGCTTTTCCTTTTGCTGTTCTGTTGTGTTGTGCCTTTCCTCAGATCTATGATAGCCAGCGCAGCTGCCAAACAGATGATTAATGTGTCAGTCAAACGTTCGGGAATTGACATCGGGTGCACAAACTCAGGAGTGTACCCTATTGGGCCAGGTCTGGACGAGTTGGATGACTTCCTGTGAACAGTACTGATGAAGGAGTAAAGAAGAGAGTGCCTTGTTACTTTTATTTTCTGATTATTGATTTTCACAATTTGACACTGTTTTTGATAGAGAGGGAGGTAGCCCCACTGTGTATTTTATTTTTGGGGTAAAATTAGGTAGATCATTAGAAAATGGGTAGAGTAGGGAGTTAGTTAGAGGGGTTATTTTTTATTTTTATTTTTTTGTTTTGTTTTGTTTTTATTTTGGAACAAGGGCTCCTTCCAGAGTATATTCTCACATATATTCCTGCATATATTCTTACATATAATCCTACTGAGTATATTTTATATAACCACACTAATTGTTCACAAAAAATGAATATGTGAATGAGAGGGGACGATACAAGGTTTAAAGCAGGTCATTGCCCGTGGTACGAGGTAATGCAACCAGATATAAAGGGAAAAGATCAGAATGTTTTTATTACTTTTTAATCACTCTTATCACTTTTTAATCACTTTATAAAAAAGTTATTTTTAATATTTTAAAGTTTTCTTCATGAAATAAATGTGAAGTAAATGCCTTAGGCAACTGGAAAATGTTTTTACGGGGCAAAAGAGGAATTAATTACAAGCGCGGTCACTGATTGCCGGACCAGCAAGGGCAGACTCAACTGGTGGTTTAAAAACCCGCTGTCTGCTCCAACACCAGATAGCGCCCTAGGCAGGACCAGGGCACCTCTGGCAACGATGGAGCAACCCAGATAGCACTCCAGGCCACCAGAAGCGCCTGTGCAGTTCCTCTGGCACTGTGGGAAAACTCTACCCTCAAGTCTGTACACTAAGAAATGTTGATTAAAACTGGATAACAGATGCTCATCTCTCCCTCAAGAAGGATAATAGAAAAGGAAGGTGAGATCTTTTACTCCGCTCTAGTCAAAGAGGGGCGGAGATGTTTGGTCTCACTATTCCTCCAGAGTGTACCTTTGTGACAAAAGCCTATTGATAAGAAAGACGGATGGTCTATTTTTGGCCATAATTGAAAGATAACGGAAGGAGGCTTGCACATGAAGATACATTCTGGGACAAACATGAAGGTGGGACTAGAATAAGTCCCAAAGGGGGGATGTGTTGGAGATTTTCCTTTGCCTCATGTAAAAGTCTGGATTTCTGTGTCTCAGTCAGAACCCAGGTTAAACCAGGTTAAATCAGGATAAATTAGGTCAAGGGGTCTGTAAGGATGAAAGAGTACCTAACAAGCTTAGAGAGAAGATGTGTATAGGTAGTTGATAAGATGGTACTAAAAACGTTAATTAAAAATGATGGATGGCATTACAACACTGCAGGTGCAGAGAATCATGTTATCCAAGATATTCTTTAAAATGGGTATGGCCAAAGATTTTTCCACCAATAGAAAAATGTCTCCGGGAAAGATGATGCTAACGGTAGTGAGATCTTGAGGTGGAGCAAGAAGAGAAAGATAGCTGATTGGCTACCTAGTGATAAGAAAATGTATAAGACCTGAGGTTCCGACCATTGCAGATCAGATGGCCAGCTGGCATCTCACTTTGTTGCTTGTCAATAAAGTTACTTCTGAGACCTGGAACTTCGACTCTTGAGAGATTTCTTCCGAGACCCGATTTGAGGACTAAGAATTTGCTACAACATTAGAAGCAAGCAGAATACGGTTGTAAAGCACACGTAGCGTCATCACGTATCTGTGTTTAAAACTAAGCTTAGGCATAAATCTGAAATTATCTTAATCAATACAGAATCGTTGGAGAGAATCTATAACACAATATCACATAAATTAAACATAAACTGTTATTTCCTGTAGCCTATGCCAGGCCTATATGCGTAGCGTACCAAGTTGATGCTTCATCTGCAATAGCCTACAGACTGGTTTACTCTCGCGTGTCACGTGACCAGAGTAATCGCGGCTTTGCGGTTAAAAAAATCGCATTTCATCAAATCGCGATATTATCGCAAATGCAATTAATCGTTCAGCCCTAAAATACATCAATAATAAAATAGTACAATGATAAATTCACTTAATTATTAAATATTGGACTTTTCTTAACAAAATTAATAAGGATGATATGCTATACCCACGTTGTAACAAATAAATAAAAAATATTTGGATTTTAAAACAAATGCTTAGTTTGTGGCTCATTATTATTTTGAATGAAAAACACAACAACAATAAAACAAAGACAAACTTACTTATATTAAACAAAAAATGCAAATTTTATGCATAACTTTTAGCCTCCGGGATCGTCCTGTCAGTCATTGCACCTTACTTTAGTCATGTGACTCCTGTGGCTCAACTTACCTCAGTATCTCCAATTTACACTTTATATTCTTCAGCCCAGTGCAGAGCAGCTTCACTCCTGAATCCTGCAGATTATTATTGTTCATGTTCAGCTCTTTCAGATTGGCATCTGATCCAAGAACTGCAGCCAGAGCTGAACAGCTTTTGTCTGTTAAGTTACAATCATTTAACCTACAATAATTCACAACACAGAATTAGATGGAACACATACAATACATTTTCTATATACAAATATTAAATACATAGCAAAGAGTCTGAGTTAAACTAACATTCATCTTCAAAAACTACTATTTCCTGTACATTAGTATTTTTATTCATTGACAAATTTCCTAGATATAATGAAGCATGTTTTAAAAAGGATTGTTTGTGTTAAGATTTATAGCTATAGGATTTCTTCTCTATTTCTGTCACCTGATGGAGTTTGGGTGTTTGCCACTGTTGCCTCTGGCTTCCTTAGTTGGGGACACTTAATATTCAACAATATTATTGACTTGACTGCACTGACACTATTTGATGATACAGTTCACACTTTTATGGCAAGTTAAAGGCCTTTCACTATAATTCTAGAAATGCCTTCATTCACATGTTCATGTCTTTTTGATCTAAAATATTTAATGATTTAAGTAAAGCTAAGATTACGTAAACCTAAGAACCTAAGAAATTGTATTTGTTTTTAATATTTCAAGATTAAGGGTAACTCAACCCCTGGTTAGAGCCTGACTCCACCCACTGGCAATATTTGAAAAATGCTGGAAAAGTGGGCAAAGCCCAGCGGAGATAGAGGGGACGAACCGAGGGCGGGGCTGACCGAGGGGGGGCGTGCATCTGAGACCCGCATTTCAATAGTGCGCGCTCTCTGTAGGCATGTTCACATTAGCAGATAATGAGTTGCCATGAGAACGACTGACATCTCTATCTTTTCATACAGATTACATAAACAGATATTTGTTTTCGTTTTGAATTAGATGATTTAATAGCAGAGATGTTTATAAAGATTGTATTGCTTATGCCTGTGTGACTAGTATTCGTTGAGTTTTGTTTAAGTTTAGAAACGTGCTCCAGAAAAAAAGTTTAAATTATTCAATATATATGCTCACTCACATCAAGACGCCTCTGGAGTCCATGAGCTGTTTGGAGAAGCCTATTTCCACCTCCATTGTGTTGGAGAAGCAATCCCACGTACAACTATGCTAATTAACTACCTTTCTACACGAAATAATCTAAATCACTATATAAATGTTATGCTAACTAGATGCTAATATACGCTATTTTGATCATTTTCAATACTCGCAAATCCAACTCCTGACCCGCTACAGTGGTTTTACAAGATGTTTTTATACCAGGGGCTGAGCCTATGCCAAGGGTGTGGTGAGCTGGTGCCTGCTTACGTCACGCGGCACCACAACTTCCAATAGGAAAATTCAACTGCAGTAGCCACCGTTCAAACTGAAGAGGGCAGCTCTCAGACGTTTTTAAACCATATATTGTAGAATTAAAACACTTTATACCCAAATGTCAAAAAATTTACTCGAATCAATGAACAGCACTAATAAAGCCCCAGTCTTACAGATCATTAACTAAAAAAAGTTGGTTTAGGGTTTAGTTACCCTTTAAGTTTAAGCCCGGCCCGGCCCGACCCGACCCGACACATTAACTGTAATTATGAGCCCCATTTAAACCCGACCATTTTTTAATACGTGGGCCGTTATAACCAGGGGCGGCGCCAGACAATTTTTTAATGCAGGTACTGAGGGGGTGCTGGATATATTATATATAAATACTATTACAAACATTGGCCACTTAATATTTAATATTAAATTATTTTAACTGTCACAATTAAAGTATAATTTTATTAAATTGAGCAAGCACAACATTCAGCATTCAATCAAATATTTTTAAAGATTGATTATTATTAGTAATGTTATTTCAACATAATATGTGTGCGTGCAACAAGCAAGATGTGCATTTGTAAATCTGGTGACGCGTGCATTGATTTTTATTGATAAACTAGTGTTTTCTGTCAGTGTTGGCTGCAAAGATGAAGTTGACGATCGCCATATCCGTAGTGAACGCGCCTATAGAGAGAAATGCACATCATGGATTACATAATCAGAGAGTAGCCCATTTCTTTTGGTTTTTGATTATTTCGTTTAAAGACATTTCAAGCTTTCTGTAGATATATTTCTCATGTCTGTGAGGCATACGCCGAGTTTCGGATTCACTTTGAAGAAAGGCTTTCTACAAAACAAAAAAAGTGGTCAAAATCATGTCTGACCCACTCCATGTCTCTCGATATATTGCACATCCTATCTTACTCGTGCTCTTCACATTTCATAATCAACATAGATGAAAAAAATAACATTATAATATTTTAACAGATATGAAACTAAATGCGCTTATTTAATGGCTACAACAGTATAGTAGGCCTACAGACTCTCTATTTGTACAAATTGCTGCACATTCATTTAATTCTGAATTTTGCATACATAAGTTGAAAGGCATTTGTTTGTGCATTGTAAAACATATCTGCAACATTTATCAAGTTCACGGATAATGTTGCGTGCATTTATTAATTATTGTCTTAATGAATAATTTAACAAGGACGAAGCGTGTAAACTGCGTTGTTTAATTCAGAATGGAATGGATCGCAAATGGATCCGAATGAAGAAACGTAAAAAAAAAACGTGAACAGTGATGTTCAGAGAAAATGAACAAGAATGAACTTTGGATGGCCTAGGAGGAGTAGGCCTACTACTCTACTTTAATTCAACAAGGTTTTAGAATATAGAATATTTTATTTTTAAAGCCTATTATCCTGGGCCCCGGAGTGATGCATGCGAGCAGTTATGGGAATAACGGCGTTATAAATAAACAGCGTTATTTTTTTCAGTAACGAGTAATCAAACTAATTACTGTTTCCTCCGTTACAACGCCGTTACCGTTACTGTCAATAAAATGTGGCGTTACTATAATTGAGCTCACTGAAGCGGTTTTCATCCGAGTAGGCTCTCTCTCAGCCATAGGAGCTGCAACGTTTTTTCTCTGGTGTGTGTGTTTATGAGGCGCCGGACTGGACAAAAGCGAGGCGGCGAACGCCGCGAGTGCGTTCTCGGACATACTCGTCTCACTGTCGAGCGCGCTCGCGGCGTTCGCCGCCTCGCTTTTTCCAGTCCGGCGCCTCATAAACACACACACCAGAGAAAAAACGTTGCAGCTCCTATGGCTGAGAGAGAGCCTACTCGGATGAAAACCGCTTCAGTGAGCTCAACAGTGCGCGAGAGAGACCGAGTGTGTCTGAGAACGCGCTCGACAGTGCGCGAGAGAGAACGAATGTGTCCGAGCATAAATACTTTATTTATAAATAAATTACACGTTTCAGCATTAGAATAATCTCTGTAGCATATTGGTCTCATATGCAATGTTTTAATTAGTTTAAAACTCTAAAATATCCTGCAGGGAACGTTCAAAGAAAACATCTTTGTTTGACCGGTTGTGAACACGTGCGGCAAACACGACTAGAATTTGGCTGAAATAACCTCTGATGATGACGTTCTCTGTAGGTTATAAAAATAAACCCCCAAAAGATTATATTTTATTATTATTATTTATGTTGGTACATTGTTCAGTATTATATTGAGAGCACTTTTTGTTAAACTTACTATTGTGAGGAAGAAAATACTTCAAGTAGGCTATACAGTATGTCTACCAGTTGTAAAGGTGTGTGAGTTTTATCATTTTAATTATATGCACTAGTGTATGTGTATGTATATTTTATATTACTATTTATTTATTTTTGGTACATTTCTTGAGAATCATAATTTTTTAGACTTATTTGTTGGCCAGTTGTGGTCTGTGCAATAAATATTAAAAGTTCTAAACCATCTATTGTGTTTTGTTGTTCCACTATAGTAATGATAATATTTTTATTTTAATATAATAATAAGTTAATAGGTGTCTCTCACATTGTCCCACAGCAACATTAAAATAGTGTAGATTAGTGTACAATGTTTTATAATAATAAGATGTTCTATTTAGTGTCCATTTCATTCATTTAACATTTCATATTGGGGGTATCCAAGAAATTTCTTATATTTAAACTTTTTTTTTTTTTTTGAAGTAACGCAATAGTTACTTTCCCTGGTAATTAGTTAATTTTGTAATGATGTAATTCAGTTACTAACGCAGTTACTTTTTGTGAGAAGTAACTAGTAACTATAACTAATTACTTTTTTAAAGTAACTTACTCAACACTGTGTGCGAGTGGAGGAGATGCTGCACATGACACGCGACGTGTTGCATTTTGTAACACAAATAATTGATCAAGGGCCCGACCCGAGGATATTGGTGGGAAATTTCGGTCAAGCTCGGGCTCGGGCAGAGAATCTACCCCCTCATATATATGTACTTTATTTAAGAAGCCTGTTTTATAAAAATCTCAACCTTTCCGAATTTCATCTTACTTTTTGGCAATATAAATAACATCTGTACCAAATTACATTCTTTCCCCCCAGTTTTGGTATATGAATATAATATGCTTTTTTTTTTCTTCCTCTTCCTCAAGTATGAGTATGAGCTAATATATAATTATATTAATTAATTAATTAATTAATTTAATTAGACTAATTAATTTTCAGACTGTTATTTCATATGTCAGGCTTTTCAGGGATAAGTTCATGTTCATGATGAGGAATCACTATAGAGTAATGTAGATAAAGACATTTTTCAGATGAGAGCAAAACATGACAAAATATATTAAAAGACTTACAGAGCTCTTCTGGAGGTTTTGATGACTGCCGATAATTTAAAGAGACACTCGTCTGATTTCTTGAATTTCTGAAGCTCAAACTCCTCCATCTCTTCCTCTGATGTCAACAACACAAAGGCTAAAGCAGACCACTGGGCAGGTGAAAGGTCACAAGAGAAGAGACTTCCTTTGCTAAGGTGGGTCTGAATCTCTTTCACCAGAGTTTGGTCGTTCAGTTCATTCAGACAGTAGAACAGATTGATGGATCTCTCTGCAGGAAGATCATCTTCTAATTTCTGCTTGATGTACTGAACTATTTCCTTGATGCTCTGGTCATTGCCATCTTGCTGTGTCAACAGACCTCGTAAGAGTCGTCGATTGGACTGGAGTGACAGACCGAGGAGGAAGCGAAGGAAAAGGTCCAGGTGTCCATTGTCACTCTCGAGCGCCTTGTCCACTGCAGTCTTGAGAAAATCAATCATGGTTTCATTTCTGTTTTTCTGTTCTGTAGACTCATGATCAAACACACTTGTCTTGTTGATGTCTAGAAACAGATGTGCATAAACGGCTGCAATAAACTCTTGAATGCTCAAGTGAACAAAGCAGTACATGGTACCAAGAACGATCCCTGTTTCCTCCTTAAAGATCTGGGTACACATGCCTGAGTACACTGATGCCTTACAGACGTCAATACCACAGGCTTCCAGGTCTGTGTCATAGAAGATCAGGTTGTTTCTTTCCAGCTGATGAAATGCCAGTTTCCCCAGTGAAAGGATGGCGTCTTTATCCCAGGAAACATCTGGTGTGTATTCTCCATCATACTTTCGGCGGCTCTGCTGGATCTGAAAGCGGAGAAAGTGTGTGTACATTTGTGTCAGAGTCTTGGGAGTGTCTTCAGTGTTTGATTCCTGCAGTGTTTTAGAGATCTCATCAGCCTGAGTGTTTTTCACATCATTATTTCTTTTCTCCTCCAGAATGTTCTGGAGAACCGTGGCTGAAATCCAGCAGAAGACTGGGATGTGGCACATGATATAGAGACTCTTTGATTGTTTAATGTGATCTAGGATTGTGTTGGCCTGATTCTCATCAGTGAATCTTTTTTTGAAGTACTCTTGCTTCTGTGCGTCACTGAATCCTCGTATCTCTGTCAGCCGGTCGACACAGTCAGGAGGAATCTTACTGGCAGCTGCTGGTCTGGTGGTGATCCAGATGAGAGCAGAAGGAAGCAGATTTCCCATCATGAGGTTCGTTAGGAGAACATCCAGAGAGGCTGGTGACGATACATCACGCCACGTCTCATTACAATCAAACTTCAGAGGAAGGCGACAATTGTCCAGTCCATCAAGGATGAACAGCACTTTGAATTGATTCCTTCTTGTAAGGTTCAGTCCTTTTGTCTCTGGGAAAAACTGAGTTATAAGGTCCATCAAACTTAGTTTTTCTTTCTCCTTTAAGTTCATCTCTCTGAATGGAAGAGGAAATATGAAGCTGATATCTTGATTTTCTTTTCCTTCAGCCCAGTCCAGAACAAACTTTTGCACAGAGACTGATTTCCCGATGCCAGCGACTCCTTTTGTCAGTACAGTTCGGATCTCCTTGTCTTGTTCAAGTGTTTCAAACAAATGTCTGCATTCAACCTGTATCTCTTGTGCTTCATGACGCCTGGAAGCAACTTCAATCTGTCTCACCTCATGTTCAGTATTGACCTGTTCACTGCCACCCTGAGTGATATAGAGATCTGTGTAGATGTTATTCAGAAGTGTGGAGTCACCTTGCTTCGCAATTCCTTCAAACACACACTGATACTTCTTCTTTAGGCCACATTTCAGCTGAGGAATGAAGAACAGCTCATCTAAACACAGGAACAGAAAATAGATAGTTTTAGTCTTCATTTTCTCTCCTACATTTATAAGAGACGATCAGACAGATGATCATGAGTCTCTTACCTTCTAGAGCCTCAGCAGCTTCATCTTGCTTCAACTCTTTCAGGTAATGTAGTGTGAGATCAAGAGCTGATTCTTTGATACTGGATCTGTTCTCAATAAAGTCCTTCACAAAGTGTTGTGTGTTCTCTTTCTGTAATATTTTCTTAAACTTCTCCAGTTCATTCTTCAGAAATGTGATTATTTTGCTCTCAAGATCCTAAAAACAAAAAATCTACATTCTACATTTGGTATAAAATCTATATACAACTATAATATAGTAAATCCAGTTAAAAACAACTATATATATAAATCCAATTAAAAGACTAACATGTTAACCAGCTGTTATTTTTTACAAATAGAAAAATAAAATATATATTAGTGCTTCAAAGGAAAAATAGTGATCTGGAGGAATTAAATAAAATGTCTTTGTTCAATAACATTTTTGTTGTTGTAAATATTAAACATTTATAAAAATGTGTTTTCCTACCTGGAAGATTCCTAGAAGATTGTCTTTGAAATTCTCGTGGTTCCTGTGAGTCTGAACGTCTGAGTCTAATGTCTCATATTGAAGCCTGTAATCAAATAAATAAAATAAATACTGATATTCAAGGCAAAATTTCACAGAGAGAAAAAGTATTAGCTGTGAATACTCTGATAAATATTTATCAGATCAAATATTTATCAGAGTATTCAATGATAAATATGATAAATATTTTATCTAAAAATGTTTCATGATTGGTATTCACTGATACAACTTTTAAACACAGTCAACGTGTGACAAAAAATGAGAAACTCATGAAATACCTTTTATTAGATGATGGTGTTTTCTCACTGAAGTTTGGTACTCCTTCTTTTGACCAATCACTCTTCAGAGACACAGAGCTGGACACATGTGAGCCTGATCTTACACTGATGACACAAAGAACAGAGAGAAAACACTTTACTACAGGTGATAATTTAGTCTCATTTGAAAAGGTTTAATGTTGCAAATAGTAATTAAATGCAGTATAGCTGTGCATTTGTTCATTTATGACTACAGTCGGATGTATAAACATACATACGTTTAGTTTCATGATCTATTTTCCATAGTGTATTTGTGTCTCCTTGTGGCTGCCTGTGTAATTGTGTTACTGGAATGAGTTTCATAAGGTTCCCAGGAATTGAGTTTTATTGTGGTTTAATTCAGTCAAGTTCATTCACATAAACCACTGTAGACAAATAATACAACTAGGGATGTCCCGATCCGATCCACGTCATGCTATCGTGCCTATACTGGCCCAGAACACTAGATCGGAGATCGGAGGGGAGAAAAAAATATGATCCGATACCTATTAATGGTGGAACGGTACATGTATTCGTATTGAACCGAAACGGTACGTGTGTCACAGTTCGGTGCATGGATTTACACGGAGAATACACGGTATAAAAATAAATAAAACTCGCGTGCACATTAATTAATGTAATGCGGAACTACTGTTAGATACGCGCACAGACATATGCAGGTTCTTTAGGGACACCTAATCTGTAGTCCCGCCTTAGCTCTGAACACGCGTCTATTTCGCTTCAAACACTCGCTTTAGACGCGCAAATGGATTCAAAATGTTCAAGCGTCGAACTAGACGCAAATTTGACGCTCTATTGGCGTTTGGTGTGAACGCAGCATAATGAACAGGCTGCGATGTCAAGATTGCAATGCTGGAATGTGTGTGTGTGTGTGTGTGTGTGTGTCAGAGAGAGAGAGGCACGGGCGCGGTCGAACAGTGGAAACATAAAAACATACTCCGTCATTTTGTTCATACAGGACATCATTAAAACTGTGAAGTGTTTAGCCTACTTATATTTGTGTAAAACACAACATTGTGCTTTTGTCAAACTGTAAACTCTTGTCAAACTGTAAACTCTTGTCAAACTGTAACCTACAACTGTCACCCAAACAAAATCACACACACACACACACTGTTTAAAAGCAAAAATTATCTCATCTTTTGGACATTCATCATATTGCATTGGTCTTCATTTCTTGTCCTAAAACAGAGCACTAATCTGTTTATTTTGAAGTTACACATTCTACATTGATTAAAAAAGAAAATTGAATGTGTTTTTAATGGTAGTATTATTTTATACAGAAATAAATTATTTATAATTCAGATGAGAATAAAGTTAAAGTTAATTAAAAAATTAAGGAAACAAATATATTGATCTGAAATTGTTGTATAATATCAAGAAAATGCAATTACCTGCCTCCTTGTTTATTATAGATGCCTTTTTGTTACACATTTTTAGCCAATGTATTGGATATAATGCACTGCAGTGTTTCCCCTACCATTATATAAGGGGGGCGCCCCGCCCTCCTACGGCTCCCCCCGTCCCCCTTGAAGTCAAGTAAATTTAATTTGATTTTCTTTATAGCGCCAGATTACAATTTGTTATTTTATTTAAAAAAACTAAATAGCCCTTAAGTAATATGTTATTTATCTTATTTCCACGATGGCATGTCTTTTCTGTCTGTGTTTGCGCGTTTACAATTATCCCAATGAGTGCGCAAGCGCGCACACTCACACACAAACAAACACTTGCGTCAAATACAGATGAGCACTAGCGGACAGAGAGCGCGCGGCGGGAAATATATGTCGCTGAACTGAAGATGGCAACACTCGCTCTACTGCGAGTAGCAGCCGGAGTAGCTCTCCTGCTCCAAGTCTACGCCCGTTTCACACATATTTCGTTTGCAGTGCGTGTGCGGTGAGTATTTTTTTCCGTACCCATGTTTACAGAGCTTTCACACTGCACGCGGATGCAGTCCGTCGATGATCGATCCGTTCCAGTTGCGGTGCGTATACAGCAGTGCAGCGATCGTTTCCGCACCGAGTCTACTTTTGCCGTTTATATACGGTCTATGATTTCTGCTGTGCTGCAAACGCTGAATTAAAGTGACAGCGCATGTTTCGTGGTCAAAATGAACACAGATTGACCTGAAAATGTAGTAATTTCACCATAAGTGCGATTAATTAAATAAAATGTTGTAATCTCACCATAAATTTATTTAATTAAATACTACTTTTTTCACTTTAAGACCGGGGTAAAGCAAGGAAAACTACAATTTACCTCAACAAGGCGACATAATGACATTCGTGGAGGTGGAAAAACAAGTTCTTTGTGACATGCAAGATTTATTGTATTAAAATTTAAATGTAAAAGATTGTAATATAAATACATGGTTAAATATTTTACCACTTGCTTGAGCAACTTAATATATAATTATATAGAAGTAATGCATTGAATAATACATTGTTTAAATTGTGTTTAAACGTGAACGCGCGTTCACAGCAGTGCTGCGTCTGACAGGATTATTCTCTCCAATAAATGCATCATAGAAATAAAAACTTCTCACAAAAAAGCCCATTTAAAATTTGCTTGTCATATAAATGTATTAACTAACATTAACGAACAATGAATGAGCAATATATTTGTTAGTATTTATAAATACCCCCCCCCCCCCCCCCCCCCCAAACCTGTAAACCTAGGGGAAACACTGCACTGCATTCAATGTTGTTATTTATTTTGTTTGTAAAAGATGGCTTATATTGTTTTGGCATAGATGTACAGTAATTGGTTATGTATGTATATGTGACTGTGCCAACCTATGTTGAGAGGAGCAGAAAAGTGCGATTATGTGTGTGCGCTAGAGGACTCCTAGAACTTTAAATGAACTCAGCCATCTTAGTTGAGTTTACTGTAGTTCAAGGACATGAAGAGGTGGACCGCTTGCACATGCCTGGAGAAGGATCTGGGAAACTTTGGAGGAGTGTCAACCTAACGCCTGTTGTAAACGACAGGAGTATAAAAGACTGATGAACTGACTGCCTCTTGGGATACTGATACGCCAGAGCCCCCGACGCCTAGAAGCCAAGAGCTGAGGACAAGAAACCCCAAGCAGAAGATAAGAAGCCCAGAGCTTACTACACCTTTGATTCAAAACATGATTATTGTATTTTATACTTAAACAATGAAGTTTTATTTGCCTTTATATTGTTGTTTATTATAAAAAGAAAAGTAACCAATTAAAATAAATTTAATTGATTACAAAATCTGCCTACTGAGACTTAGATTTACGATGCTGGAAGACTTTTAATGAGAACATAAACACAGAGGAGTATTCTGACCAAATTGTAAGTACCTTTTGAATGCTTATGGTTTAGGTCAGATTTGACTTTCTTTACCTTACCTGAGAATAATAAATAAATAGGTAAAAGGTGTTAAGAATAAAGTACACACCGTAAAACAAAATATAGCAAATTAATTTTAATTCATTCAGGTACAATTACCAAACATATCTCAAGGTCTTTTGAATAAAGGGTGGCAGTCTTTCATTATCAACTGCTGTTGTGGACTATATACTGGAGAAGTGTATTTGTTCTCTATTTGAGTGAGATGTTTTTATGTGGCTAATTGAGCAAAGTGCTTCCATATATTTTATTATTATTAGTATTAGTTCAAGAATAAAATAAAAATATCGGATTGATATCGGTATCGGCAAATAGCCAAACTGCGGCATCGGTATCAGTATCGGAAGTGAAAAAGTGGTATCGGGACATCCCTAAATACAACAATATAATGTAATGTAAACACACAAAATACCTTTTATTAGATGATGGTGTTTTCTTTCTGAAGTTTGGTACTCCTTCTTTAGACCAGTCACTCTTCAGAGACACAGAGCTGGACACATGTGAGCCTGATCTTACACTGATGACACAAAGAACAGAGAGAAAACACTTTAGTAAAGGAGGATCAACTGTGTCTGAAACACATCTGTGTCTTTATCTAATCCTCCACAGAAATACACACACTCACACAATTTACTGTTTAATAGTTAACTACTATTTTATTTTACTGGCTCACATTAGTTAAACGATTTCTTTAATATACATGACAGAGATTTAATATGTTAAAAAATACTTGACTCTAATTTATGGGAACATGTCAAGTTTTTGTTTATTGACAGAAATAGAGAGCAGAAATGTCTGTGTGACACAGTTTTGTTAGCATACTTGAAATAAAGTTTTTGTTAATCTTTGTTAATGTTAGTTGATAAAAATAAAGCTGTTCAAATTGTTTGTTCATGCTAGTTCACAGTGCATTAATGTTAACAAGATTTTAATAAAGTATTAGTAAATGTTGAAATTAACATTAACAAAGATGAACAAATGCTGTATAAGTGCAGTTCATTACTAGTTAATGTTAACTAATGTAGTTAATTACCCCCTGTTTTGAATTAGCTTAGTATAGGAATCAGGGTAGCCTATCTTCCGTCCATTTCATTTCCTATTTGAAATGAAATAAGCAGAAACGAGAAGCGGCGCCTTTATTCGTTTTTTCCAAAAAACGAAAAAACGAGATTTCGGCTTGATTTTTCGTTTTTTAATTCACAGGCAAAAAAAACGAATAAATTACTTAAAAATTCGTTTTGCACATGTGGACGGTCATGAGGCGCCCCTGTCAGCCGATTGGTCAAGAAAATCTGAGCATGTGACGTCATCGGTAGTTCCCTAGGTTTATTCAACAAAATAATAGTCCTATGGCTCTGCGTACCGCATATTAAACTGTTCAGGGCAGGTCCTGGGCTTACTTATGTGCAACTTAACGCGTTTCAGAGAAATATTTATATATCAGAAATATTAAATATTAATCTGCTGCACCCAGACGGTTTTATTAGCAGTGCGGAGTTAAATCTGTCTGGTGCTGCGCTAGGCAAGCAATGTTCAGTCAAGTGTAGCATACGCAGCTGTCATAACTCTTCTTTTAGACAATACGCTCAGTTTTGGACAAGGGGTGGTTATTATTGCAAATACTGTAATGCAAAACTGCTGATGGTGGTGGGTACCGCGATGATGGTAAATAAAATTGTACTGTAACTGTAGCTAATCATAGCCGCGAGAGTGAGACAGCGAGATGATTGACAGGACGATAACGGAGGAAAAAGCGCAAGATTTTGTTAGTAAAGAAATATTTATTTGTTTAATATAAAAGTGAGTTTGTCTTTGAAAACAACAACAAAACGGTGAAATAACAGTGTGATCACAAAACTGAGCGTTCATTTTAAAGGGAAATTTCCAAATATATTTTATTTATTTGTTAGCCTAATGCTGTTGTTTTATGCTACAAGTTTAATACTATGCGGATGCGGGAGTTAAAACTGTGCTGGGCTATGTTGGTGACCCAGTGTAATTGTAGCCTACAGCGTAAAATACAACCACAAACACACGTAATATGTATGCATAGCCAAAACACAACACGAGTTTGTTTAAACTTGATTTTTACCATCCATATTTTTACCGGACTCCACGCCAGAGGTCCCCCTCAGCACCCCTAACCCTTGTGTTATGTTGCGGGTCAATTTGAACCGTTTAGGGTGCTTTCACATCTGTAGTTCCGTTCATTCCGGACCAAGGGAGAAAAATTATACTTTGTAGCATTTTTCAGGCGTTTTGGTTCCTTTTCACACCACACATTTGTGATGTTCCCGCCCGGGTCAATTTGTCCCTCAGCTATTCAAAAGCAACTGTATGGACACATGTGTTTGTATGACAGGGCACTTCAACTCCAGTTCTAAAGTGCAAGTGTCTAAAAGTGATCTAACCCTATCCAAACACACTTGAAAAAGCTAAATCACGTTGTTCAGAATTAATTGCAAATTACAGATGAAAATCTTTGTCAGACAAATAAGCTCTCATTTCTATATTCAAGATATCTGAAATACCTAGCTTTTAACCTTTTATGATTTTCAAAGGCAGCTTTACAGAGCCAATAAATAAATAAAAAACATTTATTTGATGTATGTTTTTGTTATGTTTTGTTTCTCACTCCCATGTGAGTGAATAATGAGCTTTCCCACAATTTTGCTTAGTGTGGCACAAGACTTTGGCATAGACAGCAGGAAAAATGAGCTCCCAAAGATTGACATTTAAATAAGTATTTTCATTATACAGCTACATTTAATTGTTTAGTTATGATGTTATAAGCATAAAATGTATAAGAAAAAATGAAAACGTAAAAAAAAATTATGCAAAAAAAGTCAGTAGGCCTATACTGTTTATAAAAAGAAAACGGTTTTAAAAATGGTTAAAAACAATTTGACCAATTTGTCAATTTGACCCGCTCCGTAAGTAGGCCTAGCCTAAGGAAATCGAACAGTGCACGAGGGTACGTTCAGCATATAGCGCTTATTTTAGATTTTTTTAATGTTTGACAACATCTTCCTCCACTCTTTGAACAATTTTAATTAACATTAGCCTATTCGTTATTAACAAAGCGAATAAGACGGATGAGATAACACAACTTATCTCATGGCCGCGGGCCGCCAGTTGTCGTTCCCTGACCTATTCACCTTTCAAACGAATGCGGTTCATTGTTATTTTTTAATGAAAACACAACAACAATAAAATAGTAGGCTACAATAAAAAAAACTCCTGCATAGTATTAAACTTGAATTAACAAAACGATTAAGACGGAATAACAACAGCATAGGCTAACAAATAAATAACAAATAAATAAAATATATTTGGAAATTTTCCCTTTAAAACGAACGCTCAGTTTTGTGATCACACTGTTATTTCACTGTTTTGTTGTTGTTTTCAAAGACAAACTCACTTATATTAAACAAATAAATATTTCTTTACTAACAAAATCTTGCGCTTTTTCCTCCGCTATCGTCCTGTCAATAATCTCGCTGTCTCACTCTCGCGGCTATGATTAGCTACAGTTACAGTACAATTTTATGTACCATTATCGCGGTACCCACCACCATCAGCAGTTTTGCATTAGACCTACAGTATTTGCAATAACCACCCCTTGTCCAAAACTGAGCGTATTGTCTAAAAGAAGAGTTATGACAGCTGCATATGCTACACTTGACTGAACATTGCTTGCCTAGCGCAGCACCAGACAGATTTAACTCCGCACTGCTAATAAAACCGTCTGGGTGCAGATTAATATTTAATATTTCTGATATATAAATATTTCTCTGAAACGCGTTAAGTTGCACATAAGTAAGCCCAGGACCTGCCCTGAACAGTTTAATATGCGGTACGCGGAGCCATAGGACTATTATTTTGTTGAATAAACCTGGGGAACTACCGATGACGTCACATGCTCAGATTTTCTTGACCAATCGGCTGACAGGGGCGCCTCATGACCGTCCACATGTGCAAAACGAATTTTGAAGTAATTTATTCGTTTTTTGCCTGTGAACTAAAAAACGAAAAATCAAGCCGAAATCTCGTTTTTCGTTTTTTGGAAAAAACGAAAAAACGGATAAAGGCGCCATTTATCGTTTCTGCTTATTTCATTTCAAATAGGAAATGAAATGGACGGAAGATACCCTGATTCTACACAAATGGTTGTTCTGGTGTTTGTCTGTTTGCGCCCGCAGTAGGCCTATAATCATGAAATATGATGGGTCCGTGTATCATTCGTTCAATCGTGTGTTTTTTTTTTTTTTTTAAATTAAAAACAACTTTTTCCATTATTTATTTCCTGACCTAAAATGAAAAAAACGAATAACGACTCGTTTTCCGATTTTCTGATTGTGTGCTCAGATCAAAAACAGAAAAAATGAATAACGGGTTTTGACAAATTTTAATTTAGAATTTTAATTTAACACCTTAGCAGACATATAGCCTACCAATGAAATCATTTTAAACAGATCAAGTACTATTGTGGTAACAGATTACAGCCATTTTAATAAAGAAAATCTGAAAACCCATCATTATTATTATTTTAGTTCAGGAAATAAATAATGGAAAAACAAGTCGTTTTTCATTTTTTTTATTTTTGTTGTCCGTGTATCATTCGTTCAATCGTTTTTTCAAATTAAAACCAAAAATAAAAAAAATTAAAAACGACTTGTTTTTTAAACAGATAAATCAGAAAATCAGAAAACCCGTCGTTATTCGTTTTTTCATTTTAGTTCAGAAAATAAATAATGGAAAAACAAGTCGCTTTTATTTTTTTTATTTTTGGTATTAATCTGAACAAAAAAAAAAACGATTGAACGAATGATACACGGACCGAACTAAAATGAAAAAACGAATAACGACGGGTTTTCTGATTTTCTGATTGTGTGCTCAGATCAAAAATTAAAAAAATGAATTACTGGGTTAGACAAATTTTAATTTTGATTTTTAATTTAACACCTTTAGGCATATATCAATGAAATCATTTTAATTTTGGGTTTTAATAAAAAAAAAAAAAAAAAAGCGGACTTCCAAAATAATCCGGCGGGCCAGAAAATATTGCTGGCGGGCCAGTTTTGGCCCGCAGGCCGCCTATTGCCGACCCCTGCTCTAGAAGGTTATTAACAAATTATTAACTGTGATATTTTCTATAGAGCAAACAGTGCTTTATAGACAATGTCAGAGTTAATTTAAGAAGTTAAAAACTGAAGTTGTGAAAATATGAAACAATGCTTAAAGTGTTGTTATTGACAGGGAAACACAAAGTCCAGTGGAGTTTAAACTGATGAAAACAGACGCAGTCTTACCTGTGTTTCTCTGAGAGACTCCTCTGAGAGAGAGAGTCCTTTCCTCTTTCCTCTGACATACTGCAGCTAAACTGACACTGAAAACTGATCAGCACTGGTTTCTGAAAACACTCAATCCTTCAGCATCACCTGGAAATGACACCATTTTACACAGATGAAGAACATCTTATTTAAGACAATAATGAAGAATGCTGAGTTATCATCAACAACAGCAACAGCAAAAACAATCTATAAAATAAAGTGAGTTACAGACAAATATATTGCCATGTAAAATAACCGAATGGACTTAATCATTTCTGATTGTTTAATGAGTTTAACTGACTCTAAATATTAATTCATTCGGGAACAGCAATTGTGTTTAAAACTCTGGGAAAATTGAAGCTGATTTGTTATATTCTCTATTACAGTTTATCATTTTACAATCCTATTTACCCAATCTTTATTAATTGTTGAATCGTTTGTCATTGAATCATTACTTCAAGTTCACAATGATGGTTGATTTTATTACTTTCAAATGATCCTAAAATAACTGATTGAGTAAAAGTAACCAGAATTATAATAGACATACTGTATAACTACTAATCATAATTGCTATATATGAACTGAGATATTCAGTTTAATAACAGCAGATTGTTGTTCATTGCCGTCAGGCTTCATCTGTCTGTCTACTGTAAATGTCTGCTTCAAAAATACTTTCGATTTCACAAAAACAACAGCCTAAAACTGAAGAGGAAATGGGAGAAAACTTTGAAAAACATGTTTGTTTTAAATAAACTTTTCTCAATAAAACTTCATGTTTTAACTTCAAAAGATTGTAATTTATGGCAGATTCTTCGTCTGGAATCATTTGTAATTATTAGGAACTTCATATTGTATATTAAGCGTGATTTAAATGTGAAGTTACAGAAGCCTGTTCTCGGAGTAAGTTAGCAGAAGAACAGCCTTCTGTAACTTCACATTTAAATCTCGCTTAATATACAATATAAAGTTCCTAATAATTACAAATTACTTTAATTGCCAGTGTAATAAACTTACTTGCAGTCTTGTCAACTAAGAAGAGAGTTTATCAGTATTTTAAACTCAGTAACGCTTGTTGTCAGTCCGCGCGCGTCGTTCTCAGAATCTCTTGCTGGTCTCGATGGATTGTGGATTAAACTCATAAATGGCCGCGAGTGTTATTAGATTTGGAGGCATTGTGCTAAATTGACATCTGTGGAAATGTTTTCTGGATCATGGATCAGATCAAATTCAGTGAGAAACAGGTTTAGGTGTCAGAGGTTGGTATTTCTGTTGATGTGTTGTTACTTTCGTTTTCGCTCCAGACGCGTGCACTTCTGAAGATGACGCAGTTACAATAGAATGGACCAGTAACAGCTAAAAACTCAAATTCTCACACTAAAAACAAGAAACGAGATGTTAGAATCATATAAGCATAAGATATAAACAAACACACTTACTTCTCTTGAACGCAGACACAATAAAGATAACTCTATAGCGAGCAGTTGACAAGGAAGTACAGCCAGAGTTAAGTTAAGTCTGGACGATGGCGCGGGGCGACACTTTTGGGCGGAGCCAGAGAGTTACGACACGGAAGTAACGCGTGTCGTGGAGCAGCCGATAGTTCCAGACACTGAACCCCATATCTATGCTGAACCCCATTCATTTTCAGTGTTTCTGAAGTACGCTCGCTGGTAAGTTGATGAAATTACTGTATTTTTGACATTTGAACGCATTATCGTCCTCTCATGAATCTAGTCAGTAGTTGTAATTTATATGTAGCCAACTTTAGTTAATGTTTATTGGAAGAGAATAGTTAACGGCAAGCTTACGGGACCAACACTTCACTAAGGTTAGCTACCAGTCAGAAATGTGTAAATTCAATACTGAGGTCATAGTTAAATGTGATGTTGCACTACATTGTATTCAGAGTTTTTTTTTTTTTTTTTTGTCAACCCTATTTACATGCATGACGTGGTCAGAATATTAGAAATGCATCTGGATATAAAGCAAATAAGTACAGCAGCACCCTCACAATTAAGACCTCAATGCTAAAACGTGTAAATTAATGTACACCTCTTCATAGAGGTATAAAAAAAAATCCTGAACATAATAGAAAAGCAGAATTTATGGCTGAGCTTTGTATACGGTATCATAATGAAATACAAATATAATTTGTTGGATGAGCAAAATAATCATCCGGCTTCTTCCATAGTGTTGTTGTTGTGTAAGAATAACCATTTGAATAACAATAGTGGTTTGTATATATATCATTTTTGTTCTCATTTAATTTCAAATTATGTACAAGAGTACAGAGTCATAATTATAGAAACTATGACAAATGTCCAAATAGATATGAACCTAACTTTAGGTGTGTACTCTCACTTCTGTAATCTCAACCTCATGAAAATGTTTAGGAAACACAGGCTTTCAATGTGTATGGGCCTATGAAACGCTCTGCTTCTGGCAGGGGAATGCACTCATCCAAAAATCTCAGTAACTATAGAATTACTTATAGTGTGGAGTTTGAATGTTATCAGTGTATGGCTAAGCATTTGACTGATTCTCGATTCACCACCAGGTCTCCAGATCATCCTACAGCGTCGGTGGCAGAATGTAATGCTACTGTGAACACTTGTATTCCTCTTCTGGCCTGCTTTCTGCCATCTTTCTCTCCCCGTAGGAAGTCGAACGAGTTTCTTTGAGGACAGACCATTCAAGGAAAACTTGCCTACCCTCTCCCTAGATATAATATATAATTAAATGTTTTGTTGAATGCAGTTGGTTGTCTTGTATATATATATTTTTTTACTGTTGACCAAACTTCTTTCTTGACTTAAACTGAGCAGCTTTAATTGTTGTGCAGGTTTATGTGAATGAATTTGAACAGAACAGAACATTAGGATGTTAGTAATTATGACCATAGAAGCACGAGAAAAATATATACAGTAAATACTGTAAATGTATTATACCTTATTGGGAGCAGTCCCCCTTCCCTCCAAAATTAAACACAAAATTTTATTAAATTCAAAGGGCTTTATTGACATAAAAGTTTCAAGAACAATGTGTGTGTATATGTGTATATACTCTACCAGTCAAAAGTTCTGGATCGGTAAGATTTTTAATGTTTTTGAAAGAAGTCTCTTCTGCTCACCAAAGTTGCATTTATTTGATTTCACAATATTTCTGTTTTTGTATTTTTAAAAACAAAAACAGTACTATTGTGAAATATATTATGTCTATGTGAATATATAGTAAAGTGTAATTTATTCCTGTAATCAGTGATTTCTGAAGGATCATGTGACACTGAAGATTGGAGTAATGATGCTGAAAATACAGCTTTGATCACAGGAATAAATTACACTATATATACTATATTATATTATTTTATATTAAAATAGAAAATAGTTATTTTAAACTGTCATAATATATATTATATATATATATATATATAATTATTTATTTTTATTATTATTTTTTTTATTATTATATACAAACATATACACGTGTGTGTGTGTGTGTGTGTGTGTGTGTGTGTGTGTGTGTGTGTGTGTATGTAACTGGAGGGATGGTTACTGAATGAAATAACTATGTTCCTAAATTCGATCCATAACATTAACGTTACTGTTAAAGGATTCATTTTAGTATGGCTAATGTACCTCTACATCCTTTCAAACCATTCATCAGAACACACACAAATACATGCCTACGATGTACTGTGTACAGTATGTTTACATGTAAATGAATACTGAAATGAATCCCGTTAACAGTAAAGTTAATGTTATGAACATAGGCTAGTTATTCCACTCATTAACCATTTCTCCAGTTTAATTTCAACTGACCACACTGCTAACGTTAATGCCGTCTCTCCATCATTACAGAAATCTGCTGCAAATGGTTGTTGGTGTAAATGTATTCTACGTTATGGGAGCACCCAATTTCCTTCCAAAATTAAACACAAAAACGTATTAATGCTGTGTTTCTGCTACTCCCCAGAAAAGAAATGATATTGTATGTAAGTCATTTAAGTGTCAATGTAATAATCAATGTACATTATGCGTCAATATTTACCGATAATTGCTGCAAATATACTGTATAGCTGCTGCTTTCTGCCCCGCTTAAAATCATTGACAACGCGGATTTGTTTGGAACTATGTAGACATACATGAACTACCAAACTTCCGGCAAGATGGCGAAGCGGGTGCACGTGAAGGCTTGAGCTCCGTCTGCATGTCCCAGAATTTTTTTTTTTATCCAAACTTACTCTCTGACTAATTTTTTATATACCCCGTGAAAAGAACTCAACACAAATACCTCCCGACTCATGAAACCCTCTACAACAAGACGAGGAAGTGGGTCAGCTGGAGGACACGACTACGCTACCAAAATGGAGGTCTCGACCGACAGCACCAAGCGAAAAGACCCGTTTTCTCCGGTCAAAACCCAACCGAATCCCAAAAAGAAGGATCTGGTGTCGGAAGAAAGTGTAAGTGCTATCCTGGACGCAATAAAACAACTTTCAAACCAAACTTCAATGCTAGCTAACAAGGTCGAGTCTCTCAGCACTCAGATTCAACAAAACTCTATGCTTGCTAACATGGCGAAGGCGGTCGAATTTAATGCGGCAGAGATTAAAGACTGCAAAACTCTACTGCAAGTGACGGAGAAGGTTGCAGCTACTAATAAGAAAGATACTGCAGAACTGAAAGAACGAGTCCTGGAATTGGAAAGATATAAGAGACGTTGGAATTTACGAATTTGCGGAATAAAAGAGAAAGAAGGAGAAAACCTTTGTGATACCGTGACCAGCTTGCTGGTCAAAATCTCCCCACCATGGTCCTCGAGCATTAATTACATTGTGGACTCAGTGCACCGGCTGGGTCGACGGGAAGAAAACAGGACGAGGCACGTCATCATCCAATTTACCCAGAGAATACACCGCGACGCGCTGTGGAGGTTGACCAAAGATTCACCCATCTGCAGGGACCTGGGGATTGGCTTCATGGAAGACCTCTGTAAAGCTGACCGAGACACACGTGAATCCAACAGGCACGGGCCGCAGGGAAGAGAGCCTACTTCAGAGGAGGAGATGCTTACATTGACGGACAAAGAATTACCTGAGAAGGGTTACAGGTTGAGTGTAGCTCATTTTTGTACGTCATAGGGGTTCAAATGTTCTTAACCTAAACAGGTCGGTGAGTTAAGTTTAACAGTTACATATGTTATCACATTAAAGGGACACTGCCTACACTGTAAAAAATTATTTTGTTGACTTAACTCATTATTTTTTGTTATCTTTTTGCATGGATATTTTTAAGTTAAACTAACTTATTTATAAAAGTGTACTTGACAAATTTGGAAAAGTTTACCTGACAAGTTATGAAGTTCAATGAACTGATTTAATTTAGTTAAGTTAACTTCGAATTTAAGTTAAGTCAACTAAAGTTAAGTTTTCTAAACTACATCCAATAAGTTCAGCAAACTAAAGTTAAGTTTTCTAAACTACATCCAATAAGTTCAGCCAACTAAAGTAGTGTTTTGAAACCTGCAGCAGTACCAAATAATTAATTACTACTAGAACATTAATTTGTAAAATACATTTGATTAAAAAAAAAATATATATGGAAAATTAACGATCACTGATACAATTTACAATAGTTAAGTCACCTTTATTTATATAGCACTTTTTACAATACAGATTGTATCAAAGCAGCTTTACAGTGATAACATAAATAATACAACAAAGTTTGTTTCTATAAGAAAATTGCGTCATCTTCCACCTTAAGTAAGGCAGATCAATAATATTGTTGAATATTAAATGTCCGCAACTAAGCAAGCCAAAAGCCAAGGCAACAGTGGCAAGGAACCAAAACTCCATCAGGTGACATGACAGAATGGAGAAAAAAAACCTTGGGAGGACCCAGGCTCAGTCGCTCAGTTCTCCTCTGGGCAAAGAACGAACAGTGTATGATAATGATTCAGGCAGCATTACAGATCAGAAGTCAGATTGGATCAGAACATTCAGAATATTTATCCAGTTCCATCTGATTGGAAGTCAGAGTCACGCCGGTATGTAGACGAGTTTGTTGAGGATCAGTGCTGATGGCTGTAGTGTCGATGAGGCCTTCACAGGGCTGATGAGGCTGGCACTTCAGGGATGCGTTGTGGATGGGTCCAGGCACAGGTCCACCACCTGATCTGGATACGGCCCGGATCCGGCTGACTTCAGTAAACCTTGGAATAAACAGAAAGACTAACATTAGCATAGATGCCATTCTTCTTGAGCGAGTACGTATGATGTAACGAGTACATCAGGTGTTATATACAATACAATTTTTTTTGCAATGAACTGCAATGAAATTGCAGAAAACAACCTCATGGAAAGGTGTTTTACACCGGTCTCAATGCATGTCTTGTGGATTAATTTGTTAAATAACATTAAACAAGATCAACCCACAGCATTCAATATAGAAACATCCTTTGTTCCAAAAGAAACCGTTTAAACATTGTTAAACACATTAAAGACCTATGAATTGTCTTAAATGCCATTTTAATATCAACTAAGTTACCAATTATTTATGCTCTCAAGCTTCAACAAATTCATCAATTAAACTAAACACTCTAAAATGCCACTCCCACAACATACCAACACATGAAACATCCTGTTCACAACATTCCTTTCAAAAAGAAACTCTGAAAAGCATTAAAGGTGTTGTTCCAACCCCGTAAGACTTTCGTTCATCTTCGGAACACAAATTAAGATATTTTTGATGAAATCTGAGAGCTGGCTCACTCCTTCATAGACTGCTGGGTAATCGATGTCTGCCAGCCCAGAAAAGTTATTAAAAAAACTGTTACAATAGTCCAAGTGACTACAGTGGCTCAACCTTAAGTTTATCAAGCGACGAGAATACTTTTTGTACAAAAAAACCCCCAGACTATTTTCAACTATTCATTTTATTTTGTGTGGGCCTCTGAATGAGCTCACGAGAGCGCCACAACGCACGTGCGAGAACTGAGAAGATGATGCTCGTGATCATTTGATGGGAAAGTGTGAAAGGTAAGCCATTAATTTTGCGGCACTGGTAAGGCACTTTTACGTTTTCTTCTTGGTTTCTCACGATTTGGACATCCAGGAAATGCACACTTTAGAACCATTTAAAACACTACATTGAGACCCATCTGCATCATCTTCTCAGTTCTCGCGCATGCATCGTGGCGCTCTCGTGAACTCACGTCAGAGGCCCACATGGAAGAAAATGAAGAGTTGAATAAAGTCATTATTTTTGTTTGTTTTTTGCGCACAAAAAGTATTCTCGTCGCTTGATAAACTTAAGGTTGAGCCACTGTAGTCACTTGGACTATTTTAACAATGTTTGTACTAACTTTTCTGGACCGGCAGAATGAAATTGCCTAGAAGCCTATGGAGGAGTGAGACAGCTCACAGATTTAATCAAAAATATCTTAATTTGTGCTCCAAAGATGAACGAAAGTCTTAACCTGGATTTTCACCAACTGCGGAACGGCTGCGAATCGGCTCCGCTGCGTGTCGGCTCTGTGCTCCATCATCCTTCAATACCCACCAGGTCCGGATTTGTTGCGGAATGGCTGCGGCCATGACTGACAGCTGAGGTCACAAGGACCCACGAGATTCACGTATATGATCGCGCGATATAAGTGCTGAATTGTTGCGGAGCTCTCCGGCATCCGGCAAAAATAGAAGCTCTGCGTATCTGTTCCGAAGGGCTGCGGATCGCCGGAGTTGGAACGCAGCCGTTCCGCATTCAGTGATACAACCATTGACTTTAATGGAAACCTATTGACCCCACCGCCGTTCCGGAGCGGATCCGCAGCCATTCCGCAGTTGGTGGAAATTAGGGGTTATGGGGTTGTAACAACATGAGGATGAGTAATTACTGAATTATTTTACAAGAAATGATTAATGCATGACAGAATTTTCATTTTTGGGTGAACTAACCCTTTAATATTTTTGCTTTCAAATGCCTAAAACTTCAGACTACAGGTTTATAAACGATTCACATGATGAATTTAGGAAGATGGTTGAAATGTGTTCTCAAATTACAAGTGACTCAAACACGCATCACTGAAACATGCAGTGTGTGTCAAACACAACCATTTCCCATATTAATAAAAACAGTCACATTTAAAAGTACAGATATAATAAGTTACTTATTTTACCCACATCAATTCAAATTGATAGTTAATTTTAAGAATTCCCAAAGATTACAGTGAAAACTCACCTGTATCTGGTGCTCTGCAACTGTTATGTAAGTTATTAGTGACTGAAGTAAAAAATCCGGTTGGTGAACAAGCTTTTAGTCAACTTGACGGAACCTGTGAGTCAACACGAGGAAATACAATGAGATAATCTTCTATGTGCAAAACACTCTGATTCGAAATACACTCAATAATCTTAAATTCGTGACAACATCATTACTAATTCACCCTATTATCAAGATTCCTTAAAACATGAGCATGCGCAACGACATGGCACAAGATCCAAACTCCGAAGAATAGTAATAATGAAAACATCCAAACCACAGACGTATTAATTGTACATCACCCATATCGATTCAATTTGACATTTACTTTTGTAATTCAAAGATTGTGGTCAAAACTTACCTATATCTGGCGCTCTGCAACTGAGTTGAATTGAAGTGACTGAGGTAAAAAATTCCGGTTGATGAACAAGCTTTTAGTCAAAGTACTTGACTGAACCTGTGAGTCAACACGAGAAAGTATGAGCGAATCTTCTATGTGCAGAAATACACTCAATAATCTTAAATTCGTGACAACATCGTGAGTAATTCACCCTATTATCAATATTTCTTAAAACATGAACGAAATGGCGCGAGGCCGGCAAAATCCAAACACTGAATAACTTAACTGTTAGTAGCCTAATAATGAAAACCGTGACATTTCAAACCACAGGCGTATTACTTGATATTTATATCACCCATATCGATTCAATTTGACAGTTACTTTTTTTAATTCAAATATTTTGGTGAAAACTTACCTATATCTGGCGCTCTGCAACTGAGGAACTGAGGTAAAAAAAATAAATCCGGTTTGGTCCGGTTGGTGAACGAGCAGCTTTTAACTTGACTGAAGCTTGAACACAAGGAAGTAAAAAAAAAAAAAAATCAGCGATGTGCAAAAACACTCTGACTTGAAATGGATAATATAATTCTAAAACGAACTAAAAACTTGCATCCACTTTCACTTACTCTGTATCACTCCTTCTGAAGACACGTATGGTCCAACAGGGAAAATCATCCGGGTTTCCGCGGGCTTCTCGAAAATTCTCAGAGAGAAAAAAATGATTCACCGAATCATCTTGAGAGGTTCATTTTCATGAATCGCTCAAATCCGCTCGAATCTGACCATGAATAAAAACTGAAACAGCTAGACAAATTTTTTTGTGTAATTTAATTAATTTGTGCTCATAATTTTAAATAACAGTAATGTTTTTAATGTAGGCTATCGTTACACACTAAAATAAAATTGAAGTTTAGGTTTTAATGCAGTCTACCAGACAGCAAGATATATAGATAAATTAAGTTTAGTTTACTAAGTTTAGTTTACAAAGTAAATTTACTTCTATTAAAGTCATTTATACTTCATTAGAGTATAATTGAAGTAAAACCAGCAGAAAAGGTAACACTTTACAATAAGGTTCCTTTATTAAACATTAGTAAATGTATTAACTAACATGAACTAACAATGAGCAATACATTTACTACTGTTTTTGTTAATCTTTGTTAATGTTAGTTAATGAAAATAAAGCTGTTCATTGTTTGTTCATGTTAGTTCACAGTGCATTACCTAATGTTAACAAGATTTTAATAAAGTATTAGTAAATGTTGAAATTAACATTAACAAAGATGAACAAATGCTGTATAAGTGCAGTTCATTATTAGTTAATGTTAACTAATGTAGTTAACTAATGAACCTTATTGTAAAGTGTTACCGCAGAAAATTTAGTGCAGTTGTTTTAACTTACATTTATAAGTTAAAATAACAATTATACTTGTTAATTCAACAGAAAATCTAGTGCAGTTGTTTAAACATACATTTTTAAGTTAAAATAACAATTTAAGTTGTTCATTCAACTTTCAGTCTAGTTGAGGACAAGAAAACTTAAAATTTATTGTTGTCTGGACAATCTAGTTATCTCTACTCACAAAAATAAGTTGAAATAACTAAATTGCAAAAATATTTTTTACAGTGTACAGTTGGGCCTTTTTACTTACCTCTCAAACTCTTGTCTGGGTTCTTTGTTTAGCAGTTGCTAGCTATACATTTTTTCTTTTTTATTCTATGTTGAACTCTGTTTCCTTTTCTTGTTTATCGTTGAATGCTAGGGGCTTAAGAGACAGCACCAAGAGGAAAGCTATTTTTATGTTTTGTAAGGGCGAAAAAACTAACTTTGTTCTGTTACAGGAAACACATTCCACACCAGAAGATGAAAAGTTTTGGATTAACCAGTGGGGGGATAAGATCCTTTATGATCATGGTTCCACTAAATCAGCAGGTCTGGCAATTTTGTTTCATAACTCTCCCGGCAATTTAATAGCATCTAAATGCAGCAACATTGGTAGATGGCTAATCTGCGTTCTTAAATTTGATGAACAGTACATAATTTTAGTCAACATCTATGGGTATAATAATCTCACACATAACAAACAATTGATCTTGGAGGCCTCAGAGGTTATTAAAAATTTTAGGTGCACTTATCCATCTGCCAATATAATTATGGGGGGGGATTTTAATATGGTTTTTAATGAATATCTGGATAGATACCCTCCCAGGGGTAACTGCAATTCTCAAAACCCTATTCTATCTAACTTCTGCAGTACTCACAACTTATTAGATCCATGGCGTCTTAAATACCCTGACACCAAACAGTACTCCTGGTTCAAACCGAACGATGTGACAAAGTCCAGAATTGACTTTTGGCTAATTTCTGCTACTATGTTGCAGATGGTCACTAGCTGTTCCTCATCAGCCGCTCCCCTTACGGATCATTCTGTTTTAAAAATTCTTTTCTCACCACCTGGACTCAACTATAGAAACAAAGGCTATTGGAAATTCAACTCTAGGTTACTGAATAATAAAACATACTGTGATGGCATAAAACGTTTAATTGCAGAAACTAAATCTGAATGTTCCTTAACCTCATACGTTTCGAGATGGGAGTTTTTAAAATTCAAAATTCGGGAATTTTCTATTCAGTTTGGCAAATCCTTTAATAAAAGTAACAGAGAAACTGAGCTAAATTTGATTAAAGAAATTAACAACTATTGTCTGAAAGCAGAATTTATCAACCTTGCAAAACAAACTTGATGAAGTTTTTCTCATAAAGGCGGAAGGGGCCTATGTTAGATCCAGGGCCAAATGGATGGAGGATGGTGAGAAGAGCACGTCATATTTTTGCCGCTTAGAAAAAAGAAGACAGGAGAGGAACTCAATTAAAACTTTATTGATTAATAATCAGTTATGCTCTGACCCAATAAACATTGCTGAAGAAATTGTTTCCTTTTATAGTAAGCTGTACTCCACTATGTTTTCTAAGAATGACTCTGACCCTTTTTTCAAACATATTGAAAATTATATTCCGCATATAGATGAGGACTTTGCAAGGTTGTGTGATTCTGATGTCACTGCTCATGAACTCGAAAAGGCTGTGGAATGCCTTTCTTTGAACAAATCCCCGGGTTGTGATGGTCTAACATCCAACTTTTACCGTCATTTCTGGGACTTGCTTAAAGAAGACTTTATTTTAATGCTAAAAGAGGCGATTGATAATCTATCTTTTCCTCCCACAATGAAGCAAGGAGTAATCACTCTAATCCCAAAACCTGGCAAAGAGCCAAAAATTTTAGATAATCTTAGACCTATTACTTTACTGAACACTGATTATAAAATTATTACGCATGTTTATACTAACAGATTAAAATCCAATTTAGACAAAATGATTAGTGACTCTCAATCTGGCTTTATGAAAAATAGATCGATTCACAACAACATTCGCTTAGTTCTAGACCTTTTAGATTATAGGCACTTAATAGAAGACGATGGGTTTATTCTTTTTCTTGATTTTTACAAGGCTTTCGATTCGATTGAACATCCTTTCATTTTCCAATGCCTTAAATATTTTGGATTCGGGGACAAATTTCGTAACATCATTGAATCTTTATATGCTAATGCAAACAGCTCGGTCTCATTACCAGGTGGCACTACGCCGAGGTTCTCTATCAAACGGGGAATCAAACAAGGATGCCCAATATCTCCTTTTCTGTTTATTATTGCCACTGAGATGCTATCTATTTTTGTCAAAACCTCGAATATTGCTCCTTTAAATGTGTTGGGTAAACCCATAATCATAAGCCAATTAGCGGACGATACAACTGTTTTTATGAAACATTTAACAGAGGTCCCAAAGATAATAAAAACCATTGATATTTTTTCCAAAGCCTCAGGACTCAAACTCAACCTAAACAAATGTGAACTAATGCCAATCCATCATTGTGTATTAACAAATGCATACAACATTCCCATAAGGACAGTTGTCAAATATTTAGGTATACATATTTCCAAAGATGTCACTGTAAGAGAAAGCAAGAATATAAATGAGGTATTGAAGAATTGCCAAGCTAAACTTAATTCCTGGTTGTTAAGAGATATCAGTTTACTGGGCCGAGTTTTTTTGACTAAGATGGAAAGTATCTCGAGGTGTATTTATCCTGCATATTCTTTAGCTATTTCTAGCAGAGCCGTGAAAAAGATTAACCAAATTAATTTAGCTTATATTTGGAAAAGGAAAACCCATTATATTAAAAAAGCTGTAATGACTAAAGAATATAAATATGGAGGTTTACAAGCCATAGATTTTGATTTCATAAATGGAACCTTGAAAATAAACTGGTTAAAGTCCCTTTTAAGTAATGAAAATTTTTGGTTTCATATTCCTAGAGAAATTTTTAAGAAATTAGGTGGTATTGATATGTTATTAAGATGTGACTTCACCATTCAAAAATTGCCTATTAAGCTATCCCTTTTTCACCAGCAAGTGCTTTTATATTGGAAAATGTTGTACAGTCATAATTTCACCCCACACAGTACACCAATTTGGAACAACAGATACATCCTGATTAAAAACAAATCAATTTACAATAAGGAATTAATGGATAAAGACATCTGGTCTGTGATTAACTTTATTGATGGAGAAGGTTGTATAATGTCCCATGATAATTTTTGTTTGAAATACAACTTGAATATTTGCCCAAAATTATTCCACACTGTAAAAAAAAATCCCGTAAAAAAACGGTAAATCTCTGGCAGCAAAGTTTCCAGACGGATTCCGTTAAATTACAGCAAATTACCATTTCACAAAATTACAGGCAAAAACCGTAAAAATACAGAATTGACTTTACGGTCAAAATTAATTAAATTACAGTACATTACTGTTGATAATGGCTTATTAAACCGTGGAAAAACGGATAAATGATGTCAAATTACATAAAAAGAACATTTAACTTTAAGGTTAAACTGTAAATTTAGGGTTTTATAAAGTTATTTTATAATAATGCTCTGTCTATCTACAGTAATTATCTTTTAATATATAGTTTTTCTGTGTAAAATAACTATGAAGTTATGTATAAAAATGTAATAAGTCCATAAATTCAAATACAAAGTTTGTATATTTACAGTTTTTATTTTTTTGCAGATCCAGTTTCACAACTTTGACCAATCTCTAATTAAGCACTTAATAGCAAATGTAGTCAATTTCTGTTAACTAAATTTGAACAATGGTTAACGATTAACTAAACGTACAAGTACGGAATACCTGCACATTTACAGTATTACTCATTAAACAAACACTGAACATCAATATACGTGAATGATAGGAAATACAGGCTTAGTATATCATTTAGAACATGTAAAAATATCCACATTAAAATACTTTATATTTATATTAAGAGAACAATAGAAGCAACAAGTGCAGTGACAAGTCCCAGTTAGTGTAGCACAGTGCAGTTTTTTTTTTTTTTTTATTAAAACAAAGATTTAGTATTATTGGGTCAAGTGTTTATGAAAAGATGGATCTTTAGCAGTTTCTTGAAAATGTCTTGAATTGGGCAGGTCATCCCACCAGCAGGGAACAGTCCAGGGAAAGGTCAGTGAAAGTGATTTTGTCTCTTTGGGATGATGGCACCACAAGGCGCCGTACACTTGCAGAACACAAGCTTCTGGAGACACACATAGATCTGAAGCAGTGAGTTTAGGTCTTGCTGCAGCATCTGGATCAGTTGCAGAGGTTTGACTGATGCTGGAAGAGCTGCCAGGAGAGCATTACAATAGTCCAGTCTGGATAGAACAAGAGCTTAGACAAGGAGTTGTGTGGCTCCGATAGGAAGGGCCAGATCTTTCTGATGTTGTATAAGGCAAATCAGCAGGATCGCAGCAAGGATGGTTTGGCTGAAACCATAAGCAGTTCTGTCTTGGCAAGGTTGAGTTGAAGGTGAAGGTCATTCATCCAGCAAGAATTTTCCATCAGGTAGGCTGAGATGTGAACAGCAACCGTCAGATCATCTGGCTGGAATGAAAGGTAGAGATATGTGTCATTAAGTGGTAGGAAAAGTCATGTTTCTAAATGACAGAGCCTAGTTACACTACAAAAAAATAAAAATAATAATAAATAAATACATAAATAAATAAATGGATGGGTCATGGGTGGAATCTAACACAATCGTGGTCTTACTGTAGCAAAACCAAACCTTGTGCAGCTACAGTGGCCTCACAAGGATCAAACGAATATTCACATGGGAAAATACAGTATAAAACAAATTTTCTGCACTTTTAGTGCAATTATATGTAATCAGAAGACTCGGCCATTACGATATTTTAAATTACTTCTTCCCATACCTTGTTTGCCATGATCATTCTGCTTTCCACTTGACCTGAAATCACAAAAAAATATATTTTTTAACAACTCAGTATTACATTTACACATGTCAGAATATGTTCCACTGGGACAATGCAAAACCTCAACTGACTATGATCTGGAAGCTGAGCAGGAAAGGCTAACAGTGATGTTTTGAGCTGAGACACCTAGGGGTGTAACTGTCTGTTCATCTGGATCAATGCAATTTTCATAACCAATGATCAAAAGTATCCTATGAAAAAGGCTTCTATGATGACCCCAGGCCATCCAAAATGTAGATACGTTAATTTCTTCATCAGAACACAAACATTCTATCAACTTTTATTTTATAAGCCTCATATATACATATGTATGCATTCTTACGTGTTGGCAAGCAGATGCAGCAAGAATATGCAATTTATCATGTTGTGTTCATATTCTAATCACATCTAGTATCATCAAGTACAGTATGAATTCGTTTTCTTAACGGTCTTGATAGCCACGTTACGAAAATTAACTATGGTTTAACCACAAAGAAAAAACAAACAAACATGGAAGGCCTATTAGTATAACTGTGGTTATTAAAAATGGTAATAAAAATCCGCCAAAAACGTGGTTACTATAATTTTACTATAATTAAAACCAAGGATATTTTTTAAGAGAAGAGTTTTCAGCTTCCAGACGGTGTTTCAAAATGTCCCGCCATTTAAGAGATTGATTTACTGACAGATACTATCGCGTATTAACGAAGATTTTATACACAATTAAACGGACTTTGATATGTATAACAAGTCTACGAAAGCTCGTTTTAGGTCTTTTGAGGTGTGGGTTCAACTGATCGTTCTTAAAACAGATGGAAAATGTAAAGACGCATGCTACATTTTCAGTGTTTTGCCCTCCAGCTCTCGCCAGTTAACTTAACATAATTTAAGAATGCTAACGTTAGCTTGAAAACTGTAAACGTAACACAAAACAAATGTAATATAAAATATCGTTCACATGTAACGTTGAGACTCTTACCTCAGCTGGTGATCGGTTGGCATGATGTCCGCTGTGACGAACAAGCTCACTGAAAAGGGCGTTATCTCCGAAGAATCCAACAGACTGACTGACAACAGAGATCCTGCTCACGGCTGCTCTTGACGAATACGATTGTTTTGAACCACTGTTGATCTAACAATCCACTTCACGAGAGTAGACTGAATTCAAATCTCCCGCTTGCCCAAACTCGACTGATCAGCTAACGTTAACCGTTGTGGGCGGGAACAGCGGAAATGAATTTGAATCTGCGTCATCGCGCGCGCGCACTCACTCACACACACACACACACACACACACACAAAGCCCTGAATGTGAAGCAACGGAGATTTGGAAAAATATTCATAAAATATACATGAAATTATGGGAGAATAAGACAATGAAATAATGATCAAAATGAGTATAAAATAAAATGTGAAATAAAAAATAATTCAATACAGGCCTACTGTAGCCTATGTAGGGTACTGTATGTACAAATACTATTATTTAACCTTAAAAAAACTCACTTTAACCCCCACATGCTTAATAATCTGTAAGGAAAACATATTGAACAAATGCTGATTTCCGCAGTTATACCTTCTTTTCTTTGTTTTCTAATTTCACAGAAAAAATCTGTAAATATTACTTAATAATTTCTGTAAAATTACACATAACTCTGTAAAAATACAGACAAGTTCCTTTTAAAAAACGTAAAATTGCTGTAAAACCAAAATACAAGCAATTACCTGTAAATTTAACAGTGGACCTTTAAATTACAGCAAATGCCTTTTATTTTACAGATATTTGCTGTATAATGACAAAACGGTAACATTCTGTAAAAAAATACAGACAATTACCTGTAAAATTACACTTTTTTTTTACAGTGCATTCTATTACTAAAGCAATTCCTGCCACCATTCTGGGCCTAATTAAGAGAAACCTTTTAAACTCTGTGACTGTCACTCCCTGTCTTCCACACCTTTTAATGGGCGGTTGTGACTTTGCATCCACCAAATTCCCCAATAAAATAATCAGAAGTCTTTTTAATGAAATCTCCTATCCAATGTTTTCTTTCCGAAACTCCATAGCTAACTTCTTTTCAAAGGACATTATATACTCTCTAAGAACCAAATATCTTAAATTCCCCATCTCTCCAAAATCTAAAGAAATGCATTTTAAAATTCTAAATGGTATATATCCTTCAAATGAATTTCTACATCTGCGATTTGGCTTTGACACAAAGCTGTGTTTTTTGTAAAGATATAGAAACCACAGAACACTTATTCTTCTGTTGTGAACTTAGAATCGAAAGACCAGGAGACTTGGTTGTTTCTTCAGCAGGTTTCTTTATTGAGGACACGAGCTGTCGGCAGCTGCAGTCACCAAGCCTGACGTGAATGTTCTCTTACAGTTTATATACATTTAGGGGCAGGAACCGAAAAAGACAGGTTTAGGAACCGGTTCTAGACTGAGAGCATTGCCCACCCTAATCCACTCAGCATATCTATTCAAACACTGAGACCCGAGTACAGGACTGGCTGGACTTTCTTGCTAAAACACAAACTCCAAGAGTTTCAGTAAAACAGGACTGACCAGAGTCGTTTGCTAGAAAACTCTGATAATCATAATTTATACCTAACCTTAACATGCTAAATTCAATGTAAACCTAAATTAAACATTTTAATAAATTTGCATTCCCACATTTGCCCCTTTGAGAGTCTTAAAAATAAACTCTCACAAAATACAAATTTATACACTTAAAAGTTAATTCTTGTAACTTGTGTAAGTTACAGGCACATAGCAAGTTCAATCTTGTAACTTGTGTAAGTTACAGGCACAAAGCATGATCTGTGTTGTTCATCTGTAACTGCATGCTGACACAGAAACAAACATGCAATTAGGGTCCGTGAAGTTCTTACGGGTAATATTCTTTTATGGTTGGACCAGTCATTTGTTGAAGGAAACACTTGATACTGTGGAAGCATACGTAGAACGCCAGTAGGAGAAATAACAGCAGCATTGCTATTTCTTTAATCCACAGCCAGGGTTTACCAATCAAGTTTCCGAACCATGAAGAATTGTCTTCAGTCATCTGGTGTAATTTTGTTGAAAGATCAAGAATGTCTTGTTGGATTTTGTTCAAATTCTCTGTTGGATCCATTAACCCGGTGCAGCACTCAGGTACACCATACGATGGGATTAATGCTCCAAGAGTTCTTGACCACCACGTTTGAACACAAGTGAGTCCTGGAATGCAGCCATCTTTGTTGATAGAAGGAGCTGAATTTTGTAGCTGTGGAGAGCTTGGGGTGGAGTGTGTATTTTCTCTGATAGCTGGTAGAACATAAACCAGGGTGCACCTGCCGTTGAATTGGCTGGGTAGGATGCTGTAGACAGAGATAGGGTGTGCAACCCATGGGATTCCGGCTCCTACTGAAGGTGCATGTGGCATGCAAACGTTCTTTCCAGCAAACAAGGCATTTCTTGACATATTCATCAGCTCTAAGAAGATGTTGTTTCTGGGGTCCACACTTTGTGCGATGTCCATGATGGTTAGTAGTAGTACGACAATCTTGATCATGATGAGGGATGACTGAAGTTCCCGTAGGTGAGTCTGCGTTGTGTATTTTTTTCTTCTGTGTTGGTTGTAGTCTCTGCAGTTGGTCTAGTTGTTTTCTGGAGGTTGGGTCTTCATATGCAGGTGTGTAGGTCAGTGCATATGGTTAAAAACAAACAAACAAAGAACAACTGCAACAGACCAGTATTCATTGTAAAGACTCTGTTCAATCTGTATCTGCTAATTGTGGTTCCTTCTTTAATTCACTTTCTGACCACAATGGAATCGCAAAACCACCTTTTTCCGTTGTGGGGATCAGTCTGGCATTTTTTCTAAACATTTCTGTGAGTTTTCTTTGTTACCACACAATAAACAAAAAACTAAAACTTCTCTAGGGTACACTTGTTAACACATCAGCTATTGTTAACTCTCCAAATGACCAACACTTCACACTTAACCTCCCTGCCTACAAAAAAAAACTGAGGATAAACCAAAATATTAGCAATTTACGCTAAAATCTTCCCTGCCTACAAAAACAGAGGATCAACCGAAATAACTAGCACGTAAAGCTAATTCTTCTCTGCCTAAAGCAAAGGATACACAATATTAACCTGTAATGTTAATCTTCTCTGACTGGCAGAGGATATCTTTCATCTCTAAAAAAACTTTTTTTAGAGGATAACTTAGTTAACAAAACCCTGCAGCTGTCTGTTAACTCTTCTCTGAACGGCGCAGAGGAAAAACACATATACTGGTCTGTAGCAGTTCTTTGAATGGAGTTAAACTCACCAACCCTTGGTTGTAAAGGAAGATTCAGTCTGGAACTCAGTCAGGCTTTGAGATCTTTGAGCTTGAAGTTTCAATCTGGAGGAAGCTGGAAAGATTCAGTCTGGTAATCTTTGTTTAGCTGGAAGTTTCGCTCTGGATTCCAAAAGATGCAGTCTGGAAAGCAGATCTTTTGTTGAGCTTGCTGTTTCAATCTGGATTCAGGTCTTTGAGCTTGAAGTTCTTTGAGTTTTCTTTTTCTCCATCCGGGTTCCCGGCACCAAGTTGTTGTGAACTTAGAATCGAAAGACCAGGAGACTTGGTTGTTTCTTCAGCAGGTTTCTTTATTGAGGACACGAGCTGTCGGCAGCTGCAGTCACCAAGCCTGACGTGAATGTTCTCTTACAGTTTATATACATTTAGGGGCAGGAACCGAAAAAGACAGGTTTAGGAACCAGTTTTAGACTGAGAGCATTGCCCACCCTAATCCACTCAGCATATCTATTCAAACACTGAGACCCGAGTACAGGACTGGCTGGACTTTCTTGCTAAAACACAAACTCCAAGAGTTTCAGTAAAACAGGACTGACCAGAGTCGTTTGCTAGAAAACTCTGATAATCATAATTTATACCTAACCTTAACATGCTAAATTCAATGTAAACCTAAATTAAACATTTTAATAAATTTGCATTCCCACACTTCCAATGCCCTTTCATAGATGCTTTGTGGACTGACATTCATGACTGGCTCCATTCTAATATCCCCCTAGATCCCTTTACTCAGAATGATATTATTTATGGTATTATCTTACAAAACAATGATTTAGATTTTTTGATTAACAATGTCCTGATTCTTAGTAAATTTTACATACATAAATGTAAATACAGGTCGATTAATCCTAAGTTTTCTGTTTTTCACAATGAGTTTATTTCTTTTACTAAAGCTTTAAAGAGAATGAAATGCAAATATGCAATTAAACTTGATAATTTAATTGATAAATATGACTTGCTGAACAAGCCCTAGCCCCTAGAATGTTTCCTTAGAATGTTTTCTTACAATGTTCCTTATGATTGTTAAAAGATGCACTATTTTTGTATTGTCTTTTATTTGTTGCACCCGTTCTGTTTCAAGGACTAGGCTACTACTGAAACTTCATGCCACTTTGTTTTGTAAATGGAACTTTGTCAATAAAGTTTGAATGAAAAAAAAAAAAAAAAATACAGGACCATTTAAAAAAAAAAAAAAAAAAAAAAAAACATACATGAACCACGTGACCGCGTGGCGGCGAGATCAGAGCATAGACAGTATAAGAAGTGGACAGAGCCATCTCATTGGATCTCAATTGAGACAAGTGAAGCCCATTTTTAGCGATTTCTTAGCACTTCCTTTCCTGACGCGCAGACTCAAACCGAGCAACGTTACACGGACCACGTGAGCAACCCGTCTGTCTTCTAGTGGCTGTGCCAAGAGAAATCTGAATCATTCCCTTCCGAATCTTGCAGAGACGGAGAGTGTGAGTAGGAGCTGTCCATGAGCTGGAGCAGGAGCAACTTTTGCTAGGTATTCTGATTAATTATATTGTCTTTTTGCCTCCACGTCCCCCCGATTGCCCGCGAGCTTCTCCTCCTGTCCATACGGTAATCTCTCTACTGTGCGACAGAGAGTCGCGTGGTTATGATGCAATCGTTAGCCTACTTTTACAAAAACTGCTTCTACGGGGCCATAACATAAGCTACAAGGTAATGGAGCATTTTATACATTGTCGTGTTTCTTTAGAAATAAATAATGGACAAATGGAGTCTTCAAACGCCTCAGATGTAAAGTTATTCGCTGTCAAAGTGACGCCAAAATGAATGGGAGTCAATGGGATGCTAACAGCAGGTGAAGTTCTGCTACAAGATGGTGGCACGCGGCCGGTGTGGTGAACAATCGGGTCCGGTGTGGTAAAGTATCCGGTCACTCTATAGTGATGGGTCCGGGCTGAGGACCCCATTAGTATGCCAGTAGTATGCCTGATCTAAATCTGTTCTCGCGATAACTTGTAGCTAACGTGAGCTGTTTTAGTGTTATTATGTGGTAGCTTTATGTAGAATGCTAAATCCCGCTGCTATATGCAAGGTAAGATTAAATTAAATTTTATATTGTATATGTAAATTGTGTATATTCTATAGCTAATATTTAAAATCTCAAGTTGCGTCAATAGCAGGAGAAAGATCGCGAAATTTAAAAATACTACTGTTATTGTGTCACGAAATGTAGTTTTAAGAGTTTTTCAGTCGATAATGTAGTTGTTTCAATCTCAAATATGTTGTTTGTTTATACAGATAGCGCCTATTTAAAAAATTTGATCTGACGTTTTCGGAGATGTGAGATCCAAGGGATCACCGGTTGCTCAGCGCTCATGTATCCCGCCTGGAACAGCCTTACCTCGGCTAGAGCTGCTGCTGCTCTCTAGTCTAGTGGAGTGGTTAAACATGAGATATAATTCGTCTTGTGGGACGATCTTTGATATCATTAATCTATAATTTGTTCCCTGGCAAATCGTTTTGGCTGAGGGCAAAGTTTTAGTTTCATAACTTTATATAACGTTAAATTATTTAGGCTATTTATCTTTAACGTTGTAGCCTGCTGACTTATGTTTGACTGAATCGTTTAATTACTTTATTTCTTGACTTGTATGGCTACTTATACTTTCATAATTGCTATTATTGATCAATCCCAGATAGCATGTATAATCGGCCCGAGCTCGGCTGCCTCGCGGCGCCTGCGGCTCAGACTCGGCATCGGCGTGTGTTAACCGGGCCGATTGTGGCCCGCAGCTCGCTCTGGCACATGCATTTTTGTTACGGCTGTAAAGCACTGGGCCCAGTGGCGCAAAAAGTGGGTATGCGCTATATGCGGCGCTTAGGGGCGCAGCACCAGGGGGGCGCCAAAGCGATGGTAATTTTTTTAAATTTTTTAATTTTTAAATCTATACGTAGCTGCTGTTGTGCGTTTCTAAATAATTTCTGCATTTCCTCAATGTTATATAACTTTTTAGAGGACTAACAGGCTAGAGTAGGATTTTCATAAGATTCCATCATAGAATTTTGACATAGAGACGGGGGGGGGGGGGGGGGGGGTGTAATATCGCGATCAGGCGGGGGCGCCGTGAGCGCTGAGCGAGCAGGTACGAGACGAAAAAGATGGATAAAGCAAAAAAGCTGTCGGGACTAAAAATAGAAAAAGAAAGAGGGAAAAGGAGATGGCATGTCAATTGATGCGCCAGCAGCTAAATAAGTGGATGGTCAAAGGCTACAGGTACGATTTAAAGTGTGACGTCCACGCATGTAGGCTAGGAGATTCCCGGTGGGCCGACGTGCTTTTTGGGCCGATACATCTAATAGGCTATTTTTTTTTTTTTGTCTTTGTCTTAACGGCCCATAAAACTCGTACATCGGTGGCCCATTCGTTTTGTTTTGTTTTGTTGCGCCCCTGACTGGGCCGATTCATGTTCACCGTAACTGGTCGGCTCTGCTGTATGATCTGGACCACTTCTGGAAATGACTCGGCTTAGGTTAAATCAAGGATGGTTTTAATGTAGCAATAATTAACATAAAAATTATTTTAAAATTGACGTAAATTCCTGACTGTATCTTAGGATGTTATACTCGTCGAATGTCGTGACTTCCAAAACAAAATATCTGCAGTAAATAATAATAATAATAATAATAATAGTGTCATTTTGCACAGAGCATTCTTTAATATTTATAACCATAGCAAAAATATTTAGTTGTCATGAAGATTCTTTACGTGTATTTTAAACATGATATCTATGGGATGGGTAGCCTACATGCACAACGTCTTGTTAGCAACATTGAGTCTAAAATTCATTTACTGGCTATTTCAAATGTTTACCAGCAGTGACGGTTAAACTCTGGGCGCTCGGCTCAGATGCGTTTACCAGTATGAAGCGATTTCAACAGTTGCTGCAGCAAGCGTCAGCACTGAGTGACGTGTGCACAACTTTCGGTGAGATAAAACTCAACGCCTGACTTAAAATCATCCCTTTTCGATCCTGCGCCATTACAGTGAACTTGAGGTAAGTCTTGTGTTCAATTTCCTTAAAAAGCATCAACATTTCAACAATAAATTCTCATTTGAGTAAAGTAACGTTAGTGCAAGTGGGGGTAATATGAAAGCTACTTGGCGCGAACGAAGCTAACATTGACTAACGTTAGCTATAGCTCATATTTGCGAAACGAAAAGAAAGAATTCAGAACTCGAATTCAATTAAGAATTATTAATTAGGACAACAATATCAAATTCTTGTCTGAGTAAAGTAGTGCAAATGGGGGTAATATGAAAGCTACTTTTATGGCGCGAACGAAGCTAACATTGACTAGCTGTGCTGTTTTTGCACTAGCAGCTCATATTTTCGTTCTGCTAGCTTGGCAAAGAATTAGTCGCTATAGACACCATTTTTATTGAATGCAATTTACGTGAATAATATTTACGAGCACAGTCTGTGATCTGTGGAAGTGGAACAAATGTTAGCTGGCTTAAGGCCAATTCATACCGCACAGACAAACGCCAACAAACACGTTTTGTCCTAAAGTATGTGCACAGTTTGATCCTGTAAGAAAATATTTATTTTACGTAACTTATGTAAATAGAGGAATGATGTGGGACTTTGGTATAAGTCATGCTGAAAGCTGGGTCATTGTCTGTTGCTGAGTGAGATCGAGACTCTTATTATGAAAATGAACTGAGGACTCTTATAGAGGAGCAGCTGCGCCGGCGACCTCACAGTTGCTGGGGATTATGATTACGCTGACACGTTTGCTCCTGTTTTTACAGGTATGATTCAACAACTTAATATGCACACGAGTCCTGTAATTCCGATGTTTATGTTCATGCTGCAAATATTTTGTGTATTAATGTTCTGGGTTGTGAAGATCTATGTGCAGACCGTCCGCCATTTTGTGAACGCTGTGACATGACGACGTGAAATGCATTTAATGGCCTTTTGCTCGGGGCCTGTAACAGATGCACTCTCGACATTTAAAAATATAAAAAATCGAGAAGAAAGTTGTGTCTGAAAGCTGCAATCTTTTACTTATATTGCTAAAATGAATGGATATCTCGTTTGTCCGTGGGTGCTCGAGTTTGTCGGTGTCTGTTGGGGCAGTGTGAACATGACACTTATTTTTCATAACATTCTGAATACAACGGCCAACTTTTGTTGGTGACTTTTTTGTTGGTGTTTGCTGGCGTTTGTCTGCGGTGTGAATTGGCCTCTATTGTACTTTTATGGTGCAAAGAAATCGCACTTTATAGCTAACATCAACATTACCTTTGGCTAAATGTGGTCTGTACAGGCAGGTTTGAAAAGTTCATTAGCTACCGTAGGGCTGGGTGATATGGCTGAAAACTGTATCATGATATAAGCGTTTCATATCGGTCGATATCGATAATTATTGATATTTTTATTTATTTATTTAAAATAAGGATGTTTTAAATAAACATCCCCACTCTCACTTATGCTATATTCCTTAAATAACTAACGAGTTACATGTCTTTGTTTCAGACTGTTCTCCTTGGAATGGTCGGAGGCATGACTCTTAAAGACACTGTGGGGCGGGTCCTGAAAAGAGCAATGAACACTTCGCTGGTGAGACTCATTAAAAGTGTGGTTCTGGGTGAGTGTCAGTGCTGGATAACTGCACTGTGGTGACATCCCAGGGCTCTACAGTGCGACTTTTTTTTCTTTTTTTTTCTGGGTGTGACAGTGACAAAGTATTTAGGAGCACCAGTGCGACTGACCTGATCAGGGTCTATGGGTGCACCCTCCATTGAAACTAGGGCTGTAACGATTCCTCAATTAAAGTCGAGTACTCGATTTAAAAAAATCCTCAATTGCAATTTACCCGTGTTGAGTAACCGGCAAAATACCGGAAGTGGCGCATTCCACAGACGAGAATCCATGAACCACATTATTACACCGTTTTCTAAGGCTACGCGATCTATTTAAAATCATTTACAATCATAATATAGCATAGTGCTATCATGAAATCACAAAGGCTGTGATTTAGTTAAGAATGCTCTGGCAAGTCATTTTATCAAATATCGCCTTATAATGGGTAGGTTAATTTGTCATTGATCAGAAGGTGCTCCTAAATTTTTGACTGTGCTCCTAAACTTTTTAAATTAAAAAGAAATGTAAGTGTAGAGCCCTGCATCCAAATTAAGTTTTGGTGGTTGCTGAGTAACATCACGTGGTCATGCTGCCCTCTTCTATCTTGTGTTTTTCTCAGATGCAGTCCGCCGGAATGCCCTGACCAAAGAATTTACAGAAAAGGAAACCGAGCTCCTCATCACCAGGTGGCTGTGGCTAGCCTCTGATAGGGATGGTGGCCGAAGCCAGAGGGCGAACAGGCAGACAACGTAGACCACTCAAAAACGCGGTGGGCCAGAATTAAATGTTTCAAAGTTAAAAATGTTGATATTGGAAAAGGGTATTTGAACTCCTTGATTCTACAATAATGCTGTGATATTTCTATTCTATTCTTTTCAATTCAAATCTGATATTAAAAAGTGTGTGTGCGTAGACAACTCAAACGCAGTGGGCCAGAATTAAATGTTTCAAAGTTAAAAATGTTGATATTGGAAAGTGGTATTTGAACTCCTTGATTCTACATTAATGCTGTGATATTATTTCTATTCTATTCAAATCTGTTATTAAAAAGTGTGTTTATCCTATTTTTGTAGTGTGGTCCAATAAAAAAATGCATTAAACATGAAACCTGTCTTCCTTGTGCTGTTTTACTTTCTGTTTATCTTGCATAAATAACGGCTGCTAAGCAATTTTAGTATTAACCTGATATGAATGGAAATCAATAAAGTTAAAATAAGCCCAAATAAGGAACGGGATTGGAGGCGAGCTTACGTGCTCTCACTCGGGGTTCCGCAATCGGGCCGCGTTAAAACCGAGCGCTTGGCCGAGTGTCTTTAGCCTTAATCGGGCCGCATTAAAACCGAGCGCTCGCAGAGCAATCGGACCTAGATTCATGCCGAGGATCGGCCGAGTGTTTTAGCCTTAATCGGGCCGCTTTCGGCCTGCACAATTTTTGCTAGCTGGGATAAAACTGAAATTTAACAAAAAGAGACAGGGTTGTATCATTTTATTTTATATAGCCTATGTAAGAATATTTTAATATATATATATATATATATATATATATATTGTAACAACTGAGACCAGATCAGACACCGTTATTTGGTACATGTACCATAAAAACTTTCAAACTTCTCTGGGATCTGCGTCCCATCCTCCAACAAGACGGTCTCCATTACCCGGACAACGATCAGATAAGGTTTTATGGGTGTTAAAGAATGCAGGCCAAATGCAAGAGAGAGACCATGGAAAGACAGAAACAATCTGCTAAACAGACTCTCCTGCATTTATTTATTGATGAATTGACTAACATGAAATTAACATGCATTCCAGAACATTTTGAGAATGATTTAAGTCAAGTCAAGTCAAGTCAAGTGTATTTATATAGCGCTTTTCACAATACAGATTGCATCAAAGCAGCTTCACAGCATTAAACCAAAATAACACAACAAGGTTGTTTCTAGTGTAAATTTATTGATTGATAAAATTAAATTAATATCCCCAAAATATCCCCAACTGAGCAAGCCAAAGGCAACAGTGGCAAGGAACCGAAAACTCCATCAAGTGACCTAATGGTGTCCTAAAACTCCATCAGGTGACCTAATGGAGAAAAAAAACCTTGGGAGAACCCAGGCTCAGTCGGGGGCCAGTTCTCCTCTGGCATTTATGAACTAGAGGCCAGATTGTAGTTTGAACAGTAAGATTTAAAATGTTATATGAATGCCTGGCTGAAGAGATGCGTCTTTAATCTAGTTTTAAACTGGGAGAGCGAGTCTGAGCAACGAACAGTATCAGGAAGGCTATTCCAGAGTTTCGGAGCTAAATGTGAAAATGCTCTCCCTCCTTTGGTGGATCTGGATATCCTAGGTATGACCAAAAGCCTCGAATTTAGTGATCTTAAAGAGCGCGATGGATTATAGGGCGATAGAAGATCCGTTAAATAGACTGGAGCTAAGCCGTTTAGGGCTTTATAAGTCAGTAGCAATACCTTGTAATTGATACGGAACTTTATAGGTAACCAATGCAGTGATGATAAAATCGGTGTTATATGATCATATTTTCTTGATCTAGTAAGAACTCTAGCGGCTGCATTTTGGACTAACTGTAGCTTGTTTATTGAGGATGCAGGACAACCAGCTAATAAAGCATTACAGTAATCTAGTCTCGAGGTCATGAATGCATGAACTAACTTTTCTGCATCAGAAACTGATAGCATATTACGTAGCTTAGCAATGTTTCTAAGGTTGAAAAAGGCTGTTCTTGTAACATATGAAATATGATTTTCAAAAGACAGGTTGCAATCGAGTATAACACCCAGGTCTTTTACTGTAGAGGATAAAGTAACAGGACATCCTACGATGTTAAAATTGTATTGTGAGAGGTTTTGTGGGCGGTTTTTTGAACCGATAAGTATTACCTCTGTCTTGTCTGGATTTAATAAAAGAAAATTACGCGTCATCCAATCTTTGATATCTTTAACACATTCTGTCAATTTGGATAATTTAGCGTTTTCATCCGGCCGTGATGAAATATATATTTGAGTGTCATCAGCATAACAATGGAAACTAATTCCATGTTTCCTTATAATATTTCCAAGTGGCAGCATATATATTGAGAATAACAGAGGGCCTAACACAGATCCCTGCGGCACTCCATAGTTTACTGGAGTTATGATCGATTTTTCTCCATTTAAAGAGACAAAATGGTAGCGGTCAGATAAGTATGATCTAAACCAGCTTAATGCTTGTCCTTGAACACCAGTATAATTTTGTAGTCGATCTAAGAGTATTGTGTGATCTATAGTATCGAACGCAGCACTTAGATCAAGTAAAACTAGTATTGAGAAACAGCCTTGGTCAGAAGCTAAAAGTAAATCATTTGTGATTTTAACGAGCGCAGTTTCAGTGCTGTGATGCGGTCTGAATCCAGACTGAAACTTTTCATAGATATCATTTTCTTGTAAGAAAGAGCCCAGTTGAGCGGACACAACTTTTTCTAATATTTTAGACATAAATGGAAGATTTGAAATGGGTCTATAATTTGCTAGATTATTAAGATCTAATTGTGGTTTCTTAATGAGAGGTTTTATAACTGCCAGTTTAAATGTTCTAGGAACATGACCTAAAGATAAAGATGAGTTAATAATATTGAGGAGAGGCTCTTCCACTACAGGTAACACTTCTTTCAGTAATTTAGTTGGTATAGGATCTAATAAACATGTTGTTGTTTTAGATGAAGTGATAAGTTTATTTAACTCTTTTTGTTCTATAGTTGTAAAGCACTGTAATTGTTCTTGCGGGGTGATAATTGAGGCTGAATTATAAGGCGCGATTGAAGATTGAACGTTTACAATTGTGGTTCTGATGCTTTCTATTTTCTCAGTGAAGAAGTTCATGAAATCATTACTACTGAACTGTAACGGGATATTTTGTTCGGGTGACTTCTGTTTATTTGTTAGTCTAGCCACGGTGTTAAATAAAAACCTAGGATTATTTTGATTATTTTCTATTAGTTTGCGGAGGTGCTCAGCCCTGGCCGCTTTTAGGGCCTTTTTATAACGTGACATACTGTCTTTCCACGCGATTCTAAAGACCTCTAAATTAGTTTTTTTACATTTACGCTCTAAATTACGGGTTTCTCTCTTTAGAACATGCGTAGTATTGTTGTACCATGGTGCTTTAATTTTCTCTCTGACCTTTTTTAATTTAATAGGTGCAACAACATCCAATGTTCTAGAGAGAATGGTGCTCATAGTGCTAGTTAGTTCTTCTAGTTCATCTGTTTGTTTGGGTTCAGGCAGCAGATGAGACAGATTAGATAAGCAATTTGAGAAATTATCTATGGTGGATGGAAGGATTGTTCTGCCTGGTTGATAACGCGGCGCCGCATGACATATTACAGCAGTACGTAATATGCAAGTTACCATGTAATGGTCAGTGACATCATCACTTTGTGGAATGATATCTATATCAGTTGGATCGGTTCCATATGATATAATTAAATCGAGTGTATGATTAAGACGATGAGTTGGTCCGGTGACGTTTTGCTTGACCCCAAAGGAGTTTAATAAATCTGTAAACGCAGCCCCTAACGCATCATTTGGATTGTCTACATGTATGTTAAAATCTCCAACAAATAATGCTTTATCGACATTGACTAATAGGTCTGAGAGAAAATCTGCAAACTCTTTTAGGAAATCAGCGTAAGGCCCAGACGGTCTATATACGGTAGCCAAGGCTAGAGATAATAGAGATGTTTTTCTAACATCTAAGAGCGTAACATTTAGTACAAGTACTTCAAACGAAATAAACTTATAACCCGTTTTCTGAGTAACATTGAGAATATCTCTATAGATTGTTGCAACACCGCCGCCACGACCAATCAGACGGGGCTCATGCTTATAGGAGTATCCTGCTGGGGTAGACTCATTTAGACCGAAATAATCATTTGGTTTAAGCCAGGTTTCAGTAAGGCAAAGTACATCGAAGCTATTATCTGTGACTATTTCATTTACAATAACTGCCTTAGGTGCGAGTGATCTAATGTTTAGAAGACCTAGCTTTAAAAATTGTTTTTGTTTACTAATAGCAACATTTTCTGGTTTAATAACGATTAGATTGTTCCTAGATCCTGCAGTAGATTTATTATTTGGTCTCACTAAACGAGGAATAGACACAGTTTCTATGCAATGTTCAACACTAGTATTTATATCAGTTAAATTGGTTAAATTGGTTTAATTGATTTACTGTTATGTGTTTTGTCTTTTAGTAATTCTGTTGATACTATGATCTCTTTGACACTATGTAGTTATTACAGGACCAACGGTCAATGTAACCCACTTATACCATGTTTGGTCTCGATAAATTGATACTCTGAAGATCGAAATGATTGTGTACATGATATGCCAATAGCTGTGCAACATATTAGTATTACAAGAATCTTTCGTAGTTGTGTCATCAAACACCAATTCAGCATGCCAGCCCGAGTGAGCACTCTTAAGACAAAGGCTTGTAAATCCTGGTGACAGAGGAAACTCCCGCCAGAAAATTCTACCCTTCTCATTGGGTGAACCAGCCTGCATAGGGCTGTCCTTTGTCAAGCTTTAAAAAGGCCTTTTCACTAGATCAGCCCACCTTTTTGTTTTTGTGCTGCTGGCCTCCACTGTACTCCTCGCATTGGGGGCCCCTCCCCCACCACTGGGGCCCATGGCCCTGGATCCAGCAGGCCAGAGCACTGCCTGCCATGCTTTCACGCTCCCCAGAGGGAGATAAACTGCCTCTTCTTCAATACAGAAAAACTGCAACTTTACCATCATTGAATTGGCAACGATCAACTCCTGGCCTTCCTGGCACTTCAGGAGGCCGCACCAGCCAGCGTGCACTCAGCAGGCCAGGACAGCAGGCTTCGACTCACCACAGCCATGTGCTCGAAGCCACCATGCAAGCTCCGACCCACAACAGCTTCGGAACCACAAGATGGCAACTTGCACCATGACTTTTGACCCTCACGGACCCACCAACGGACTCATTTTTCAACCACTTCAAGAATTGTCCACGATTTGCAACTGACCATGCAAGTATTTAATGAGGTGCTATGAAATAAGCTGATGGTTCTTTCATTTCTTTTCATACTGAAATAGATCTTATTCCATAGTTCTATTTCCTGTTTCCGGTTCCACATAACTCACCCCTTTACCTATGCATGTATGTATGGATGTATGAATGTATTTATGTTTGTTCAGTGTTAGTTATGTTTGTGATTTAGTTAATAAAACTTGTGCACAATTATGTATTTGGTTTCTGATCCTCTGTTTGCATACAAAGTCCCTTTTACGATTTTGATCTTGCTACATGCTAATTGCTGTACATAAGGAATAGTTATTTTTCAGCGACCATGAACAATACATTTTCCTTAGAATAAATGAATAATCAAAGAGTTCGTTGGAACTTTTTAATTGATTGTAATATTAATTTGGCTTACCTCAAAGTTAATCTAATTAACTGACCCAAATATTAATAATTAATCATAATTGGTAATTATGGATTATTATTATTATTTCCCCTTTGAGCTAATATTGTTACATTATATATAATATGATATCACCAACATGGCATGTATTTTTTTCATGTATGGGATGGGAAGTATTTCAGAGTATCACTGACAAAGGCTCAAAAGAGACCATGACTTTCTAAAAGATCTTTTAAATACAGATTGTTTGTGTTTTTGTTTTACTTTTAGGACTGGAGAACATCTGGCAATGAGATGTCACAATTTTTTTCTGTTTGTTAAATGCTTAGTTAGGGTTGGGATCTCTGCAAAGGAATACCTTCTCACAACATAGCGACACTTTATAGTTAACTTAATGAATTACTAACGTAATGATAGCAGTAACACCAAAACGTACTTTGCAAGATTAATCGCTGTTTTATATGGATTAACCCTTTCATGCATAGTGGTCACTACAGTGGACAGCTATTAAAAAAAAAAATTCTTAAATTTGCACGGGTTTTGATGGCATAGTTGCACATCATCCTCTTCAGTGGACCCACCCTGGTGCATCATCCTATATATTTAAACCAAGTGGCAAGCCGTTGTGTTTTCGATTTTTTTCCCCCTCCAAACCAAGATGGCAAATGGTCAGTCAGAAATGCCAAGTTGCTCCGGAATATCCACCCATTCCTTCTATCCTAGGAGACTCTTGTAGGTAAAAAAAATATTGCAGCATCAAGCAGTTTTGGTGTTACTGCTATCATTACGTTAGTAATTAGTAGCCTTTGTTTGCAATTACAGAGGTCAAACGTTTCCTGTAGTTTTTCACCAGGTTTGCACACACTGCAGGAGGGATTTTGGCCCACTCCTCCACACAGATCTTCTCTAGATCAGTCAGGTTTCTGGGCTGTCGCTGAGAAACACAGAGTTTGAGCTCCCTCCAAAGATTCTCTATTGGGTTTAGGTCTGGAGACTGGCTAGGCCACGCCAGAACCTTGATATGCTTCTTACAGAGCCACTCCTTGGTTATCCTGGCTGTGTGCTTCGGGTCATTGTCATGTTGGAAGACCCAGCCTCGACCCATCTTCAATGCTCTAACTGAGGGAAGGAGGTTGTTCCCCAAAATCTCGCAATACATGGCCCCGGTCATCCTCTCCTTAATACAGTGCAGTCGCCCTGTCCCATGTGCAGAAAAACACCCCCAAAGCATGATGCTACCACCCCCATGCTTCACAGTAGGGATGGTGTTCTTGGGATGGTACTCATCATTCTTCTTCCTCCAAACACGTTTAGTGGAATTATGACCAAAAAGTTCTATTTTGGTCTCATCTGACCACATGACTTTCTCCCATGACTCCTCTGGATCATCCAAATGGTCATTGGCAAACTTCAGACTGGCCTTGACATGTGCTGGTTTAAGCAGGGGAACCTTCCGTGCCATGCATGATTTCAAACCATAACGTCTTAGTGTATTACCAACAGTAACCTTGGAAACGGTGGTCCCAGCTCTTTTCAGGTCATTGACCAGCTCCTCCCGTGTAGTTCTGGGCTGATTTCTCAACTTTCTTAGGATCATTGAGACCCCACGAGGTGAGATCTTGCATGGAGCCCCAGTCCGAGGGAGATTGACAGTCATGTTTAGCTTCTTCCATTTTCTAATGATTGCTCCAACAGTGGACCTTTTTTCACCAAGCTGCTTGGCAATTTCCCCGTAGCCCTTTCCAGCCTTGTGGAGGTGTACAATTTTGTCTCTAGTGTCTTTGGACAGCTCTTTGGTCTTGGCCATGTTAGTAGTTGGATTCTTACTGATTGTATGGGGTGGACAGGTGTCTTTATGCAGCTAACGACCTCAAACAGGTGCATCTAATTTAGGATAATAAATGGAGTGGAGGTGGACAATTTTGTCTCTAGTGTCTTTGGACAGCTCTTTGGTCTTGGCCATGTTAGTAGTTGGATTCTTACTGATTGTATGGGGTGGACAGGTGTCTTTATGCAGCTAACGACCTCAAACAGGTGCATCTAATTTAGGATAATAAATGGAGTGGAGGTGGACATTTTAAAGGCAGACTAACAGGTCTTTGAGGGTCAGAATTCTAGCTGATAGACAGGTGTTCAAATACTTATTTGCAGCTGTATCATACAAATAAATAGTTAAAAAATCATATATTGTGATTTCTGGATGGTTTTTTTTAGATTATGTCTCTCACAGTGGACATGCACCTACGATGACAATTTCAGACCCCTCCATGATTTCCAAGTGGGAGAACTTGCAAAATAGCAGGGTGTTCAAATACTTATTTTCCTCACTGTATATATATTAAAATATTCTTACATAGGCTATATAAAATAAAATGACACAACCCTGTCTCTTTTTGTTAAATTTCAGTTTTATTGATCAATAATAGCAATTATGAAAGTATAAGTAGCCATACAAGTCAAGAAATAAAGTAATTAAACGATTCAGTCAAACATAAGTCAGCAGGCACAACGTTAAAGATAAATAGCCTAAACAATTTAACGTTATATAAAGTTATAAAACTAAACTTTGCCCCCAGCCAAAACGAAAATTATAGATTAATGAGATCAAAGATCGTCCGTTAGACATAGCCTACACAAGACGAATTATATCTCATGTTTAACCACTCCACTAGACTCAGCGGCAAACGTCTGCTGCACTAGCCGAGATAAGGCTTTTCCAGGCGGGATACGTGAGCGCTGAGCGCCCGGTGATCCCTTGGATCTCACATCTCCGAAAACGTCAGATCAAAATTTGAAATAGGCGCTATCTGTATAAACAAACAACATATTTGAGATTAAAACAACTACATTCTCGACTGAAAAACTCTTAAAACTACATTTCGTGACACAATAACAGTAGTATTTTTAAATTTCGCGGTCTTTCTCCTGCTATTGACGCAACTTGAGATTTTAAATATTAGCTATAGAATATACACAATTTACATATACAATATACAATTTAATTTAATTTTACCTTGCATATAGCAGCGGGATTTAGCATTCTACATAAAGCTACCACATAATAACACTTAAACAGCTCACGTTAGCTACAAGTTATCGCGAGAACAGATTTAGATCAGGCATACTACTGGCATACTAATTGGGTCCTCAGCCCGGACCCATCACTATAGGGTTACAGAATACTATACCACACCGGCTTCAACTTCCGGTCGACTTCCTTCCCGCCTGGATCAAAGTGTGTCGCAACTCTCATATTTAACGACACGTGTCGCCCCGCCCACCTTAACGTCTATTGGTTTATATTAAAGATGAGCTTATTGCTGTAGAGAGGTGTGACGCTATTACAGATTATTGGTGCAGAGAAGTGTGACGCTTTGGGCAGGTTTGGAATGCGGAAGTAAGAACACAACAGACGAATAAACTTGTTTATAAATTTTGCGTTCATTGTTGTATTACAACAGCTGTATTAGACAGTACGTTACCTCTGCATTACTCATTGGTTTTTGTAAGTTAATGACACGATAGTATATGTATGGTACACACTGTAGCTTAAAACACTATATAACTACAGCGGACATGTCACCAGTCTCTCTACAACACCTGATAGTAACCATGATTTTCCATTAGCCCCTACGAAAATTAAATTATTTTTAACTACATATACAGCTGTTAAACTTCACTGATCATACGGATTATTGTTCCAAATAAATAGTCATAGTACCCACAAATTAACCATGGGTTTGCTATAAAATAAATAAAAACAGTTTAACTATGGTATTTGTGTGGTTACACAAATGGTAATCAATAACCATGGTTTTACTATAATAAACTTATAAGGGAGCATCTATACGTGCTCTAAAGAATTAAAAACCCCAAAACAGACCTTTTGACACTTTTTCTTTATTATATGGACTCCAAACTGCACTTATGCATTTATGTACTGCATTTACAGTTACCCCTTCTATATAAAAACAATTGAATCATCGCCCCTTTAAACATGTTCTGTCCAAGTGGTTATTGAAATTTTGCACATTTTCACAAACTAAATTAATTCACTAATTAGTTGGAGTTCATGCCTGTTATAGCAAATAACATTGACATCAAATATGAGAACAGCAGAATGGAATTTATGCAAATCTTAAAGAACCGATATATAGGTACCTTATCAACAGATGTAAATGAGTGAAACACACTCAATATCGTTGTTTTTGTCATACACGTTTGCCATAGCTTTTCATTAGAAAACTATATTGCAAAGTTTAACTTTAAGTTACATCAATTACTACAAAAACAGTTAATCTCTCGCCTCCCCTTCTGTACAAGTTTTATGAGTTTAACACCAATTCATTTCCTGCAGCAAAAAACAGTCCTGAGAGCAAAATCCTGTGCAAAGATCTTCTGAGTAAAAGCCCAGAAGTTCCCCTCGTCTTCCTCTTCCCCTGTACCCTATAGGACTTGAAAAGCTCCCAGCATTCCCTGATGCTGGACATCTGTCTGAAGTACTCCTGAGAGAAAATCTTCCAGTTGACCACACCTTAAAATGTAAAGACAAAATACAGAAAATATATAAGTGTTGAGATTCAAGTTTAAAGGTCTCATACCACAAATTTCAATCCAAGAAATGTGCATTGAACAGGGAAAAAAAACAATCTTACTGTCTAGCCAGGCAAAGTGTGCTGCTTTCTGAAAAATGTAATTCGCCTGCATACCTGTGAAAGGGTCAAATATGCAGAATCACCAGTTGCTACAACTTCTTCCTTGAGGATCTCAGAAAGTATTTCATGGGGAAGCTGTTGAAACAATTTGTATTTATTTTTTATACTAGTATATAAATGTTGTTGAAAAAATATATAAACCCTGGTTCAGACAAACCTGATATATTGTTGTCATAACTGCATGCTCTGAATAAAATAATAAATAGATTAATATTCTCTCATAACGATAATATTAAAACAAATATCAATATATAGCTCCAACACACATTAGCCGCTTTCCCACTGTGGGGCCAGTGTGAGCCAGGGCTTTCAATGGGCCGGACGGAGTTAATAGCCTTGGACCTGTAGCACCAAGCACAAGATCACACTGCATTTCCAGAAGCTCTGCAGCACTTTACTAAAGCCCTCCTTTAACACGCCTGTCTTGAACAACGACACAACTCCATCCTTTCACCAACAAATGGAAGTTTTATCAGAAAACTAATCAAAGAAATTGCTGGAAACTAGTCAGATAGCAAAACAAACATGCGTCCGATTGTTTGTAATTTCTGGGGTTTTTTTAACCCAAGCATTATTGTTTTACAATAAGTGATACATTGATCATAATTATTTTGTGCCATGATTGCATTAGTGACATTCAGTAACATCTTTTTATTTTTAGTCAGAGAATGTAGATGTCTGCGCTGATAATGGCCTTGTCCTAAATGGTACCCTAACGTCTTCCTACGTCTTCCTTCCTCCACACTTTAGCGACGCAATGCTGCTTTGACTGTCTGCGGCGGAGCTCGCATCAGTGTGGGCTCAGCAAAAGTGCGCATCAAGGACTTGCTGCTGTCTGAAAGTGAGTTGAGCTAAAATGTTTTTAAATGTCTTTAATGCTGATGTTAACTAATGGCTATATATGAAATGATCTATGGCGCTGACACTCTGTCCAGACTCTGTCCAGACAAACCTCATGACCACTCAAGCCCTAGTTGGCCCCGCTTTGTACCAAGGTATTCAGTGGACCAGAAACCCCTGGCCATCGGCCCCGAGGAAGCCCCAGAGGCACGATCAAGCCCCGGAAGTGACAGTGGAAACATGGCTATTGGGTGACCAATATAGTACTTGTACATAATCTATTAAATTTCATATCTGAACAACTTTGTAGCTGTTACAATTATAAAATTATTAGTTCTTAATGAATGTATGTGCACAAAAAATGACCTGCTTTGTCTGAATCTCCCCGAAGACATTGCCTTTTTAGTCCAGTCATTTTATGAAAAAAGGATGAACAAATTGCAACAGAAGCAAACTCAACTGATTTTGTATCCTCAATATGTCCTGAGTAAGGAAAAAAAGTCCAGAAGAATCCCATTAGGGGGAAGTTTAGAAAAAGACCCAAATATAGCCTATTCATACGCCTAATCATTCTTTTTCTTACGTGAATAGAGTAAAAAATGTAACCTTTAGATATCACCATGAAAATTACTGAGTTGATTACTTACATCAAGACAAACAAAAAATGTATTACAAGTTTTTTTTAAATTGTTTGTTAACATGGACAAACAGTGCATTAGCTAATTTGCATAAATACCACAACAGATCTGAACATTGGGTATAGCCAGGTGAAAATGTCTTGTTGAATCTTGTTGAAATATAACAGTAAAATACTTAATGTTAAGGTCTGAATGGAGCCCATTTAGGCTACCCATGAGCATTAATACATAGAGGCAGGAAGAAGTACTTTAAACCAGCCATTTTTTTATTATTATTGCAGAGATGGGTCTTATGGGTATTATTGCTGGGTCCGTGGGACTGTTTCTGGGGATTCACTTTTTATTTTACCTACCTTTTGTCTTCTGCATTCTCCTTACCGTTGTCTCCTGTTCTTCCCTCAGACTCGTCCCCCAGAAACAGTCCCACAGACCCAGCCCCACAGACCCAGCCCCAAACCCCATCTCTTAATAATTAATAAAGGCTGGTTTCTAAAGTACTTCTTCCTGCCTCTGTATTAATGCGTACTATGAGTGTCTGCGACAAAAAGCGCCAATAATATCTGAATGCAGAGCAAATCAGAAACCTGTGTTGCTATCTTTTCTCTAATGTTCATATTATAATCTTGTGTTTCTTTAAGCGCACATCTTCATGTCTGATCGGATTTCTTGACATATATCTCTATCAGCAATGACTCGACACAATGGTTATGATTTTTTGCTATATTCATGCATCGCTAATGCCACTACTACTACTATTGCCATTACAGCCTGGAAATTAATAGTTGCATTGTTATTTATAAAATCTGTACACTGATTGTTTCACTTTGGACAGACATTCATAATTTCAGTATGTTGTTTGTCTTGGCATTCCTGATCAAGACTTCTAACTAAAATGCTTGGATATGAAACAGAATAATCGAGTTCAGAGTTCAGTGATTATATATACCGGAAACAGAGGATCAATCGGAGAGTGACAGGTCAGCAAAGGAAGAGAGTTTAGCAAAAAATGTCAAACAACAAAAGAGAAGAAAGGTTCAGTCAAAAACATCAAGATCTAAACCATGTAAAAGAAAGTGTGTGACATGTTCTAGTTTCTTGGCTACCAGTGGAACCAAAGAATCCTCTTCATCTGTTGAAAATGACACCAGACAATCCTCTTCATGTGACGAACATGACAGCGGTGAATCTTCTTCATCGGATGAACACATCAGCGGCCAATCCTCTTCAGCTGATACTTCTAATGTGAAGGTCATGATGCTGAAGAAGAAAACAGATGGCGGCAGACTATACAACAAAAAGTACTTCTGCTTGTTCTGCTCTAAACCATTCAGTAAAATGGCTCGCCATTTGGAATCAAAGCACAAAGATAAGCCAGAGGTGGCAAGAGCAGTTGCATTTCCAAAAGGGTCTAAAGAGCGAAGATTACAGCTGAGTTTACTGAGAAAAAAAGGGAACCGTTGTCATAATACTCGGGTGCTTAATGTATAACTATGATATTGAGTGTGTTGAGCATTGGGCTATTCATGCTAATTGTGACCGTGTCGTCTATTTAGATGGACTTTTTTATTCCTGTGCTTTCTTACATGGGTGAAAGTACTTGCTTCAGATAACTTTCTGCTTTGTGGTTTGGTGCTTGGATCATGACGCTTGGACGTTTAATGTGAGCACTAGAGGGTTTGGATTGCACTTGTGGAAGACAGGAGGACACCTTTCCTATCTGCAACATTGGGATTATCAAATTAAAAGTGTGGACTTTTGCAAGGACATTTCATCCATTACCAAGCCTTATCGGCTTCACCATCAGCTAAGTTTAATCATTCACTTTTCCAGTCCAGATTCCCCAAACACTTAACTTTTCTTGTTTGATGACTGATGTAACTGATGTTTTCCTGTTTTCTGCCTTGTTTATTTATTTATTTATTTTTATAATGTAAACATTTGAGATTTTGGGTTGGTGAATACATTATAAGCGCAAAGCCTGGGTCTGATTCTTCAGAAATATAGCTGGGTAAACCAAAGCAAACCAAAGTTTTTTTTTTTTTTATCTATACCTAAGTTAATATCAAGCCTTGTCATCCCTACTCTGATATATAACTTAAGCCCAAAAGGGGTAACGGTTACACCATTTTGGTGTCCACATCAAATTAAATTTACAAAAGTGATTTTACATACAAAAAAAAAAAAAGTGTCTACTTTCATGTTTCAAATAACTTTTGTGAAAATAAAATGACAAAATATGAGTTAAATAATGCTCCAAAGTGTAAAATTGTCATTCAGCGTAATGGTCCGGACTTTGATTTTACTATGACATTTTTAAATAAACGTATAAAATACCTTGTTCAAAAAAATATTTGCTTCCTTGGCATGTTCACATAAGTGTTGGCTGTATTATATTAAAAGGACTATGTGTTATTTTTTCCTTAAGTATTGAAATAACTAGGGGACTTTTATCCCGAATATGCAGTTTGTCAGAGGTCATTCAGTGTAACAGGATCAGAAAGCCATTTTGAAATTAAATAAACAACCAATAGTCATCAAGCAGTCTGTGACATCATCAATGGGCACCCTGAAGATTGTGTGGTGCTGCAGCAAGTTAAGTTTATTGCTCTTAAATATTTGATAAGTTCACCTTTTCATAGTTGTAACTTGAGTTACAAAAACATGTGTCATTCAGTGAAGTGCCAAAAAAAAAAAAACTTTTATTGTTAGATTTTTTGAAAAACGTCTTGGTTACTGATGTAACCCTCGTTCCCTGAAGGAGGGAACGGGAGACGTAACGTCGATTACGTCGTCACGTCGACGTTACGTCGAACGTGAGCGACTGAAAGGGAACAAGTACATATTGTGAATAATTATGATTAATCTTTCTGGTCAAGGTCACTGTTTGATATAGGTGGTTAGTTGTTAGCTAGCAATATTAACTTGAGTAGAAGTTTCGTCATTCAGGGTAATGTTTTGTCATTCAGTGTAATGCAAATTGTCTGTTACACCACAGTGTCCCTAAAATGTGAAGGCAATAGTGTCTGAACCCGAGTCATTAACCCTGAGGAAGTCCAAACTCACTACAGCAGACTAGGAGAAAGTTATCGAGTAGGCAGGTCTCTCTCTATCTGTGTGTGTGTGTGTGTGTGTGTGTGTGTGTGTGTGTGTGTGTGTGTGTGTGTCTGTTCGCGATGAAATGAGAGATATTGATTATATTACCACCAGTTTGTTTCACAATTGTTAAAGGGATAGTTCACCCAAAACTGAAAATTAGCCCATGATTTACTCACCCTCAAGTCATTCTAGGTGTATATGACATTCTTCTTTCAGACGAATACACAATCTGAGGTATATATATATATATATAAAAAATGTCCCAGCTCTTCCAAGCTTTATAATGGCAGTGAATTGTTTTGAAGTCCATCAAAGTGCATCTATCCATCATAAGTGCATTTATCCATCATAAAAGTTTATCTATCCATCATAAAAGTGCATCTATTCATCATTAAAGTGCTCCTCATGGCTCTGGGGGGTTAATAAAGGCCTTCTGAAGTGAAGCGATGTGTTTGTGTAAGAAAAATATATTAATAACTAAATAACTAGCTTCCGGTAGACGGCTGTATGCATCGATTTACGGTGGACGAGTAAACCGTGACCTGTTGCACAACATAATGACGAACACGGAAGCGCAGAGGATAGAGCAAAGTCACGAATAAGAGTCTAAAACGAGAATGTTTAAAGAGAAATGTCGGAGTTTGAGTTTGTTGCCCTGCCCTGTTTGTTTGAACCACGAGAGGCTTTAAACTTACGATACTTTACTTTACTTTATTGTCCCATTCCTGGGAAATCCTGGAGTATAGCGTAGGAAGTATAGCCTCTGCTGCAGTCTAGAACAGAGAGTGTCTATGTGAGAAGACCAGCATAGTAGATTGTCCATATAAACTCCAAGGTATTTATATGAAGAAACCTGCTTCTGTGATTTGCTCAGGAATTTAATGATACAGAATAATATTCAAAACATTGCAATAATGGGAACAATGACAACATTTTCTCAATTTTCATCAATGTCATTCAGAGAAACAAACCATGGTGATTCGGTGTAACAGATATATTTATGTAACAATTAAACAATATACTTATTATGAGCTGTACTTATTAAAATATGTAAAACAATATGTGCTCCTCCTAAATTTTATTAGATTTTAATTGATTTTCAATTCCTTACAAAAACTTCTTGCTTACAAATGGGTAAAACCTAATGGTTTAAAGGATATTGGTGAAGTATAAAGATTTAAAATTACAAATAATTATTATTTGGGAGATGCACTGTGATCTTTAAATAGAGTCCTATAATATGTTATCAAATTAGAGTTTTTCTAAAAATGTCTGACTTTTTGCATAAAAATATTATTACACTGAATGACATTTTAGTGGGTGTCTTCTGTAAAATCACAGTAAAAATGTATGGTAGTAAATATTTTTTGCTCAGAAAAATATAAAGTTAAACAGGACATATTCTAATGTATGTGAAAGACTAAATTTAAAGCAGTTTTACACATTTTTTTGATGCTTGAAACCCCCTTTTCGTCTTTGACCCACACACACACACACACACACATATATATATATGCATTTACTGAACATAAAATGAATATATAGGCTATCTTTGTTCTTGTTGTTATTACTGTTTCCTAATATTTGGAAAAACTTTGATTTTTTATTTATTTACTGTGTTTGATTTATTTTCTATACGCTTCCTATGCATGACCACATTAATATTAGTTTAGAATTTTTTTTATTTTTTTTATTTCAGGTTTATTTAACCGGGACAATGCACACTAATAATACATAATTAAATGTACAGTGTGCCAGAATTAGCCAGAAGGCTATTTTACATCTGCTGTCCCTGGACAGATCTTAATATAACAAAAATAAAATAAAATAAAAAAGGATTGAAGTATTACATACAGGTTAATATGAATAAAGAAAATTACTAAACCAACATATAAAATAGAACAATTGGTCAATATCATCAACAACGCCAACTAGGGATGTTAACGATTAATCGACGATCGATTAATTGTCGATAATACATTTAATCGATAAAACTTATCAATCATCGATTAAGCAGGTTCATGCGCGTGCGTGCTGCTCAACCGCAAAACATGTAGGCCTATAGCGAGCACGTCGGAGTTAAGTTTGGGACCATTTTACACCGACTATAAGTCTCATATAGTCTCATCATAACTATAAGTTTGCGTGTGCATTCGCAACCTTTTATTTTGTGCAAATTTGTAAGTTGTAATGTTGTGTTTATTTTGTGTAGGCCTAATGTAGGCTATCTGATTTATCTCATATAGGATGCATTTGGTTAAGAATTAATGTAGTAACGCTTACGGTGATCCTCTTCAGTTTCAGCGCGCGCAGCTCAAACGGCATGCACGACTAATAATGACTATAATAGGACTGTCATATTACATAACATTATAAAGAGAACAATATTGTAATAAAATATTGTGAATTATTTGGGTTTAGTTGCCATAGTCGCGTTGCTCCAGAAATAGCGCGTCCACAACATGAGTCATTCTGAATGGCACGTAATTAGTTCAAGTTCGCTTGTGCATTCGCTTTTGTGCAGATATAATTTGTAATATTATGTTTATTTTGTATATATCTGATTAATCTTATATAGGATGCATTCCTTTGAGTTAAATAACATGCTAGCAAAGTGCTCCAGGCTAGTCTTTATATTTGATTATTAAATAATTAATTTAATTAAATGATCAATCACATTGAAACATTTTACAATCCTATTAGCCCTTTATTTAGATTAAAAACCATTCTTATTCGGTCATTTACCGAGGAACATAGCGTTTTGTGCAGTATTTGCACACCCTGCAGGGAACTACACTAACCTTTTCCACTGGTGGCACTTGCGCTACTAACTTTTTCAGTTACTGGCGCAAAACATGATTTGGTCACACAAATTATTTATAGTAAGCCGCTCTGGATAATAATGAACAATAATTAAACTGTATTGCATACAGATGTGCTTTTTTTTTTACTTGCCATCTTTTAAACCACATGCCTTCTTGTTTTTGTTTTCTTTAACATTGGTTGGGATAGATTTACTGCAATAGAAAATACAGTACACAAAGTGCAAAATGGATTTCAACATGCTATGGTTGGCACAGATGGGCAGACTCCTGAACTCTTAAGTAGTGATGCACCGATGTGAAAATTGTGGCCGATACCGATAACCGATATTAATATTGCTGTTATGGCCGATACCGATATCGATATCTCTGTAGAGAAAACAAATTTACTGATAATCAAATAAAGAGATATTTTCCAAAACACTTCTTTTTTTTCTTTTTTTTTTTTACTTTAGAAATGACTGATATTGGGCACCTTTACCTGTGTGCAAAATATGTCACACATAGGACACACATGCATTATATTGCATTGCATTGCATATAATGTGTGGTCAACTTGTCTAAAATTAAGAAACCCCTAGAAAACAGTAAAAAAAAAAAAAACAACAAAAAAAAAAAAAAAACAACAACAGGAACATTGTGTACAATTAAGATAGGCTACTTAATTTATTATTCCAATATCCAAATATGATAAATAGCACAGGGAAACATTTGTGACGTGCTGTCTTTGCATTTGAACATTGCACATTTTAAACAGGACACGCACTAGCTGAATAAATGTTAGCCAATACAAACATATTTATAGAAAACAGTTGACAATGAATGGACAGGAGTCCAATAATAGCATAACGAATCACTTATTCTAAAAATAATATCAAGTATAAGTTAGACGAATCCGACATATAACGAGGGCTGTGTTAACAGTAAAACGTCCGTCATTTAACGAATTTTAAAAACACGGATGGATAATACAAAATGCTTTCTGGCATTTTGACAGAAAAAAACACAAAAAAAACAAGAACAACATTTAAACTATAGCCCGTCAATTTTCATTTTACAATTATCTTCTCTCTCTGTGTGCGCGCGTCCGTGTTTGTGTGTGTGAGAGAGAGAGAGAGAGAGAGAGAGAGAGAGAGAGAGAGCGCAGCACTGATACAATGGTAGGCTACGTTTTAATCTAAGTAACGGTCGCGGGGCTGAAGCCAACTTGATGTGTTGAATGCTCAGAGCACGTTATAAAACGTATTCTTAAAATACACATTAATGTTTTAATAAATGCTCATAGTAAATCATAGCATATTGCCTAAAACCTAGTATATTGCCTAGTACCTAAAAAGGTACAAAAATAATCAGTGGTAGCCTACATTTGCGACCCATTAAAAATTACCCAGCAAACATTTGGACGTTTAATGACCGTTGAAAAGACGTCCGTTCGAGACGTCCCGTCATGGTTGAAAAATAGTTCCAAAATGGAAGTTGAACCGACGTCATTTCTGGCCGTGAATTCCACGTCTCTTCTGCGCGTCCCTGGACGTCTAAATGCGTCGTCATATGTGTTTAAATGTGTTGCTGCATAATTTAAGTGTATATATAAGCCTGCATATAAAATAATCACACACCTATTGTGTAACATCGTGAAAGACAATCAAGTCTTGAGGTTTACACATCTTGACAAAGGTTCTAAAAAGGTCCAAAATTGGTCCAGTCAGACCTGAACGTCAATAAAACGTTTTAATCACGTGTACATCAAAAACAATAACACATTATTTGTGGACATAAGCAAAAAAGAAGCATGTTCTGATTAAGCACAACATTTTATTGATATTGAACAGCCAAAATTTCTCTTTATTTTTTTCAATGTTTAACATTTCGTGAGCTTAGAATTTTAAGGTTCTATCTCCACTTTTGGTTGAAATTGAGTTTTTGACAATCTGATCCATTAGGTGTTTATTAATGCCTGTGTGGTGTTATTTTTGTAAAAAAAAAAAAAATTGTTAGTAGTTATTAATAAAATAAAAGGTTCCATCTCACAAAACATAAACCGAGTTTAAAAACTTTGATGCTCAATAAACTACAATAAACGGAGATAGAACCTTATAATTCTAAGCTCTCGATTTGTTAACCAAACTAAAATACCAATTGCAAAATACTGAATTATTATATAAAGATAGTTCACCCAAAAATGAAAATTATGTAATTTACTCACCAAATTCCAAACCTGTATGAGTTTCTTTCTTCTGCTGAACACAAAAGAAGATATTTTGAAGAATGTTTGTAACCAAGCAAATAGAGCATCCACTGACTACCATTGTTGGAGAAAAAATGATTATTAATGGGAAGCGACATCTGCTTGGTTACAAAAATTCTTCCAAACATCTTTGTGTTTAGCATAGAAAGGTATACAGGTTTGAAACATGTGGTTGAGTAAATGATGACAATTTTCATTTTTGGGTGAACTATCCCTTAAACACATTGTTTGGCTCATTTTTTGTATCCACCACCCCCAGCTCTTCCTGGAGCGTGTTTCAGGTGTTCTGCCATTGCTGCATCAATTTCAGTGTCTGTAGCATGTGGGCTCCACCTCTTCACAGCATCTAAGGGAAGAGAATATATTTCTTTTTAAAATAAATGAAAATTAAAAATTTGAGGTAAATGACATGCACTTATTTTCAAAATATTTGTATGGTCTTCAGCTAAATTCAAAACAGCATTTGTCCCCTGCCTCTTCAATACCACTGTGGTGCCCTTGAGAAAGACCCTTAACTAGGTGTGTAACAGTGAGAAAGTGAACAGGACATTTCTGATAAAGACAGGTGGGCTGTGATGTCCCCTGAATAGACATGTTTAGCAATTCTAAAATTACAAAATTTTTAAAGCAGTTACTGAAAACATACATGTTCAAATCCAGCTAAACATTTCATTCTACTTCAGATAATTTACTTTCTGAAAGAAACTCTCAAAAGGCTACATTAATAATTTACAGTAATAACTTGACTGTATCATTAAACATACTTTATACTATGGTATACCGTTGTATAAGTTCAAATTAACTTTTAGCCTACTATCTAATTTTAGCCAAACTCAGTTAGCCAATTTCAGTTGACAATGTGGGGCATCATTTCTTTCGGTTCATTCATGTCAAACAAGTAAAACTCTAGCACGTGAATCTAATAATACAAAATGTACGTACCCAACAGTAGATTTTTAATAATATGGGCCTCAATTCCTCCTCTCTTCGTGGTTGTTCAAACTTCAGTGTTCCGGAGTGAGTCTATGGGGAAAACGCGTTAACATCTCGTGAGATAATCTAACCTATCGCGGGATTTGGTAATGTCGGGAGATCTTTTGTTACATCTTGGCAGCACAGTTTTGGCAATTACATGCAACTCAGACATAAATGGTGACAAGATATATTTCTGTTTTACATGCATACATTCCATAAAAAAAAACAAAAAACACAACGTATCAGGTAGGCTACAGGTTGAAATAATGACTAAAATGCAGAGGCTTTGCATTCACTTAACCACACTGGGAACTGTGTGATTATAATTTATTTAAACAAGATAAAGTAAATATATTTACTTTGTATACAATTCGTGTATTTCATAAAGATAATTCCTGGGTTTTTTTTTTCTGTCTTGCTTGACTAGATGTGTAAAGGACGTCAGTGGACGTGTATTCACAGCCTTGACGTGTAAAGGACGTCAGTGGACGTCTTCACAACCTCTTAAAAACTACTTGGGCAATTAAATGAATTTTTGCAGTATTAACCATGCAAGGATTAAGCACAGCTTTTGCATATTTCACAAGTATTCCATGATGGAGGGTCATGATGGACTATAAATGCACGTGTAAAAGACGTCGCCAGGTGACGTCCTCTCACCCGATACTATAGACGTGTAAAGGACGTCAGTGGACGTATTCACACAACTTATTAAAACTTTAATTTAATAAAAAAATTAATTAATTATTGCAGTATTAACCACGCAAGGATTAAGCACAGCTTTATCACAATTGATTTCATAGAGGGTCATGATGGACTATTAATGCACGTGTAAAAGACGTCGCCATGGTGACGTCCTCTCTCACCCGAAACACAACATGGTATATATTGAACTACACGTAGCTAAAAGTCAAAATAACAATTATACATGCAACCTCAGATAACTTTAGACATGCACACATGTATCTGAATGCATTTTTAGGAAATGTTCTGTGTTACATATTTTTACCGATTTATGCCGTCATACCGCGACTATTTTTGGCCAGGGACACGACGTTGCCGTCGGACCAATGTTTGCTGGGTAGGGTCGCAACCCAGCAAACACATTTACGTTGTGGCAATGTCTCTGGCACGTTGCATTTCTGCTATGGCAACGTCGCTGTCTACTTGCTCGCAACATTGTAACAACGTAGAAATCTAAGACGTGACAGGGCTGTAGCAACGTTGTTGCGCAACATTCAGCAACTGAGAGACGACGTTCTGACAATATTTTTATATGCTGCTATATCCCCCATTATACTTTTTATCGTTTATTGTTTATCTATATTATTATTTAATGGGGCTATCAACACCTGCAAGTGTACACTTTGAAGAGTAAAAATAACAGAAGGTTTCGTTAATTCAACTTTATTAAAACTGCATAATAGAATCAAATTGCACTTCCAAAAGTCATACATTTGTTAGAAAAAAAAAGAAGAAATAAACGAATATACAAATTTATTTTAAGTATAAAAAATAAAACATAAAAAGCAAAGGCAGATCAGAACATTTAATGAACAAAACCGGGTCTGTATGGCAGATTAGCCGAAAGCAGCTGTAACCGGGGAAACATCCACAAATCCAGAGGAGCAAAGAAACGAATGAGACTAAATAGCAGAAAAATCAAATTACAAACTAAACAGTGCAAGCGAGGCTACATTAATCACATTAGAAATTAAAGTTGTAGGTTGTGTTTGCCCAGCAAACATTGGTCCGACGGCAACGTCGTGTCCCTGGCCAAAAATAGTCGCGGTAGGACGGCATAAATCGGTAAAAATATGTAACACCGAACATTTCCTAAAAATGCATTCAGATACATTTGTACATGTCTACAGTTCTCTGGGGTTGCATGTATAATTGTTATTTTGACTTTTAGCTATGTGTCCCAGCTAGAAATTTTTTGTTCTAAAAATGTTCTAAGAACATTAGCATGTATTGTTCTATAAATGTTTTCAGCGGCTAGTTTTATTTTTGTTCCCAGAATGTTCTTTTAAAAGTTTGGAGAACATTCTTTAAAAACATTATTAAAATGTTTAGTAGTAACATTCTTTTAACATTATTCTCTAACGTTATTAGAAAGTTTTCAGCGGCTAGTTTTATTTTTGTTCTTAGAATGTTCTTTTAAAAGTTTGGAGAACATTCTTTAAAAACATTATTAAAATGTTTAGTAGTAACATTCTTTTAACATTATTCTCTAACGTTCTTAGAAAGTTTTCAGCGGCTAGTTTTATTTTTGTTCTTAGAATGTTCTTTTAAAAGTTTGGAGAACATTCTTTAAAAACATTTTTAAAATGTTTAGCGATAACATTCTTATAACATTATTCTCTAACGTTCTTAGAAAGTTTTCAGCGGGTAGTTTTATTTTTGTTCCCAGAATGTTCTTTTAAAAGTTTGGAGAACATTCTTTAAAAACATTATTAAAATGTTTAGTAGTAACATTCTTTTAACATTATTCTCTAACGTTCTTAGAACGTTTTCAGCGGGTAGTTTTATTTTTGTTCCCAGAATTTTTTCTTTAAATGTTTGGAGAACATTTTCTAAAAACATTATTAAAATGTTTAGTAGTAACATTTTTATAACATTATTCTCTAACGTTCTTATAATGTTTTCAGCGGGTAGTTTTATTTTTGTTCCCAGAATGTTTTTTTAAATGTTTAGAGAACATTTTTTTAAAAACATTATTAAAATGTTTAGTAATAACATTCTTATAACATTATTCTCTAACGTTCTTATAATGTTGTAAGCGGATAGTTTTATTTTTGTTCCCAGAATGTTCTTTTAAATGTTCGGATAACATTATTTAAAAACATTATTCAAATGTTTAGGTGTAACATTCTTACAACATTATTCTCTAACGTTCTTAGAAAGTTTTCAGGGGGTGTTTTTATTTTTGTTCCCAAAATGTTCTCTTAAACATAAAAAATGCTTAGCTATAACATTGTTAAAACATACAATTTTATTAATCTCTAAAATAAAACAAAAATCTAACAGGATTATGAATGGCATCCACATAAATTATTAGAAGTTCTGCGTACAGTAGATGCCCAACATTACATGAAGAACTCAGTAAAGTCCAATGTGCAATCACACGTCTTGACTGCTGTTTGCTCAGAGCGCTCATCGTCAGTCTTTGGTTGTCTTGGTTCTTGCAGAAAAAGAATAAAGTCATCTGCATTAATAGGTGTTCTACTGTTCTTCTCTTCTTGTTTTTCAGCTGCTATCCCAGTTAGCAGAATTGAGCTCCATTCTCTGTGTGCATGGTAGAGTTTTTCCTCATAGCCTATAAAAGAAGATCATGCAACAGTGTAAACAAAAATAATACAAATACATATTACATATTAAGATCACAAGCAATATTGACTTTGAAAACTTTCAAAATTAGCCAGCCTAATTATTAATCAGAAATTAATTAGATTAGTTTATTTAAAAGTATAAATATGATACCTTATGAGTATCTATTTTGTTTCTGTAATTTAAAACATATACTTAATCCATTATATACATGTTAATAACACAACTAGAGGCTAAATTATTTTAACAAACTACAAACTTGGCTTGAGAAGTGTTAACCTTGAACTCAGGTCACCTTGAGCACAGCTGCAGCATGTCACAGCACTGCCCACGATGCTTTTGCACTGCTCTGCTCACGAACAGCTCATTTTCATCAGTTATATTGTCTATGGATTGTTACATTTCTTACAGATTTCTGCTTGTTTTAAATCAGATACAGATAAAGTAGAACTGCATTTGAATGCATTGGCGATGGAACAATTTCTAGTGTGATTTAATCATACCTGTGTATCGTCTCTTTGCTATTAGCTAAGCTGTAAGTTTTAGTTACTTCAAAAGCAGAAAGAAATATGCTATAACTTCTGTTTCTACGCAGTTTCTTATTGAGAAATCACAGGACAGTGTTGACACTAACTTTCTGTGCTCCAGTAGGTTTCTGTGTGCGCACAATCTGCATGTTAAATGTGAGCTACTGTCTGTGCATATGAAAGCTTGTTTCCGCCATGGAATACAATTTTTAAAAAAGGTAATTGCGACTCACAATTCAAACTTTTTTTTCTTAGAAGTGCGATATATAAACTCGCAATTGGCTGTTTGAAAGTCAGAATCACAGGATAAATTAGTAAAACCTGAGAAAAAAAAGCAATTCTGGCTTATTTTGTTTTTGCTGTCTTTTCTATATGAGGACATTAATGCACTTCATCAATACAGCCGCTCTTCAGCAGCATTTTAGCTTCATTTGAGAAAAACTATCATCATAAAACACAGAGAGACTCAAAGGTCTACACGGCAATCCGTCAAATAAAAGTTTGGTTTAACCTTTGAAGAAAGTTTTGCTTAAATCATTACATTTTAAATATTTGGTTATAGCAATTTAATTAAACCATTAAAATGGAATCAAGAAAACAAAACAAAAAAAAACTTTTGGGAGATGCGAGAGCGAAGTAGTCCAGTGATAATTAACAGGCAGCCATGGTTAATGCAATTTGCAAAGACCCGCCCCCTTTAGTTACTGTTGCTATGTCCAACAAGCCATGGCGCTCTCACGCCACACATCATGTTGTCACGCAATGAAAAATACATTGCGGATCAAAGAAAAAACGTTGAAACGTCTAAACGCCGAGACAAGACAGAGCAGGTTACTTTTTATATGAAACAAAGTCTCAACGTTTAATTTGTGTAATTTCTGTAGAAAAAAAATAATTTTTGTAAAATAGAAATGTAAAAAATAAATACCTGTCAATCAAACTCCCTCGAAGGGTGAATTCTGAGGGGAGTAAAAAAGACAGCTCACAATTCTGATATTTTCTTGCAATTGTGTGTTCCTGCCTCACAATTCTGAGAGAAAAAAAAAACAAAAAAAACGGTAATTTTACTGATGGAAACAGACAGTAAAAAAGTGGACTTCAAAGATTTCTTATTCTGTAGCTCCCTGTGGGATTTTTTTGACAAGTCCATAAAAATGCATCCATCCATGATAAAAGTACTCCACACGGCTCTGGCAGGTTAATAAAGGCGAAAGGTGAAGCGAAGTGATGCGTTCGTGTAAGAAACATATCCATATTTTAGGGCTGGGAATCGATTAAAAAAAAGTAACTGATTATTTACACAATTTGCTGTAATTAAATGCAATTAATTGCATTTCCCCCAAGCTTGTAATCATCAATATTTAAACTTAGAATAACCTAATTAAACAACACAGGAAAAAAGGAACAGAAAATAGCCCTGTATTAAAATAATATTAAACATCAATATATCAATATATTATTATTTTTCAATAATCAATCAACATAATCAATTTAACAATTTATTATTATATTTTTTTTTTTTACTAATTATCAAAATAAAACATAGTCCTACAAAGCTATTATTACAAGAGCATGTGATCAGAGCAGGTAATTTTACCATTGTTGCCAGCATGACTATACCAGCTCAGTAGGGCTATTTCACAGAAGTCTACTACTGAGAAAATTCACGTTATTTGACTTTGCTTTCCAGTGCATGATCGGTACATGATTGGAGCGTTTGGGCCGTTAACGACAGAGCAGAACACGCAGCGCAAACACGGAGCAGAACATTGAGCAAAGAGCTCAATGTTTGCTCAATGTTGTGTGTGTGTGTCAGTGCGCCGACACACACACACGGAATGGAGAGCGCGGCGCGGAAAAGACCCGCTCATGAAAGCTGCGCGAGAATAAAACCTGATCGCCGAACACGGAGGGGCGGGACGGCATATTTTGCAGCCTTTTCCGCAACAGGAAGTCATTAAAACGAGGCAAAAAAAGTGCTGCGTTAATTGCGTTATTTTTTTTTAACTCGTTATGCATCTCAAATTAATCGCAAAGATTAACGTGTTAATTCCCCCAGCCCTACCATATTTATAACTTTATCGACTTAAATAACTAGCTTCCAGCAGACAGCCATATGCAAGTCAAATTACGCCCAAAGAGTTATAGAGTCAACGCATCGATACGCATACGCGCCTGCAAGGCTACGCATCGCTACACTTCGGCCGCCATTATGCATCTATGCGTAGCAAAATGTGTCGTCCCAGTTTTTGATACGCAACGCACCATTGTATGCAATACTATGCGTTGTTGGTGGGGGCAAAACTGCAAGTTGCTTGCGTCCGACGTGTAGACTATAAAAGCCTCTTGTCGATGTATGACGTAGGAGTAGCATAAGCTTTGACGGCTCTCGCGGTTTAAACAAACAGGGCTAGGTAATAAATTCAAGCTCCTCCCACATTTCTCTTTATATGATTCTCTTTAATGATAATTTTTCTAAAAATCTCTGTGGAAAGAAAGTCAGATATAAATCTGGGACAGATATAAATCAGGCACGAGGGAGAAAAAAAGAGATCATTTTTATTTTGGAGTGCATTGTGCCTTTAAAATTGACTACGGTTTTATAAAATGCAGTGGATACTTACTAGTGATGGACTTGTTTCTCTGTTGGTGCCTGTTCTGCTCCGTGAACATTGTTCCAATGCTTGATCTTAAGAAAATTTAAAAAGTGTGTTAATGTGTGTTAACAGACTATTGATCTGGGTGACATAGGACCATTTTTTATGTTTTCCTTAAGTGTTAGGCTATATAAATCTGGAGAACCCTTACTAACATTAACCATGGTTTTGCTACACTAACTAAATGGTAATAAATTATTGTAATCAATCCACCATAAAAACATTGTTTCTACACTTTACTATAATAAAAACCATGGTTAATTTAGCAAAGGACCCTGGGAACATGTCCTAAAAAGTTCTCTCGTTATTTACCGGTACTCCATGTTGTTCCAAAACTGTATGAATTTATTTTGTATAACCTTAATTAAGATATCTTGAGAAATGACTTCACTGTTTTGTTTTTTTCCATAAAATGGGTTCCAATGTTGTTTTATTCCCAACATTCTTGTGTTTCACAGAAGTAAGTCATACAGGTTTGAAAATAATTTCATTTTGAAAGGACATTTATGTTATGTATAAAGACACAATGTTCTCAGTTCACTCATTGTAAAGCTCCTATGCTGAGGTTTATTTAACTTTTTTCAAAATGTTGCAAGTAAAATGTTCTAATTGTGTTAACTCGTCACATTAGAAAAACGTTTTATAAAGAACATTCAACATCTCATCTCTCAATGATATCCTCAAAACATTTTCCTAACGTGACAGAGAGAATGTTCTTCTTTTGTTTTTATGAAACATTGGGACAATGTTATATTGAGATCATTGTACAACTTTAACTTTAGCAACATTCCCAAAATATGCTCAAAATGTTGCAAGTAGAATGTTCTTCTTTTGTTATCATGAAACATTGGGACAATGTTAATGTGTGTTAACAGACTATTGATCTGGGTGACATAGGACCATTTTTTATGTTTTCCTTAAGTGTTAGGCTATATAAATCTGGAGAACCCTTACTAACATTAACCATGGTTTTGCTACACTAACTAAATGGTAATAAATTATTGTAATCAATCCACCATAAAAACATTGTTTCTACACTTTACTATAATAAAAACCATGGTTAATTTAGCAAAGGACCCTGGGAACATGTCCTAAAAAGAACAGCTCGTCCAAAAAATAGAGTTCTCTCGTTATTTACCGGTACTCCATGTTGTTCCAAAACTGTATGAATTTATTTTGTATAACCTTAATTAAGATATCTTGAGAAATGACTTCACTGTTTTGTTTTTTTCCATAAAATGGGTTCCAATGTTGTTTTATTCCCAACATTCTTGTGTTTCACAGAAGTAAGTCATACAGGTTTGAAAATAATTTCATTTTGAAAGGACATTTATGTTTGGGTCAGCTAGGCCCGTAAACTCATATCAAGAAGACAGGTAAAATATTGTCTGGAGGGTTTGGACCAGTGTGCCTTTGAGCAGAGTTTACATGTTCTGCCTCTATTTCACGTGTATTTTACTATGACAATACTCACCGCAAGATCGTGTGGCTGGATAATATTTATTCCCAAAATTCCTAGATAATGGGAAACACACACATACAGCAATATTATTAGCTATTTGTATTTACTTACTAAAAGAGACATTTGCAAAAGCTTGCAAAATTTTACTCACCAGCTCAAAAACATATTATGATGATGACTCATCATTTTGACGGTAGGCCGATATCCCGCGATCAACAATATTCAAAAGCCTAGTTTTCATAGTGTGGTTCGAGTTCCTCTCTGTATAAAGACACAATGTTCTCAGTTCACTCATTGTAAAGCTCCTTTTTTTTTTTTTTTTTTTATCAAAAACTAAGTTAGCTTACAATATTTACACATGCTTAGCCTGAAACATTGACATAATGTCGATATTGCTCTAATCGCATTTAAAATTGGCTTCTCAATTTAACACACTATATTTTGATGTAGCAGAATGTATTTTTATATAAAATAAAGTTATTTACCTTCCGCAGATTGCAATATGTCCGTTACACGTACGTTGTTAAAATTCGTTGTCCATTTACATCCCGCAACTCGCTCAAAATAAAAATGTAACAGTACGATGCAAAATAATCCATGTTTTAAACAATGTAAAAGCCACAGAACCGAAGGAGGCTAGTACTGAAGATCCCGAGCAGCAGCAGCGCGCGCGCACACACACACACACACACACACACACACACACACACACTCTAACAGACGAATATTCAAACTTGACCAGTAAAAGGCGCGCATAGCTGCCATTGGCCAGATTCCTGGATGACAGTCTGAATAACCAATCATGCTCAAAACAACTCGAAGAGACAGCCAATAATGTGGTAACATTGCAATTACAGGAAAATGACATGTTTTAAAAGAAAGAATATGAAAAAAATGTGCACGTGCTATTTATTTAGTTGTATTTGTAAGCTGGCTGTTATATTTAATCAATTGGTTAAATGGTGTCTTCATTGCAGTGCATGATAAAAAAAAAAAAACTTACAATAACATATAAATAATAATAATAAATAACATAAATAATATATACCATATATAACAAAATTATATTTACCACTGCTCTGCCAACAGCAGTTTAAAAGAGCAAACATATTATATATTAAACAGAGCAAACATTGCATATGTAGGCTATTCATATACAATTCTGTATACCTACCTACATGAAAAAATAATGGATTGGTGTCATGGTGACATTAGAGTTACATTCATGTGACCCATAATGATCCTTTTGCACTTTAACAAAATATTGACCTTTCCTTTAGAAACACTCTTATGCCTAATAATGTCAACTTGCTTTTCACCCTGTGTGGCACTGTTACACAACCTGTTGGTTTAGGGTTAATCCTCTGTCCAACACAACACTTTGCTAACATTGGCATAATTCTATACAAGTTGCAACATATACCCCGGGTTTCACAGGCAAGGTTTAAGCCTGTAGTCCCAGACTAAAATGCACGTTTGAGCTGTTTTACCTGAAAGCAACTTGCACTGACAAATCTTAAAATATGTCAGTGCCATTGTTTTGTCTCAAGATGCACACCAGTAATGTTTCTTTTTTCTTTTTTCTAAGGCACATTTTTAAAAGCTAATTAAATGCACTAAGGCCTAATCCTGGCTTAATCTAAACTCTGTGAAACCGGGTCTGGGTTAGAAATTAAGGGTTAAGGTTAACCATAACTCTAACCCTAACCCTTGTCTACAGACTTTTATTTAACAGCATGGATAGACTCCAAGGTGTTGACTGCAGTGGTTAGGCCTTTAGCGTTGATACAGGATGAATAACTTCTCACTGTGACAGTCTGTAATGTATTTTAGCAAAGAGTGTTTGTATGGATTGTCCCTAATTAAGCTAGAGCTATTGGTGCATTCAAGTCATGTCATAAAGATCGTATTTACAAGTTGAACGCCAACACAATGATGAGAATATGAGTAGGAAGCTCAGGATTTTCTTTAACCCCGATCTTGAAGAGTTAGGGGCGTGTCAGTGGGAAACATTGTGGGATACCACTATACTTAGGTATTCAGCAGTGACAATGAAATAAGCTAATGCCTGCACAAAATATGATAGCATTAATATATAACAGTATAATATGTGATGATAAAGTTTACAGTGGCTTCATTAATTTAAAACATTAAAAAAATTGTAAAACCTCATGAATACAAACTTCCCAGGAGGACTTAAACGCACCATATGTTCCATCGTGAACCCTGTTGGCCTGCTGTCAGACCAGCAAGCTCAATTTAACAATAATTGTGTAGTTTGATTGCTAAATGTTACATTTAAAATGTTCTAGTTTTGTTAACATGTCACATTACAAGAACGTTTTTTTAAAAACACTCATCATCTCAGGTCTCAGTGATATCCTCAAAACATTTTACGAACATTGTTTTGATAATGTTCCTCCTGTTATTATGGAACATTGTGCCAATGTTTTACTGAGAACATTATATAATCTGTTATCTCAACAACATCCTCAAAACATCCTCAAAATGTTGCAAGTAAAATGTTCTAATTGTGTTAACACATAACATTACAAGAACGTTTTATAAAGAACATTCAACATCTCATCTCTCAATGATATCCTCAAAACATTTTCCTAATGTGACAGAGAGAATGTTCTTCTTTTGTTTTCACGAAACATTGGGACAATGTTATATTGAGATCATTGTACAACTTTAACTTTAGCAACATTCCCAAAATATGCTCAAAATGTTGCAAGTAGAATGTTCTTCTTTTGTTTTCACGAAACATTGGGACAATGTTATATTGAGATCATTGTACAAACTTTAACTTTAGCAACATTCCCAAAATATGCTCAAAATGTTGCAAGTAGAATGTTCTTCTTTTGTTTTTACGAAACATTGGGACAATGTTATATTGAGATCATTGTACAAACTTTAACTTTAGCAACATTCCCAAAATATGCTCAAAATGTTGCAAGAAGAATGTTCTTCTTTTGTTATCATGAAACATTGGGACAATGTTATATTGAGATCATTGTACAAACTTTAACTTTAGCAACATTCCCAAAATATGCTCAAAATGTTGCAAGTAGAATGTTCTTCTTTTGTTTTTATGAAACATTGGGACAATGTTATATTGAGATCATTGTACAAACTTTAACTTTAGCAACATTCCCAAAATATGCTCAAAATGTTGCAAGAAGAATGTTCTTCTTTTGTTATCATGAAACATTGGGACAATGTTATATTGGGACATTGTACAAACTTTAACTTTAGCAACATTCCCAAAATATGCTCAAAATGTTGCAAGTAGAATGTTCTTCTTTTGTTTTCACGAAACATTGGGACAATGTTATTTTGAGATAATTGTACAAACTTTAACTTTAGCAACATTCCCAAAATATGCTCAAAATGTTGCAAGTAGAATGTTCTTCTTTTGTTTTTATGAAACATTGGGACAATGTTATTTTGAGATCATTGTACAAACTCTAACTTTAGCAACATTCCCAAAATATGCTCAAAATGTTGCAAGTAGAATGTTCTTCTTTTGTTTTCACGAAACATTGGGACAATGTTATTTTGAGATCATTGTACAAACTTTAACTTTAGCAACATTCCCAAAATATGCTCAAAATGTTGCAAGTAGAATGTTCTTCTTTTGTTATCATGAAACATTGGGACAATGTTATATTGAGATCATTGTACAAACTTTAACTTTAACAACATTCCCAAAATATGCTCAAAATGTTGCAAGTAGAATGTTCTTCTTTTGTTATCATGAAACATTGGGACAATGTTATTTTGAGATCATTGTACAAACATTAACTTTAACAACATTCCCAAAATATTCTCAAAATGTTGCAAGTAGAATGTTCTTCTTTTGTTATCATGAAACATTGGGACAATGTTATTTTGAGATCATTGTACAAACATTAACTTTAACAACATTCCCAAAATATTCTCAAAATGTTGCAAGTAGAATGTTCTTCTTCTGTTATCATGAAACATTGGGACAATGTTATATTGAGATCATTGTACAAACTTTAACTTTAACAACATTCCCAAAATATGCTCAAAATGTTGCAAGTAGAATGTTCTTCTTTTGTTATCATGAAACATTGGGACAATGTTATTTTGAGATCATTAAACAAACATTAACTTTAACAACATTCCCAAAATATTCTCAAAATGTTGCAAATAAAAAGTTATAATTTTGTTAACTTGTCACATTAAAAGAACGTTTTATAAAGAACAATAAACATCTCATCTCTCAATGATATCCTCAAAACATTTTCCTAACGTGACAGAGAGAACATTCTTCATTTGTTATAATGAAACATTGGGACAATGATATTTTGAGATCATAGTATAAACTTTAACTTTAACAACATTCCCAAAATATGCTCAAAATGTTGCAAGTAAAATGTTTTAATTTAGTTAACTTGTCACATTAAAAGAACGTTTTATAAAGAACAATAAACATCTCATTTCTCAATGATATCCTCAAAACATTTTCCTAATGTGACAGAAAGAACGTTCTTCTTTTGTTATGATGAAACATTAAGACAACGTTATTTTGACATCATTGTACAAACTTTAACTTTAACAACATTCCCAAAATATTCTCAAAATGTTGCAAATAAAATGTTATAATTTTGTTAACTCGTAACATTAGAAGAACGTTTTATAAAGAACATTAAACATCTCATCTCTCAATGATATCCTCAAAACATTTTCCTAACGTGACAGAGAGAACGTTTTTCTTTTGTTATAATGAAACATAGGGACAATGATATTTTGAGATCATAGTACAACTTGTTACTTCAGAAACATTCCCAAAACATCTTTTGAATGTTGCAGTTAAAATGTTATATCTTAGTTTTCATATAACGTTATAGGAACATTTTTTAAAATGAGAAAACATCCTTAAAATGTTCGGTAAACATTACATTCAAATGTTTTCTTTAGAACATTAACCAAACTTGTAGGGAATGTTAGCGAAAGTTCTGAGAACGTTCCCTGCTAGCTGGGGTAGTTCAATAAATAGTGTATTGGGTGAGAGGACGTCACCTGGCGACGTCTTTTACACATGCATTTATAGTCCATCATGACCCTCTATGAAATCCTTGTTAAATATGCAAAAGCTGTGCTTAATCCTTGCATGGTTAATACTGCAATAATTAATTTAATTGCCCAATTAGATTTTAAGAGGTTGTGAAGACGTCCAGTGACGTCCTTTACACGTCTAGCAAGACAGAAAAAAACAGGAATTATCTTTATATGAAATACACGATTTGTATACAAAGTAAATATATTTACTTTATCTTGTTTAAATAAATTATAATCACAAAGTGCCCAGTGTGGTTAAGTGAATGCAAAGCCACTGCATTTTAGTCGTTTTAAGTGGACGTCCAGTAGGTGACGTCCTTTACACGTGCATTTATAGTCCATCATGACCCTCTATGAAATCCTTATGAAATATGCAATTATGCTTACACTGGTTGATACTGCAATAATTAATTTAAGTGCCCCAAGTAGTTTTAAGAGGTTCGAAAAGACGTACACTGACGTGCTTTACAGGTCAAAACTGTGCCACCGAGATGTTGTAGCAAATCTCGCGATATTGCAAAATCCAACGATATGATATATTATCTCGCGATAAAGCAGCCATTTTCCCGTTTTTCTACAACCACCAGACGGGCTCTGCAACCACGCATAGCAACCACGAGGCGAGCAGGATTTGAGGGTGCATGTTGTGTTGCCGAATTACTAAAAATCTGCTGTTGGGTAAGTACATTTTGTATTATAAATGTAACATTCTCTGCTTCAACAGAGTATCCGCCTTCAATGAAGTTAACGCTTGTCAATGGAGAGGGGACAGACTCTTTACAAAGAGTTTACAAGTACAAATTAAATGTACGAGAGTCTGGTAGAACCAGGCTAATTTTTTTCTGCCGGTGAGACCAAATTTTGTTATAGGTCGCGCTGGCGCGACCGCAACATTTGAAAAAAAGAAAGAAAGCGGAACGAAACTGCGCTACTCGTTTGTGCTAACGGAACGTTTATTAGTTCGGATCATTTCGGATATTTCATGAGTCAGGAGGTGTTTTGCATAAATGTTAACATAATATCCCAAAACATTTCTGTGAATTACTGTGTTTATATCTTACACTACCATAAAATCAACTATTTGTGCAGGTGAGGTTAATGCAAAATAGCCAAGTATCAGGAAGGAGACTAACTTTACCTGATTCCTCACCTATGGCCTCAGCTTTAAATACTTAAGTAATGCTTTATGGCCGTGCCTTTTTGCATAATGAATATAAATCCTGTCTGTATGCAAAGAACGAATCTTCTGTTTTTGATCATATTTGGAATGTATTGTGAGTGTATTATTGTCACTTGGAGGGCAGTTTAATGTGCTCTCTATATTAAGGCAGTTAATGGCTCAGGTTTGCTCTGTTACAAAGTTGCTCTATAACCATACTCTAAGATTACCAATTTTGTAATCACTTAAGTAAAATTTTTAAAACGTGATTTTGTTTGTTGTACTTGACGAAATTACATTAAGTTTTCATTTTTCTTTCAGCGTCACATAACGAACAGCCATCTGTCAGACCGAGAATTCAGGAATCCTTCTCCAGGCCATCTGGCAGAACCAGAGAGACATTGCATGTGTTTCTTGTTTAATGTCCTTCATAAAGGTGTGTTTTGTTGTTGTTTTTTTGCCATATAGTTATGGTGTTTATTGATTAAAGTGTCCTTTCTTACCTTAAATATTTTTCACCCATTTGTTTTTATTGTCTCCAGCATTATCATCCCAGTCCCAGAGGACACCCCATTTTATGTGAGAATCTTGCGATTTGCATCTTATTTTATACACAATATACCTTAAATACAAACATACATTTTTCTAAATAATTGTTCATACAGTTACAAATATAGAGCCTATAATGTCTGTCATTGCTCAAGAAAAAGCTAAAGTACAGCCAGCTAATTTTATAGTAACTAATGCAGTATTACACTGTGAAGTGTATATTTGAACAGCAGTCTTATCACTTCACAATTTAAAATATGTAGCCAACCCTGGTCCTCCAGAGCCACTGCCCTGCTTGTTTTCCAACTATTCCTGCCCTTCCAGCTTCTGACGGACAGCACACCTGATCCATTATTAGTCAGCTGGAAGTAGGGCAGGGATAGTTTGGAAACAAGCAGGAGAGTGGCTCTCGAGGACCAGGGTTGGCTACCTTGGATTTAGTCATTGTGAATGATTATTATATGGCTACAATAGTTGACTATGTCCAATTGGATTACAAGAAGTCTAAATCTTTGCTACATCCACAAAGTAGTTAAAATAAAACAATATTGTTTACTGTTTTTATTTAACTACCCTCTTATTTAAGTTTGTGTGTGTTTTGTTTTCATTAACAGAATTTCCAAATGTTGTCTTGCCTCTTGACCGCTGCATTCGGGAGAGAGCACAGAAGTGACGGTGTGTGTTAATGGTCTTTTCCAGCCATGGGGTTGTCCTATCCAAAATTGAATTTACATTTTACAAATCTTTACATTTTGAAATTGCTGGCACCAGACTCTCAAGGAGCGCTTACCCCATGTCAAGTGAAAGAAATATTATATATTTCTAATTATTGTGAACAGCGATTTTTGTTTTGTTTTGTAGGATAAAATCAGAGATTGATTTGGTAAATATGGATGATGCTCAAAGACTGAGCTGGCTGTTCACATGTGAAACATATAAATTAGCCAATTATCTTGAGAGAGCCTGGGAGAAGAGGAAAAAAGCTCTTTATTGAGATGATCTGTAGACGAGGATTTGTTTGTGTGTGTGTGTGTATATGTGTATATATATGTTTGTATTCATGTATTTCTCCGAATGATTTGTATATGCGACCGGAAGATGTTTGCTAAATAAGTTTGTGGTGTCTTGTAATCCCATGTGGGATGGGCCAAATGTTTGGCATGACACAGAAATAAAATTTAACTAACTATATATGGTGTGTTTAAAACACTGGCTTATTTGGAGTTTGTTGTCAACCTTTGTTAGAAGTACAAGTATTTAACCAAGTATTGAATGATTATTGATACCATTGTTTTCGCTCGGTGTCAATTCAGTCTCCCCTAAATTGACCTTTACTTGGATTTTTTTTTTTTTTTGAGGTGAAGTAATCCTGTGTAATTTCTTTCAAAGAATCATGTCAAATGCTTTAATGGCGGTTTTCAATATGAGGAGTGATGGTCAAATTCAAAAGAAGTCATTCAACGCTACACTTTGTACGATGTAATTCAAGGTAATTTTGGCCTTATGCCATTAAAAAAAAAATCTCTTGTTCCTTGTCTAATATTAATGTCATTTTTATTGTTAACTTTTATCTATTCCGGGGACATTCTTTAAAAGACCATCTGTCTTTATCAGAAATGTCCTTTTCACTTTTACAGTTACACACCTAGTGAAGGGTCTTTCTTAAGGGCTCAGTACTGAAGAGGGTAAATGCTGTTTTGTTTTTTTTCACTATTCGAACACATTTAATGCAGAACATCTTTTATTGGCATACGATTACTATGCAGTAAAATAACATGGTTATTTTCCGACATTTAAAAAAAAAAAAAAAAGTACATTTACCTAGAAATTAGCCTTTCTCTTTTTTTAACCATATTCTCTTTCCTCAGATGCTGTGATGAGGTGGAGTCCAAATGCTACAGACTCAGACATTGATGCAGCAGTGGAGGAACACCTGAAGAACGCTCCAGGAACAGCTGGGGGTGGTGGATTTAAAAAATGAGCCATAAACAAAACAAAAACCATAAAGCCATAAACTTCATAGACTCTAAAAACTATTATTTATGGCTGTTTAACAGTAATGCAAGACTGTTAGTAACTGAAACTTAGTACTGCCACAGCTCTGACTTCTATTCATCAATGATGGAATATTATAGAAAGACTCTTAAAAATAGAATGCGTTGACTTCCTGTACTTTTGTTATATTCTGGTTTGATTAATGTCTGCTTAACCTTAATGTGAAACTGTTAGAGAAAATGCCATTACCACAGAATTTACCACATTGTACTATTTCTAACAACTGGAAGACATTTCAAATGTAATATTCACAATAAAATGTTGTGCTAAATTATAGCACTATTTTTTGCTTCAGTCCACAAATAATGTGTTGATGTACACGTGATCAAACGGTTTTATAGACGTTCAGGTCTGACCGGACCGATTTTGGATCTTTTTAGAACCTTTGTCAAGTTCAGATGTGTAAAAATAGCCTAAATGATTGCCTTTCACGATGTTACACAATATGGGTGTGATTAGTTTATATGCAGGATTATATATATATATATATATATATATATATATATATATATATATATATATATATATATATATCTTATAAACATCCAGAAGAACTAAAAAAAAACCCATTTAGACGTCCAGGGACGCGCAGAAAAGACGTGGAATTCACGGCCAGAAAAGACGTCAAAGACGTCGGTTCAACTTTCATTTTGGAACTATTTTTCAACCATGACGGGACGTCTCGGACGGACGTCTTTTCAACGGTCATTAAACGTCCAAATGTTTGCTGGGTGATAGCTGAGGAAGGCTAAATTAAACGCAATACTCACGTATCCTTGCTCGATGATGAATGAGAACACAATGAGCCCAACAACAGGTGGTTGGAATTTAAAAGGCTGATTTTCCCGCTTCAGGGCAGTGACGAGTACATTATGTAGTCCAGTGGTTGTTAAGACACCGTTGGCACAACCTTAAGCAATGGCCCTGAACGGTGGTTTAACGTCAAAATTGTGACAACGCTGTAACAACCTTCACCACACAACGTAGTTATAGCAACCTTTTGGCCATGTTGTTAAAACGTTGTTAGAAGGTTGGCTACGTTGCGCCAACGTTCTGTGTTTGCTGGGAATGGCATTTCAAAAGGTCGCAGTGTAGTTCCCTGCCCTGTCATGCTGTTGGCCATACGCCACTGCTGCAGTAGACTCATAATGCAGTGTTACGGCTAACGATTAAACAATCGTTAATTTAAACGACGATCGATCATAGGAATTTGTTAAAATTGACATCCCTAACGCAACACACACATACACAAACAAGCCAAACTGTCAGTCCATTTAACAAACATTTTTGGACATGCACAAAAAACATAGCTGGGACAATAACCAACAACAGAGGTTTCACCTATCTAAACACAAATGAGCCAAACAACCTCATCGGCATAGCACAAGAAGCACAAACAAACAAACAAACAAACCCGACCTTTAATTCCGCATGACCGTCTCCGACCGTTCCTAGGCGACGTCTTTGACATCAGTGGGGACGTTCTGAGAACGTTCTGGAAACATCACATTCCCAAATAAAACATGGTCCCCTAAACATCCCGATTTTGGGGACGTTCTGAGAACGTCCTGGGAACGTAACATTTCTAGCTGGGTAACTTCTCAGTAATGATTTCATGTAATTTAAGTGTTTAACTCCATTAATGAGAATGGCATATTTAATCTAAATGTTTATATCAGAAGTAAAACATATTTTAAATCATTATTTTATTTATTTAAACTGTTATTGTGATCATGCACTGTATTTATGATTATGACTCATAATGAAGATTTGCGGTTCTCCTTCATCTGCCGTTAGATAGGATAATGTGTCAGTTCGACTAAACGGCCCATTTAGGACGCGGACATTTAGGAATGGATGGATGTTTGCTTCATGTGATAGGCTTGGTGAGTGACATTATAGTTGTATTATCTTTCTGTATATGTATAATTTTCTTGAAATGCTCTGTCTAAAAGCGACCAAAACGACATTTAACTCCAGCTCACCATCGGTTCGCCAAACTGCTCCGTCTCCAAAACGTTCGTACACATGGGTCACAGTTTGCGTGCAGATGCGCACATTTTCCCGTCAAGTTTGTTTTTATAAATCACAGATTATGCGTCGTAAGTGTCGTCCGCCTCTCTCAGAGCCTGTTCTTCCTTGGATTTTTAAGGCAGTTGGTATCCAATATGTTACATTACTGCCATCTGCTGTCTATTATCATGTCACTTATTGATTATTTTCTTCTTTCCAGTCCAGTCCTCTTTAAAAAATAAAACAAATATTGCTTTCCTTGCTCACTCTTTCCACATTCTAATATACTTTTTACATTGTACTGTCCTATACCAATTTCTTGTAATCTATATTTCAACTCTTGTCTTTCTTTTGTAAATTTCCTGCATGACATAAAAATGTGACTGTTTCCTCCTCTTGACATTCATCGCATTGGCCTGTGGGATGTTTTCCTAACATACGAAGAGTTCCATTTAACTTACAATGCCCAATCCTAAGTCTTGTTATTACCACTTGTTCTGTCCTTCTATTTTCAGAGCCTGTTCTGTGCGACGCAACGGTGATAAATGACGCCCAGATCAGATGTTATTACTTTCGTTTTCCTCTTCTTCGTGTGTTTTACAGGAGGGTTTGGAACAGTTGCACACCGACACCTACTGCACTGGAGCGGGATATTATACCACATATATCTCTAAATCCTGTTTAAAACCTCTTAAATAGACATTTCAACAGTGCATCTGTTATATTCTCTGTTTCTGGACTATTATCTAAGATGCTGGATATTGTAAATGACTGACATCCTGAGGTTTGTATTTATTATACATTCATTCCTTTTGTTTTATATTAGGACACAAATGATTCATGATTCAAAAATAGAGCTGGAAATGGCCAAAAATATCATCATCATTTGTTTGTTCACTATTAAACTCCACAGAGTAATACCTTTTACTTTAGGGCCCACATTTTTATTTTATTTTTTCTTCCTAAAGTGTGTTTTTTATTATATTTTTCTGGATTCTATGTTTTATGATTGAATACAAATGTATCATCAAATATGGTGTCTTTTGAAATGAATTAACACTTTCTTTTCAAATGTAATCAGTTTCAGTGTGTGTTTGACAGTAGTTTTCCTCAGATGAAACGGGGAAAAGCTTGTGAAGTGACTCTGAAGAGCAGCTCTGGAGATGAAGATCATGTGGAGTGTCCTCATACAGTGAGACTGTGTGTGTGTGTGTGCAGATGCTGAAAACACTGAGAGCCTCATACCTGTTTGAGTTTGTGTAGGAGACTGTTGTCATGTTGATTGATACTGTGTGATAGGCTGTTAGATTAATCCATATAGACAATCAGCCATAGCTTCATTAAAATATAATTATTTTAAATTTCTTCTTAAATGTTTATTTCGATCCCCTTTGTGCAGCTGCAGCGGAGAGCCCAGCCGAGGAGTGGACGAGGCTGGCGATAGTGACGACTGCTCAGCTGGAGACGGCTCATCCGGACAATCCCACAGCCAGAGGAGGGCAGACATCAGATTAACAGTGTTTTAATGTTGTGTGGTCTTTCAGCGAAACAGGACAGCAGAGAAATAATAGAAATGAGTGTGTGAGAGATGGATGGGCTAGGCTTGCTCTGATAGTGACCCTCAGCTCATCTGTATTGTTGGGTGTGCAGTAACTCGTCTCCCTCACGACATTATCGCATAGATCTGTGTGGGTCAGGAGAGTTTACTGGCTAGTGCTGGCGGGAGAGAAAGACGGGGATGTGGGATGTGCGGAAGTGTGTGTGTGTTTTGCGGTGACAGAAAATATGTGTTTGAAGGGGCGGTGGTGACTGACACACACACACACACACCAGAAGTTACTACCATTTACACACACACCATCACTTGTTACAAAATGTACTTGTTACTAGTAACCATTAACCAGTACTTGTTGATGTGTGTTGTGGTCCTCATTGTCAGCGGGCTGGGACTCGGGTCAGGGATGATGGAGGGCCTCATTGGAAAATGACAGGCTGAGTCTGACTTGTACAAGGCTCCCATGGAGAAGATGCTGGCCTCCTGTGACAGACTGACAACAGACAGACAGCTGATCTCTGCACTGGCCACATCTGCTGGATCAGGTGCTGGGAGGATGGAGAGAAGAGGCAAACGAGCACTGGAGTGCAGCCGACAGCAGTGGCTCGTCGGAAAACACCACTGGGAGACAGGCGTTCCCTCATTACTGGACGGCCAACAAAAAGCTCAAGAAGAGAGCACAGCTATGGAAGGGCAAGGGGAAATTCACTTCCCAAAAGGCAGGCACCACATAGTCTATCCCAGTGTGTCACTGACTGTGTTGCACTTGGCAAAAAACACAGTAAAAAGCAATGTCGGAAGTACAGATTAAAAAAAATATATATATTGTTCTTGTTTAAATTTCTATCTATAGAAAATGTCATTTGTTTACAAATGGCATATTGGTGCACAGTGCACTGGTTGAAGTAGGCCTAATAGCATGGGATGCAGCTGTATATTTGAATAAATGTTTTAAAGTTTGTTTAATGTTTGTTTGAATCATTTCATCCGCCCCAATGACAGTCTTCCAGCCTGAGAAATACACTACTTGGTCCGTATTCTGCTTATTTACCAGGCTATATAGTGATGACTCAATCAAATGAAAAACATTTGAACTCAACAGTGGTGGAAAGAGTACTAAAAAACTGTACTTAAGTAAAAGTATTGCTACTTAAGTAATAATTTACTTATGTACAAGTAGAAGTACTGAAAAATAATATGACTCAAGTAAGAGTAATTAAGTAGTTTGCTTAAAAACTACTCAAGTAACTGTTACAAAGTACTTTAGTATTATTTTTCTATTTTTACCCAAAATGGGGAGATGATAGCGATATGGAGCGCTAAACACTCTCATGTCATCTGTCTCATTCATACTGGAAGCCCAGTACATACATACAGACTCTTCTGTAGGCCTTTCTGTAGATGTGGAATCCTGAACTTATATTGCAGCCATAAAGCATACAAGTATAAATGAAGCAACATGACATCATGACTTTGCGTAAACATACACGCCACTTTCAAGTCAAGTGGCGTGTTATTTATATGCATTTTGAGCTATCCGCGTGTATGTTCACGCCGAAACGAACCGTCATCTTCCGCGTGTATGTCTACGCCGTTAAATCTCAGAGTGATTTCGCGTGGATGTGTACGCCGTTAAATGTCCGGGCGAAACGGAGCAACCCACATCTGGGAATCATATTTTTTTTCCTAGGATGGTAGGGGAAGACTCATAAATGGTATTAACCCCAGTGATGGGTAGGTTTAGGGACGGGGTTGGGGTAGGTCATATATATTTATATATACAGTAATGTAACGTTAAGTCTACGGCGTTGATAAACACGCTGAAAAGCGTGTTGGTGTGAAATACGAATTGGTGTGTCATACATACGCCATTTCATGAGATCAGTCTGAATGAAGTAAAGTTATTTATGCACTTGCAGGTAGGCTAGTTCCTCCATATGACTGTGATCTGAGAGGGTTTATTCACTGTCCAGTGCAATGGAAACAAATGGACATTACAAAGTCTTGTACTTTCTTTCCTTTGGAAAGTTAGAAAATGTCCACTTACTGCACATATTTCAGCTCCACTTTCTTGGGAACAGACACAAGTGTTGGTGTATTATGTAAAAGTGCACAAAAGAGGAAAACACAATGTCATTACAATGAACTACACCCGGTAAAAATGTGATCAATAACCAGGCTTGGGAGGGTTACTTTAAAAATGTATTCCGTTACAGTTACAAATTACTTCATAAAAAAAGTATTCAGTAACGTAATCCAAGTACTATAATATGAAAGTAATGTAACTGATTACTTTTGGATTACTTCAAGGTCACGTATATAAATAAAGTCAAGCAAGAAGAAATATTATTAAAAAATGTAAAAAAAAAAAAAAAACTTTTATTTATTAAGAATTTGGTCCAGTGTACAATATTTGCAAAATATACACACAGGCCTGAATATATATTTATGTAAAGGGCTATACAGACATCTAGTGGCTAATGTATGGTATTACCAGTGTTTCATGTTGATTAGTTAATGGCGGCCCGCCACAGCAAAATTTTTGCCGCCACGGTAACGTTAGGGCTCTACAGTGCAACCATTTCACTCGCATTTGCGCCTAAATATGTCTGTGTGCGACCATGAAAAGATATTTAGGCGCACTTGTGCGACTGACCCGATCGAAGATTTTTTTTTGGCGGCCGCCAAAGCGAATTTTTGTCCCGCCAAAGTCTTATTTGACCGGTGTGTAATGTAGATAAACTGCGGCGCTTGTGACAGCTGGGCGCATGTTTAACCCTTGTGCATTGTTCAAATTTACTACCTTTCGTTATGTTCGTGGCTGAAAACAGCCACTACTTTAAACTGCCGTAAAAATGTATCAGATAAATATTTTTTTCAATTTTTGTTTGCATTAATCTATTAATCAACCTCAGTCCTGCTCAAAAATACTAAATGTTTTAAAAAAAATCTGGATTTTAACTCTTTAATTGCCAAATTCGTAAATGATGTCACTGATTTGGGGGAAAAAAAAAACACACAAAATGACTCATTTTCAATATAAAATGTGATTGTGGACTGGATTTTTTTTTACCTTTTATCACAGTCTTGGACATGTCAAAGATTAGAAACAACATTGGTTTTGATGCATTGTTAGTTTTTGTGCAGCATCAGATTTTAACTTTTTCTCCCTCATTTACTGTTCGTGGCTGTTTTTGCCCCATTGACTTCCATTATAACCACATTTTTTGATTGCAAAGCCATGACACCATATAATCATGCATTTTTGATTGTTGGTGGTTTTCCCTGTTGGGAAGAGGTAAAATTTGTAATTTTTACTGTTGATAACCAGGTGGAACCATTAACCCTTTAGATAGGCCTGTGCAAAAAAAAGCTTAGTTTCTGGCTTTTACATGGAGTTATATGGATTTTATATGGAGTATAATAGCATAATAAAGTTTATTAAGTTTACGTGTGTGTGTGTGTGTGTGTGTGTGTGTGTGTGTGTGTGTGTGTGTGTGTGTGTGTGTGAACTCACCTTGATGCGTCTGAGAAAAATCAAAATATGCACCTCAGCTCTCAGAACTACATGGAGTAAACAAAAACAAAGTAAGTGTATTTATGCATCTGCTGCCTTTTGATGGTGAGAAATGCAGACTAAACAAACACAAAGCATGTGGATTTAAATGCGTGCATGCAAGCCTGCTGGTCATTTGATGGTGAGAAGAGCAGCAAGCAACATGAGAAAGGGCTTGACTTGTAGTGAAGTTTCAGAGATGATTATGCAGCCTGACCCCTCCAGCGAGCTGCAGGATGTATCGTCTTCTCCCTCTGACACCACAGACTCAGGAGAGTCAGATCCTGATTTGGATGTGGCACCCTCATCATCCTCTCTAGCTTCCACTGAAGGCGAGGAGGATTCGGAGGATCCTGGATCTGGGTGGATTGGGAGAAACGGCAAAGTGTGGTTTTCCACTAACGCGGAGACAACTCCCTTTCTTCAGCCTGCCAGAGGCGTGACTCCAGGGCCGACGCGCTATGCCATCACAAGGCATAGTCATACATGTTTGTATGACTGTACAAACATGTATGTGTTGACGCAAGTCATGCTGACAATGAGGTCAATCATCTCCTCCGTAAAAAACAGATTGAACACGGAATCCATGTTCTGGACCCTTGCGAAGGCATAGCGCGTCGGCCCTGGAGTCACGCCTCTGGCAAATGACAAACGATTAATCGATCATCAAAATAGTTGTCTATTAATTTTCTTCTCTAATGTCTCTATATTGCCCATTACTTGATTATAATTGTACGGAAGTAATTCAATTGGGAAAAATATTCTGGTTTGTTTTTAGTATTAACAAGATAATATTCTCAGAATTGCCAGATACACTTTCAGGAACAAACAATCCTGCTCAGTTTTTCTAAGTCAACGAGAAACCTCCAAATCCAGTAAGATGCTCTAACCTGCATGAAGTAGGCCATGGTGGCTGCTGCTAATCAGCCCGACCCTCTAATCACAACTGTGCTAGGCCTGTATGATTTCAAGTACAGTGTCAATAAGCAAATGACAATACCATCTATATTAGTTAAAGACAGGAGTATCTCTCAATGTCTGAAACTCAAACCAAACTCGACTGGATTAAACTAAACTGGTGAGACATGTTTGCTTCCATGAAATCAAGCTAAATGACATCTTTCTGGGGATTTAGAGGTGTCATTAACAGTGTTGGGAAGGATACTTTCAAAATGTATTCCGTTACAGAATACAGAATACATGCCCAAAAATGTAATTTGTAACGTATTCCGTTCCGTTACTCAATCTGAGTAATGTATTCTGAATACTTGGATTACTTCCACATTGAATTGCATTTTATAAGTGTAGGAATGCGGCCATCAAATCCTGCTTACTAAACAGGCCTATTCTGGTTTGTTTTTCTGTTCCAACTGGCTGAATGTGTTAGGCCCAAGTCTCCCTGAAAGTGCAATATTTTAAAATTTGCTGTAGAAGGACAAAGACTATAAGGGTATGTTTATGCAAAAGATGATTTGCTTAGTTAAAAAAGAGAAGAATTGACCAATTTTCCTTTTTCAGTTTCTTTATTTACTCAGCTGTTAAAAGTGTGAAAATAGACAAATAAAATATTCTGTTTCTGTAAACCTTCTATAAAAAATGTCAAGATTGTTACAGCTGACTATATTCACATTAATGTTCTTTCATTAAGAATGAATGACACACTAATAATGGTCCATCAAAATAAAACAGAAACACAAACTGAATGTGAATGATGGCAAAATAATTTTTTTTTTTTAACTATGCCACCAAATATCATTTTGCCTCATGAAACAATGTTATATTGAAAAACCAACATTACTTCTCGGTAATGTAACAACAAAGGCTAGCAGCAAAAACCTATCCAAAAATGTCAAAGTTGAACATAACATAGGGTGAAAAACTTTTTTCTAACATTTGCAGTAGGCATGTAAGGTGTTGATTTTATATGAATGTCAGGTGAAAAAAGGACAGTTGGTTTTACAATAATGAGATTTCCAATTTACATGCATTGAATGCCTGTGAACCTAAAGACCAATATGTTTTGAGCCACCTACCTACATATTTGACCCACCTACTCTACATGTCAACACTCCAGTAAAGTCTGTTGTATCGCAGCAGGAGAGCCTGCTCAAAGTGCTTATCTGTCATTTTGTTACGATGTGGAGTGAAAATAAGTCCTCCCTGGCTAAAAAGCCGCTCGACAGGAGCACTTGATGGCAAAGTAGTATTGTACTTTAAGAAGAGGGCTCTGATCATTGGATACATCTTCAATGAAGCCATTGACTTGTCTGGATCCTGGAGATACCTCTGCACCTCTTCCTCCGCTGATGAACTTGTCATCTGTGTTGTCTCAAAAGTGAAAAAGTTTTCATCATCTTCTGGATCACCTCCAACTGCGGCATTTCCAGTGGTGCCGGCATCCTCAGAAGGCTCTTTATGAAGAAGACGAGACTCTTGGACCATTGCTGTTTTCATGGCTCCCCTCTCTTCATCAGCAAGCCACCACAGTCGAAACTTTGGGACGGTGGAAGCCGCCATCCTTGCCTCATGGGAGGCCAACACCTGCCCAAATCGAGTGTCAATGGCTTTTATAACAGCTGAGAGGATGTGGGTTGAGAACTGCACTTGGGTCAACTTTTCAGCTAACTTGGCTTTTAGGCTGAGAATGGTGGGAACTATGTATCCAAAGTAACAGTTCTTTTCTCCCTGGAGCAGGTTGATTGAGTATGCAAGAGGTTTCAGAATGGCTATGTACTCTTTTAGAAACATTGTCTCTTGAGGATGCAGTTTGGCCAATTTCAGCTGGTCACAAATTCCATTGAGCTGACTCTCAGTGAGACTCATCAACTTCTCGATTGCATGATACTCTGAGCTCCACCTAGTCACTGAAGGTACCAAACATCTCATTTGGGCAATTTCCTCAATTGCATCAGCAGCACCTGATGAGCGATGAGCCTTATTCCAGATTGCAGCACATTTAGACATGGCACTTCTGTATAATTTTCGAGAAACACCCTGTGAGGCAGCTTTGTCAAGATCAGTCGTGGCAACAAGATTCAAAGTATGCGCGGCACATCGATGATGAGGTGGCAAAAAAAAGTTTAGCTCCTCTTCCTCTTGCTCTTCCTGAAGAACTGCAGAGACATCAGCAAACTGTACATCATCTGTGCTATCCATCTCATCATCCATTTCACACCCTCCATATTCACTGAATGCCTTAACGAAATTGCTACCATTGTCAGTGACTGTGGCACTGACTTTGCCTTGGATCTGGAATTCTGCATGAATCTGACTAACTTTGGCAGCAATGACATCATATGTGTGGCGGCCCCTTATCCTTTCACATGCCAACGCAGCAGACTTTCGATCTAATGTCTCTGGCTCAATCCAATGACACGTGATTCCCATGAAACTCCTATGATGAGCTGTCCATATATCTGCTGTTGTGCACACGGTTTGAACATCCTGAAGAGTTTCAGTAATGGCCTCCTTCATATTTTGAGATCCCCTTTCAATGCGCTGCATCAATGTTTTTCTGCACATGGGTGTCCTACCCCCACTAATTCCTGCAATCATCTCACGTAATGAGGCATTCTCCACTAAGGAAAAGGGCTGCACATCTGCAATTATGAACTCAAGAACCAAGGAGTTTACTTTACTTTGGGTGATTGCTGAGGTGCAGCTGAGTGTTGCTTGTTTGAGAGGAGGTGGGGTGGGCATGGCACTTTGTGCACCACCATCATCTGATGCCATTTCTGCTCTTTGCAAGACACTGGAATGCTTCCTCTAAAATAAAGAAAGACAGAAAGAGCACAAATTAATAACACTGAAATTGTTTAGCACTATCCTGAACCATTTTGCTAGCCAAGTGGTAAGAGTAGCCTATGCTTTATTTACTTATTTATTAAATCCAGGAAATGTGTTGATGAAACATTGATTAAAATTAAGATAAAATTAATACAAAACGAAATTAACTTTAAAGAAAGGCTTTGTGCTTTCTGTTTGAGGTATCTGTGAAAGTTTTAAAGCAGTCTTTTAGTGCCACTTTCAGAGCGCTCACGTCCGTAACTGAGAACTGACACGTCTGTTAACATTGTTTTTTCCTCATAAATGCGAACACGAAAAATAAAATAAAATAAATATTTTATGTTCTGTGGAGAGCCAACCCTTCTTCATCCAGTGGGTAGTATTACTTTTGCTTTGCGCAGTATAATTCACAGAAGTAGGCTACTAAAAATAGTTTGCATTAAAAAGTTAAAGATTTTTTTTGTCACGCATGTTTATTTCCCTCATATTAACGCATGTAGACAGATATTTTTTTTAATGTCTGGACACCTTTATTAAGGGAGTATGGATAAATACATAGACGTTTCAATATATTGGTATTAAATGCATTTTCTGAGAATTTATATTTCAAGTTTTGACTGCAAATATCACGTCCATAACGCTGAAATTGCCCAATTTTAAATAATTTATCCTCAACTAGTTTTGTGGTGTAGGTCTACATATTTTATAATGTTAACTTCAAATAATACTACTAGTAATTTGAAGAAGTGGTAGCATTAGATCAGGGGTGCGTTTCCCGAAAGCATCGTTAGCCAACTATGTTCGCAAGTTCCCTCGTTACCAATAGAGTTCAATGGACATTGCGATGAACTTGCGACCATAGTTGGCCAACGATGCTTTCGGGAAACGCACCCCTGGACGGTTCTGCCTTCTCACACCGCGACACAGGCTCGTGGATCTGAGTGTGGTGATTTCGGTTTCATATCATATCGATCGCATATCATTACAGCCCTGGTAGCTACCTGATTCAACTATAAAATAGCAAGGTGACCAGTAAAACTACAGCAGACGACGACTAAACCTGGCTAATAAAAAAAATAATAACTTACTTTAAGATGCTTCTTCAGGTTGGAGGTGGAGTCTTTGGACGCTGAAAGGAGGTTGGTTGCTGGTAAGCAAAGGTTGCATTGCACACTTATATTTCGTTCTCCCTCTTTCTTTAATGTGAAATAATTATTAAATTTCCAAGATATAAATGCATTCTTGTTGCTCTGGCTCTGTTCTTTCGGCTCCATCTCTTCCTCTAGCTCCCGCTGCTCCTCTTCCGACTCCACATGTGACTGATCACGCAAACCGCGCATTTTTCCGTTTTTATATTGGGGCTTATGGGAAATGCATGGAGTTGCCTTAATTTATTTAGAGAGTGAATAAACTTTATTTAGAGATTGTGAAACAGAGAAGTATCCTCATGTAATCCATTGATTTCAGCAATGTAACTGTATTCTAAATACCAACCATTCCAATTGTAACTGTAACGGAATACAGTTACTCATAATTTGTATTCTGAATACGTAACGCCGGTACATGTATTCCGTTACTCCCCAACACTGGTCATTAATTCAGAAAAACAGAGCAAAAATCTCCATGAAAACGTCTCGTGAAAACTATGAAATATCAGCAGAGATGAAATATCATCTTATATACTATATTATTTAATAAAACTATAATCACTTATACTACCGAATTCTGTTGGAAACACTGAATAGTACCTTTCAAAAACACACAAAATGGACTGGCCCAGTTGATGTTATTTTGCTTGTAGAAAACCACAACCGCACGCTCGTTCTCCTCCTGGCTCTCATGCATGTCCATTACAACTTTCAGACTCCTGAATGTTTCTGATTGTTGCAGTAAATCCCTTCTATAAGTCTCAGCTGCCTTTTCTGGATCCTTTTCAGCTTTCCATTCTGAAAATGATATTGGAGAGAAAATCAAAAATCAGTCAGTTATTATACATTTAATAATAATTATAAATAAACAAATCAATATATGGTATGACGTAAACATGCTATGGCTCGGATCGTTAGGTGCGGTGTGAGCGCAGGCCAGTGGGGACAATCGTGCTCGGACACGGTACAAGGCAACCGGGCCTAGTGTGAGTACGCCCTTATGCAAGGATTATACTTTTCCGCGCACACGAGACAAAAAAATCTGCAGAAGGAAGTATAAACAGAAGTAGTCCATGTCCGCAGCTGTCCTTGTCCGCTCCCGAGTATATTCGAGGCTTTAGACAATGCCGTTAACATCCAAGATCAATCACTGACAGATATTATTAGCAAGGCAATCTACTGTATAAGTGTCATGATTCTGCCTTCGTGTACCAGTTCTTCTCTTGTCTTGAGGCAGGATCATGACAGACCCATGTTTTGTGTGTAAGCACATGGCCATTTGTTTGGCTGTGTGCTTGCGTTGTCTCGTCATGTAACCCCGCCCCCTTGTTATCTCATCTTGTTATCATTATTGTATCATCGCCGTCACCTGTTTCCCTCATTAGTTTCTCCCTATTTAATCCCCTTGTGTTTGCTGTCCTGTGCCGGTTCATTGTTAATCAATGTGTGATTCTCAGTGTGTGTAAACCTTCCTGTGAGTACCCTGTGAAGAACTCTGTCTTGTAAAGTCCTGATCTTGTAGCTGTTGTTAGTTTATTGTCTAGTTATCAGTTTAATCTTAGTCTAGTGTAGTTTGTCTTTGTTTTTGCCCACCAGCCTTGTTTTGCCCCATCGTGGGTTTTGTTTTCCCTGTTTTGTCTTAATAAATCTGTGTGTATTGCATACCGTCTGCGATTGGGTTCATCTCTCTGCAATCTCATAACAATAAGACCATATCAACACTTTGTAGAAGGAAAAAGGGTCAACTATAAGAAAAGCTCTTGAACATACCGGCATTATGACTTCCTTCAGGAGAATGAAAGATGTTGACTGAACCACAGTTACTGCTGCATGATGGCTGTTCTTCTGTCTGTCTTGATTGCCTTCTGAGTCTGTGTGGGTCACTGTCGGTTTGTGGCCATCTATCAGTCTGTCTCTCAGTGTGTTGGCTGCTTTCAATCTACGTCTGCATGTGCATGTCAGCCTCACTTTGTGTGTGTCTATGACCACTGGCCTCTGGTGTTGCCTGTCTTTCTGTACTGGTGTCCATCTTTCCATGGTTGTCAGCCTCAGCTTGCACCTTGGGAGTTTCTGTGTTGCCAAAATCTTAACAATAAGAGATACTACTAATAATAGCAATAATTTTAACAATAATAATATAATTACAGTAATGTGATGATTTATTTTTGCATAGAATAAAGCTTGATCGAGCTTAGGAGTCAGGGCTGTTTTTATTATTGTAACACTATTAGGTATTACGGTCTTATCACTTGCCTGTATTTTGTTCCATATTCATGAAGACTTACAAAAGGAGATGTTATGAAGAATATCGTGTCAGTTACTTTTTCATACTGTAAATTAAAAGGTGAATGAGAATGTCTCTGTCAGCTCAATTGTCACGTAAATTTTTATTTTTTATTTTTATAATAATTGTTTGCAGATTAAGTTTGTCTAATGCAGATGATTAATTTTTGTTCTGTTTTTTTTTCTATTGAATGAGAACAGAATATTTAAACAATGCTTAGAGAGCATTTGTGTGTGATTTGAGTTGGACAAAGATCTGAAAACTTAAAGCGAATGACCTGTTTAGTTGCTCAAAGTTCATTAAAATAACCATTTCAAAAGCTGAAGTGATTTTCTTTTTATTACATTATAGTTAGAATATGTATAAGTCAGTGTTTTAACTAATTGAAAAAGCTGAATAATCATTCCAAACGCACTGATTAGCCTGCAAAATAATCGATGATTAGTCGATTAATCGTTCTAATAATCGTTAGATTAATCGATTATCAAAATAATCGTTTGTTGCAGCCCTACTCGCAACCCATACTCTGCTAGATTCTTACTGTATTGTGGCTATTTGGAGAACGACTGAGGATGTGGGAAACCATCAAATTCTTTATGGACCACAGCCGTCATGTAGAATAGCAAGGAGGGACAACGACTGAAGACATTATTTACTTACATGGTGTCGGTCCAGACCAGGGGCCCGTTCTTCGTACGTCGCTAACTCAGTTAGCTGGATTTGATTGTTGACGATGTGGCATGATCTTGGATTGTTTGGTTCTTCGAAGCTCATCCGGGACTTGCTGTCATAGCAACAGGTCCGTAAGCTTAAACCTGCTCGCGAGCAGGTTTATTTCATGTAAACAGGATTAGACTGCGGCTCAGCGGAGCTGACACGGGAAGTCCAGCGCAGCGCGATAGTGCACTTTCTGAGATAGGCCTATATTTTTTTTTCTCGTGACTCGTGAGATTGTCGTTTACATTATTAAATTGTTGGAAATGCACATTTATTTTCGACTTGTCGGAGTCGGGATTTAACTACAGCACAAACTGTACCCTAAGATTATTTGCGAGTGGCTCTTTCCTTCTATTGGAGATGCGGAGAACTTGATGGAAAGTGCTGTCTGTCGTGTCATTCGGAGTTTACCTGGCGCTTTTAGGTTTAAAAAACAGTTTTAGGTTTTTTGTGGCATTTCCAAGCCACTTAAGACCCAATGTTGTAAAGCAGTTTTTTTTTAAAGCAATTTCTTTCTTTTTTTTAGGCTATCATAATTTTGTATGAAGATCATGCAATCATGACCATGCCGATTACAGTAGGCTGTCACTCAGGCTTCACTAACGTGATTGGTACCATAGACTATAGGCTACCATAGACTGCCATCAAGGCCTCAATGAAGGGGATTATGTGAACAGAAAGGGGGTTCACAATGTAAATGTGCAGCCCAGTTACTATTGGGATTCTTAATATTCCAGATTAATAATATTATATCAAATAAAATAAAAAAATCTTCCATATCACAAATGTGAAAGCAAAATGGCCAGGATCTGTGCATGACTTAAGAATTTTCAGAGATTCACATTTATGCACATTATTTGAAAGTGGTAAGAAAAGTTCCACAATTAAATATCAAGCTCACTGTATTACACACACTTATGCTGATCCTAACAGAACTGCATTTTTTCATAGGTGATTATGACATGTTCCTGCCTGCAGACAGGTGTTTTATGACCCCATTCCCTGACCCAAACCAGTTACAATGCAGCTCTAGCCAGGACAAGGGCACACAATGAAATGAACTTTGGCTAACTAAAGGGAAGATGTCAGTGTCTGAAAAGTCTGAGGGTTGCACACCTGACAGGGCCTGTGACATTGTTGCATGTGCCATATTACACAACATTGCCAAAAAAACACTTTTCATTAAATGTTTAATAAAAGACAAATATAGTTTTATTTCAATTGTTCTTTGTAAAGAAAAGCCAGTGGTCAAGTGCCTGCAACAAGAGATATTAGACACATGCCTCATGCAACAAATAAAAAGGAAAAGTTGTCTATACACTGCCCACCTGTAGGCCTATGTCTCCTCTGTCTGTGCAGACTCTTCTGTAGGCCTTTCTGTAGATGTGGAATCCTGAAACTTGTATTGCAGCCATAAAGCATACAAGTATAAATTAAGTAAAGTGATTTATGCACTTGCAGGTAGGCTAGTTCCTCCATATGACAGTTATCTGAGAGGGTTTATTCACTGTCCAGTGCAATGGAAACAAATGGACATTACAAAGTCTTATACTTTCTTTCCTTTGGAAAGTTAGAAAATGTCCACTTACTGCACATATTTCAGCCACCACTTTCTTGGGAACAGATACAAGTGTTGGTGTATTATGTAAAAGTGCACAAAAGAGGAAAACACAATGTCATTACAATGAACTACACTCGGAAAAAATGTGAACAATAACTCAAGGCAAAATATTTTTACATTAACAAGTTTATCAGTTTTCACTTTCACAAGTCAAAGCAATTCATCATTACTTAAGATTTAACAGTTGAAACGACTATACGGCCTTAATTTAAAGCAGCAAAAATTATTTTACAGTGTAGGCTACTAAGATCTTTTCTATTTTTTTTTCTCAGCCTTTTTCTTGGTTGCTTTTATAAACAGATAACCATTTATTTAACAGTGCCTTTTATAAAAGAGACTATAATATAACTAAAAATGACCATTATGTAGAATATTTTTGTACTTCACTTTTATTTGTTCCCATGTTCTAGTGTGGTGACTGACATTACAATGCACAAAGTAATTATGCAATTATTAAAATACAAATATATAGGCTAATAAGTGATAAAAACATCTAACATGGCCACTTCTTACGGATTTAAATTGTCAATTTCTCACGATTTAATTAGCGATGTTTATTGTCAGAAAAGAAAGAGAGATCGATGTCCCCATCACTGTGTGTGTGTGGGATCAGTTGAATCAGCAGTGGAGAGTGTGTGCTGCCGTGAGTAGAACGCGTTCTGGAGTTTAGTGGAACAGCTCGACCCGCGACCGGCTGATCTGACGAGCCTGAACCCGTTTGTTTTGCGAATAGCTTATTCTCATTTCAGGCAGGATCACGGTCCCCTTGAAGTCAGCACACACGAGTATGTTTACAATGGAGTTATTTTATCCATAATTTTTTTATCAAATAAAAAATAAAACATACAACCAACTTTTTTGTAGTTATATAAGGCATCTATAGCTTTTCAAAGAAATACAACATTGAAGAGTACCATACTTAATGCATGAGTAATTACATTTAGGTCATCGTCAGTGAAGTGCTCGCTGCATATGACGGCTGACTTGGTCACAGAGGCGGCAGTAAAATCCGCCCGCTTGGGCACAAACCTCACCCAGGCACGAATCAACCTTTTGTCCTTGAGGAAATTGAGGACCCTGTTGTTGAAGAATTTGTACATCCCGCACAAACACAACGGTTTACCATTTTGACAGGTGAATAAGGCGAATATAGCTGCTGGCGTACTATTGACTATGCCGTAACTCTACTAGTGAGTTCCTCTTATGACGTCACGCCCCATCTAGTGGAAGGGAGCGGGAGCGGTTAAAACCACTGTTAAAAGTGTAAACTTTTCATATTATATTCAGCATTTTGGTATAAAAAACAATGGTGGGCGGTTCTTATCTTTATGTTTAATAAACACATTGCATTATCTTCGTGAAAAATTTAACCTGCAATTTACACTTTAGAGAAACTCGAATTTTGATTTATTGATAAATAATTTCAATATAACATACCTTGTACAAATGTCTACGTGATCCTGCATATTGCAATGTTTGAAACTGTTGTGGCAATACATGCATTCAACCATTGGTCCATCATTTTCATCAGCAGAACTCCCCCCATACCTAGAAGTAATAAGAAGTTAAAACAAACAAACAAAGATATAAACATGGAATTGAAATGTAAAGTTAACACATTCATCAAACAACGATCATAACAGACACGCTGTGATTATTAAAACATTGCACTCTTTCAGATTGTGCATAAGGGGGTTTGTCCGCACCAAGGTCCGAACCAAAGTTCATGTTTTGATACATTCGGTTAGTTTTGGTTTGGTTTCACACTGCAAGGCCTATCAAACCATCTAGTACCACCTCATACACACACAAGTTCTTTTGTATGAGTAGCAGAAAGGATGACGAAGTGCCCTCACTGTCGTATAAAGAAACACTGTCAGCTGCTGGAATGGGGGAGCGTAAAATAGTAGGCTATTCCCAGGTACGTTTAATAAGCCACTTTTAAGCTCAAGTACCGTGTGTGTGTTCAGAAGACTTTGAATTAGTTTTCGTTTTGAAACTTTAGACATTATAGATACTTTAAATATTGATGTATTACTGAACTTTCTATTGTTAGAATAAAGCCAGTTCATCTGGAAGTCATAAAGTTAAACTGCAAACCTAATTCACCACTCGTAACCTTTGTACCTCTTTCTTTTAAGATAAACTTTGCAGTGCTATAGACTTCTCAGCACAGTTGGTCCACCACTATCCCAAACTCAGGGATGGGGTGGTTATGAACTGCTTCACATTAGCCGCGTTTCCACTGTCGGGCCAGAAGCTCCACAGCGCTTCACTAAAACACGCCCGTAACACACCTCTCTAGAACGTCGTCACTCTAACCCATCATTTCACCAACAAATGGAAGTTTTATCAGAAAACTAATCAGAAAGAAATCACTGGAAACAGCGTTGAAAACAAACATGAAAAAGCGCCGTTTGCTGGCATTTTTGTTGTTTACTTGAATATTTAAAACCCAAGCATCGATGTTTTACCACAGGTTTACAATAAAAGTGATACACTGATCATAATGAATTAATTTATGTCAAAATTGTACATTAGTCACACAGAAATATTTCACAAAAGAAAGAGGACACACTTGCTTCTCAGTCGCGTCTGTTTCTGTTTATTTGGTAGTAAGACATATTCACATTTAGAAAGAATGATAATTTCTATATGCCACCAAAAATACGACCTGAGGAGCTTTAGCACTCTCTCGACTCCCATACAGATATTTTCAGTCAGAGAAACAGTATAGCTCCCGAAAAAAATGTTGCTTTATTTGATGATAGTCCTGTATAAAGAGCAGAGACGTAGGCTACTGACAGATAAAATAAAAACATGATAGCCTTTATGATTGGTCTGATTTCTTCAAGCGTTCACTGTTTTTTTTAACTATGCGTATCTTCAAGCGTTTACTATGTTTACTATGGAAATGGTTAGTCTTTTGCATCACAAACAGAAGGCATTCAAACATGCAAGTTAAATTATTTTAAAAGTCTTTAATGCTGACAGAATCAGGCAAACTCCGCCTCTGTTCGTAACCACTCTCTAGCCCAAGCTGGCCCGCTTTGGCCCAAGGTATTCGACGAGCCAGAAATCCTGGCCGTTGGCCCCGATCAAGCCCTGGCCCGACAGTGGAAACGCGGCTATTGTCGGTTCGACCAAAAGCAAGGTGCTTGAGGTTCTGCCCTGCCCGAACTGTTCTGATTATCAAAGCTGTCTTAGGGGGCTTTCACACCTACCTTCAGTTTTTCAGTTCAGAGTTTTCAGTTATGTCCGAACAGACGAAATTTGGTCCGACGAAAAGAGGTAGTCTCGGTCCGGATCAAACTGAACCACGGTTCGGTTCATTTATGGTGTGAAAGCACTTTTTGGATGGTTCGGACTTTCAGACTATTTACAGGAAGTTCGGCGGTTGCCGTGTAAACCGGAAACAAACAAATGCACGGGGAAATGCATTGATATAAGGACACAATTATAAATCTCCCTTAACAGCTCATCTTTTTAAACAGACGGCCACTATAGAAGCTCACAGCCACCCATCTCTTTGGTCTCTCCTCAAACAGAGGTGCAGAAGGATTGCTTGCTGTCTCCTTTCCTGTCAGCGAAGTTATAATGTTCGCACAACGAGGACGTTTAATTGTGAATTTGAACTAGCCTTCAGTATAGTTGGTGCTGCAGGTAGTAATGCCATAATAATAACAATATAGTGGCAAATATGCATATGTACATTTTTTATTCATCCATTCTTATCAAAGCTCCCCGCTGAACTGTTTAATAAACAAAACAATGTCAAGTATAGGGAGACGCAGCCCACATATATGATGACGACAGGACGCAAGTATTTCACGTAAAGTCCTTTAGTGCGGTCGCAGCTATTTCACAAAATGGCGACCGAGACCGGAAGTAGGGTAACGATACTTCCGGTCGCGCCGCCGCCCGCTACGATCGCCATTCATTCTCAAAATGGACTGTGAACAGCTTGTTTTCTCTGTCATTAATATATCTGACAAAAGTAAGAATAGCAGATGTTGTCCGTTTTGTTGATAGTTTTCATGGAGCTGTGACAAGATCGAAATTGGACAAAGGTTACAAATTATTCTTGACGTTTGCTTACATAAAAAAAAAAAAGTTCCATTCATTTAAATGGCATGGCACTTGATGACTAAGCTCACACTTACTATAGCTAAACAAAATAAATAAATAAATAGAAATGATGTCTGATTGTAGGCTATGTTTGAAATCTAGTGGCTTTTGTTAAAATTTCATGTTATTAGTGTTAGTTTGTCCCGGAGATTGCAGCAATCTTCCACTAGTGACTAGATTATGGCTCATTTTTCATGTTACCACCATGAATGAAACTAAGAATTGTACATCTTTACAGTGAATTTGACCTAACGTTGCTAGTGGGTCTAATAATGAAATTAAGGCAAATAATTAAAAAAATGGTTAGACTAAAAACATGAATGAAGTGAGTGATATTACATGTTTTAAAAAATCATGTTACAAAATCACATCCCAGATAGCACACGTACGTCGGGCCGACGTTGGCCCGATGCACAAAGTTCCATCGGCACGATGTCGCTCAGAGATCGTTTGCTCATCGGCAATATGTCGCCTCGACGTCGGCCTTTGATCGCAAATGATCTCCGGCCGATGTTTGAACGATGCAAAGCTGTAAATCTTTTGGCAGCTCTGCATGGGTTTTATAGGACCTTTATTTATATAGGTCGGACCTTTCGGGATACTCCTTACATTAGACACCATGCGCTGCTTTCATTGACGCACGCACTTACGAACACACGCATGCACGCACACACACACACACACATAGAGCGGAGATCGCGCTGCAACACTCACTCAGCAGCACATAAACTGTAGTCAACATTGCCCCGAGACTTTAAATTGATAAAATAGCTTTGATACTGAACACATGCAACTTTCATCCCTCTTAATGGCCATATTCAAGAAAAAAAGTGGAGTAGTTTTACACTTCCATCTTACCTCGCACTCTTTCAACGTTAAACTGATGGAATACATGCTCTGCTTCTGTGAACAGTAAACACCGCCTTCTATGATTTGATTGGCTATCTATTTGGATGGTCGCTGTAAGGTAGACCAGCCTAAAATGTAACTTTTAAACCTTTTTGCCATCCTAAAAACAGAGCAGAGCAAGAATTTCCAATATTGAATTTCCAGTTTGGCCATTTCTAACTATTGACATACTATTGTTATTATTGACGTATAATTATACACTGCAAAAAATGTTTTTCTTACTTAGTATTTTTGTGTTGTTTCTAAAGCTAAATTATCTGCCAGTGGGGTAAGAAAAATAATCTTGTTTTCCAATAGAATAAAGATTATTTTTCATACCCCACTGGCAAATAATTTAGATTGTTTTAAGCAAAAATTACTTAAATTACTTTCTGTTTATCTGAAAACAAAATAGAATTTCTTATGTCATTTTACTTCTCTAGTAAATGCTTCTTGATTTAAGAATTTTTAGATATTTGGACTGGAAACAACACAAAAATACTAAGTAAGAAAAGCATTTTTTTGCAGTGTAGGACTTGTCCCCCTCAATGTCTATGAACATATATACAGCCCTGGAGTTACTTGACTATCCAATATGAAAAAAGTAGGCTCTACTGACATTGAAAAATATCAATAACTGTCTCTAGTATAATGAACAAACACAATTCGAGTTAAGACATTTTAATGACACCAGAAAGAACTCCAGGAGAAAAGGGATCAAAAGGGTTCCTCAGCAACAATGTAGAGAAGGATTCTTCCTGGCAACCTGTAACAGAGTGAAAAATATTGAGAAAAAGCAGTTAGGACTAAAGCTAAGAATTGTCATTACACTGGATAATATAATTAAAAATCTAACAATCAAAGGTACATCAGCTGGCAAACCATTTAATAGTTTAATAGGTTTAATAGTTTATTTAAAGGGAATGATTGTGGTGGGTAGTTTGCTCAAACTATGGCAGCGATACAGCGAATAGTTGTTCTAAAAGACGGCGCCGTCCGCGGAGTGCTTTCAAAGGCCAGTGAAAGCATACTTTCAGTTAAGTTGTAAGTAGATGCTAACTGTTTCTCATGGGTTTGTATGGTATTTTAAACATTTACAGGGGTAAGTCTGTGATTTTATTGCCATCCGAATCCATAATGTCAGTGTTTTTTCTCACCCAACCCGCGTACATTTCTTAATTTCTTTTATAAAGAACACCTCTTTCTCACATAACGCAGTGAAGCAGCCCCTTCACGAGTGAATAATTGATTCTCGAGCCATCGATATCAGCAGATTCAGCAGCATCGCCACGGGCAGCACTGGGTAACGTCACACGTAAGAAGGAATATCTTTAGCAGCTTTCTAATGGCGCGTTTCCACCGAGCGGTACGGTACGGTACGGTACGGGTCGGTACCCTTTTATTTGCGTTTCCACTGCCAAAAGTTGAGAATGGTACCAAAAAGCCGAACCGTACCGTACCACTTTTTGGGTACCCTTCCGTTGGGGTACCTAGCACAGTGGTACGGTACTAAAAGGTGGAGCTAGACTCACTGCAGGACGTTGATTGGTTGACAGAGAATCGTCACTTGCGCGTGCTACGAGGGGAATGACAACATAAGAAGCGCCATTTTTTTATATACAGTTTAATATAATATACTGTTACTGTGTCACGAAATGTAATTTTAAGAGTTTTTCAGGCGAGAATGTAGTTGTTTAAAGCTCTAATCTGTGGTTTATTTATAAAGATGATTTGTTTTTCCCCGGTTGTGAGATCCATGCGATCAGCGGGCGCTCGGCGCTCATGTTTCCCGGCTGGATGAGCCTTTCCTCGGCTAAGTTAGTTCTTCTGACGTTCGCCGATGACTCCGACGGTAGTGGTTAAACATGAGATATAATTCATCTTGTGCAGACCTAACGGGCGATCTTTGGTCTCGTGAATATATAATTCGTTCCCTGTCAATCGTTTTGACTGAGGGCTAAGTTTAGTTTCATATTATAGGCTATTTGTATTTAACTTTACTGTTGTAATGTTAGACTAGCGCAGCATTTGGACATTTGACTGAATTGTTTGCTTTATTTCTTATTGTATAGCTTCTTGTACCTTTTACTTAAACTTTTATATTGGCTATTATTGATAAAACTGAAATTTTACAAAAAGAAATATGGTTTCTTGTCATTTTCTTATTACAAGATTATCACTGATGTTTATTGCAACATTTGTACAAATGCATATATTGCCTGTAATGTGTAATTTTTTTTATTATTTAAACGAAAAGAGGTAACGTTAGGGTTGTGTTTTAAATCGTTTTGTTATAAATAGAATAACGTATAACGTGCAGTGAATAATCAATATGCGTTGCGCATGAACCACATTTGTGTCCCTATAATGTTTAATTTATTTAAATGAAAACGAAAAGAGGCAGAGTAGTGTTTTATAACATATTTCGTTTTATTGTTGCTTAAATTTGTACATACAGAGTAACAGAGATAACCGGAGTAGCAGAGCGAGCTGAGTGACGCTTTTAAGAACGCGCTGTACCATGTGCATGTAGGAGTGAGTCGCACATGGCAAGTACAAACTTTGCGTACTTAATATTGAGAAAAGCCTAATGTCGGCGCTTGTCTTCTTGTGACAAACATGTCGAGGAGCAAGAACAAGATCTGCTGTATGTCATCCATTGTAGTTTACTATGTTCTTCTTCGCGCGAAAATTACGTCGATCGAAACACCACGCCTATCAAGTAAGGGTACTGTTGGCAGTGGAAACGCTAGCCAGATCATGGTTAACAGACCCGAACCGTACTGTACCGTACCGTACTGTACTGCTCAGTGGAAACGAGCCATAAGGTATGGTTCGGGGAACACGCCTATAAATGTTATACCTTTAGTTAAGTTATACCTTAAAGGGATAGTTCACTTTGAAATTAAATTTTGGTATGTTTTAGCTTACCTGAAGGGCATCCAAGATGTAGGTGTCTTTTTTTCCGCAGTAGTTTTAATTTTGATATTTTTAGGTCCAACCGTTCTTGTCTGTCAGTCATTTCATGCAGGTTTATGGATCCTTTCTCAAAGAGCATGCACAAAGTCCAAATTAAAACAATTCCCCATCGTCCAAATGAAACAATTCCCCATCGTAAGTACACTCTGATGGCCTAAGACACGAAACGAGCGGTATCTATACACTAGATGTCGCCTTCGCTATTGCAGTTCATTGGAACGAAACCGTAGCCAAGGCGACATCAGTGTATATATCTATACCCGCCCGCGCCGTCAGATCAGTTGGACGCGGCTTTGTTCAAGAGGTAACAACAATATAAATACTGTTCGTTTTCTCACACAAACCGCTCGTTTCGTGTCTTAGGCCATCAAAGTGTACTTAGGATGGGGAATTGTTTCATTTGGACGATGGGGAATTGTTTTAATTTAGACTTTGTGCATGCTCTTTGAGAAAGGATCCATAAACCTGCATGAAATGACTGACAGACAAGAACGGTTGGACCTAAAAATATCAAAATTAAAACTACTGCGGAAAAAGACACCTACATCTTGGATGCCCTTCAGGTAAGCTAAAACATACCAAAATTTAATTTCAAAGTGAACTATCCCTTTAAGAGTCTTCGTAGCACGCTAAGAGACAACGTTATCGGGAAACCCAGCCCAGGTGTTTATGAATGAGACACTGAAAATTAATTGGTTTTAAAAGTGTTTAAATTAATGATTCAATTGAGTATATTTTTTTTTAATAGACTGGAACATGTTATTCTGATGTATGTTATCGTGATCTCCATTTTAAACAAAACAAAAACGATTTTAAACCAAATAGATTCTCAGTTTATCCTGAATTAGGGGCCGTTCACATATCGCGTCTAAAAATGTGTGGAAAGTGCTCTCTCCTTTCTACAAGCACTTGCGCTCCCGTGGCGTCTGTCGTTGCTATGCAACCATGAACTGCGCTCTCCATGATGACGAGGAAGTATCAGCAAAGGATTAATTGATTTCTAGCCCTTGCATTAGCTTACTACTACTACTAAATATACTACTAGATATATTTATGGAGATGGGAAATAAAAACTCGCCCTGTACAGCTATGATCAGCTGTTCAGCCGAGTTTTCCATGTTGTTACGGAAAGGCCAAAGCTGATCGGTTAGTTTTTGTCACATGACCTGCGGTGCGCTTGTGGCATTCTGAAAAGTTGAGATGTTTTCATCTCGCTGTGGAAAAACGAGCACGCTGCATCGCATGCGCGTCACTTCTATTATGGTATTACCGGTGTTGTCACACTTTGACTACCTGGTGGGGAAATATCCGAACGTATGACTTACAGAAGGTACAATTAACTAAGAACGTTTCGGGAAACACGTATTAACGATAAGGTACAGCTTAAGGTATAACTTAGGAACGACGTAGCGTTATGAGGGTTTCGGGAAATCCAGCCATTATCCTAATTAATAACGTGTTTCCTGAAACGTTCTTAGTGTTGCGCTTTTATTGAGCAGGTCATGCAATAACATAAATTAGTTATTTACACCAATAATGTGATGCGGATGCTGGGCAATCTGGTGAGTTTTGGAGGTGGAGCATTGAAGAGAGGGGTGTGTTTGTTTGGGTTCATTCCAAATATCAACTATGTCCAACAGCGTTTTTGAAATATCGCTTACCCCATCTTAATATCTGGCAGTTTTGTGTCCATCTATAGTTGCCATCATCTGAAGTCTTCGTGAGTGTTTGCATCATCTGAAGTCTTCACAAGTGAGGCTGGATCCACACTGGATCTCGCTGTAATCTCTAGTGAACTTGCTGAGCATCCTGAGATAGAAACAGGGAAGCAACAGGAGAAAGATTAGCATAGCTGCAGTTCATATTATTTCAGGCAAAAGATGATCATGTGCACTTTTTACTATTTCATCACATATTAACTGTAAAACAAGATTATGAGATGTGTTAATTGAATGCTTGGCTAAAGAGTTGTGTCTTTAGTCTAGATTTAAATTGGGAGAGTGTGTCTGAGCCCCGAACATTATCAGGAAGGTTATTTATGAAAGTAAAAAAGTAGCAAAACTCGAGAGCATAAAGATGTGAATTTGAGAACTTGTCCCCTGTAAAATACAAGTCCAAAGTTGAATTTAGAGATTTGCACTCGCAGAACGTGACTTAACGCATAGACAGTGATATTAAAATAAATAAATGATAATTCTGTAAAACCATAATAATTAAAAATAGACTACTATGTACAGTTAAGCGTTTTCCTCACATAGAAAACTGGTAGAAAACCACTTTATGAGGTTTTTTAACATTAATATGAGTTCCCCTAGCCTGCCTATGGTCCCCCAGTGGCTAGAAATTGTGATAGGTGTAAACCAAGCCCTGGGTATCCTGCTACGCCTTTGAGAAAATGAAAGCCGGTAATAATCATAAATGTTTCTTGAGCGTCAAATCATCATATTAGAATGATTTCTGAAGGATCATATGAAGCTGTGATGCTGAAAATTCAGTTTTGATCACAGGAATTAATTACATTTTACAATATATTCACATAGAAAACAGTTATTTAAAATTTGTTATATTATTTCACAATATTATTGTTTTGAATGCTGTCTTGGTGAACATAAGAGACTTCTTTCAAAACATAATTTTTTTACCAACACAATTAGTGTATGTTTGACATTAGTGTATGTTTGAAGTTTTACTTACTAATCATATGGTTCATAGCGCCTTAGAGATGATCCGCCCAACTCTGCTACGGTGGAGGCCAGGGCATCAACATTGAAGGATCTAGAAACACAACAAACCATTTGTCACAGAGCCAACAATATTATTATATAATGCCAGGTTTATTACAAGTAAGAAGCTATAGCTAAGCTATATTATTATATATTATATTATATTATATTATATTAAGCTATATTATATATAAGCTACAAGAGAAGTGAAATGCTTTTCTGAGATGAGTTTCTGAATCTATTTGACCTGCATCTGGGCATGGAGTACCTATGGCCTGAGGGAAGTAGCTTGAACTGGCAGGACAAAGGATGACTAGGGTCAGCTGCCCTCTTTGCCACTCTGTTGGAGTAAATGTGTGAGAGAGGGGGAAAGATTGCCTGCAATCTTGCTACACGTCCTAACAATACTCTCTAATCAATTTTTTGTTTTTTTGTAGACAAGGAACCAAACCAGCAGATAAAACAGAAGGTTAAAACAGACTCAATAAAACAAGAATAAAACATTCTCATCAAAGTGGGGTCAATGTTAAAATTCCTGTCTACGGTAAAAATGCATTTGCTGCTGGGCTTTGGCACAAACAGCATCAGTGTATGATTCAAAACATAGCTTACTATCAATTATTGTGCCAAGGTACTTGTATTCTTGTATCTCAATAGGTTGGCCATCAATGATAGTGAGGGGAAAAGGGGGGGCTCTGTTTCCTAAAATCAATAATTAATTCTTTAGTTTTGGATTTCCTACCTGTATTTCCTACTTCTCCGGCAGCAGCTTTCTTCAGAAATGTTGAAGTCGTGGAGCTTTAATTCCCTCTGTTATGGGTTATTTTGTTGCTGCTGAAATCACAGAACATTTTTTTTATCAATATTTGTTTACCATTGAGCTAGTTTCAACCAATTTCCTCACTCCATGTAAGTGACGTCACCGATTAGGCCTATACGTTTATGTTTACGTTTGTGTAAAATAAATTAGCTCACTTCCAGGTAAAACCTTTACAAAAACCTCTCATATACACATAATAGGCGATTAAAAGCCCAAACTTTCATAAACAAAAGCTCAACCGAGTTAACATTAACTTAGCTTAACTTAGCTTAACTTAACGTAGCTGCTAACTTACCTCTTCTGAAAACGGTTGAGATGCTAACGGACTTTTTCCGAAGACACAAAACCATGTCTATAAAAGTAATTATTCAACATAAGCGTATCAATTACAAGTAAGAGAAGTGTCAAGAACAGTTGTGTGTATTATCCGTGTGATATTAGAGATTAATATCACCTGAAAGCAGTGAAAACAACAGCGAGAGAGAGGGAGATTTCCTGCTTACCAGTCGCAGTGGTCCCGCGGCGTTTCCATGGCAACTCTGCGCCGCGGCCGCTCCAGTGTTTGAAAGGGACTTGAAAGTTCACGCGCACAACGCGACATCGGCCTCCCGTATAGTGGGCCGACCTAAAGCCGACGTAACGGAGCTGGGAAATAGAGCACTGACTGACAAGAGATCTGTCTACACCAGGCCGACGCCTTTGCGATGTTATAGGGAGGAAGGCCGACGCTCGATGTTGGGCCAACGTCGGCCCGACGTACGTGTGCTATCTGGGATTTTACTGTCGGGTCCCCTTATGAAAAGAAAATATATTTCCCTATATATGAATGATCAATATATTGAATGGTTTAACAGTAGGCTATATTTGAAAATATACAGAATAATATATTGTGTTAATATTACAATAGTGAATAATACATAAAGAATTTTCATATATTTAAAAATGTGAGACATATATTTACTAATATATCATAATGTATGTAATTTTATATTCAGTAATACACTTCATAATATACAGGGATTAAAGTTCTCAGTCGCTACGAGAGTATACGACGGATTTCCGTCAATATCAGCGTTCCCCCCCGTCCTTATATCTTAAATTCACTGTTCATAATTTTAATGCTGTAAATATGCTTACATTTCTCAAATAGTGTAATAAATGTCTTAATTTTAGTTTGAATGGGAAAGACGAGGTGATTCACCCTGCTTAGGGGGGTGTGATCAAAGCCTGGAGTGGAGCAAAAGCATGTTCCTCTCTCCACTCTAAGCGTTCTGTTATTACTCCGCTCCTGATCCACTCCGGGTTTTCCAGTCCCGCTCACGGAAAAACTGCTCCGTGTTCACTCATTTTTAAGAAAGTTACAGAAAACAACTTCTACAAACAATTTTAATTTGCCAACAGTTAATAATAATAAATAAAAGTGCATGACGTGGAAATCAGATAACAATCAAGTGCAATATAAACATGTTTTGTCAGGGCATCACTCCCGAACCGGCATCAACACTCCATTTTCAACATCTGCTTACTCCTTCACACCACAGACACGTCTTTTTGTCGTCTGTGTCTGGCCTGATTTAACTTCTCCCCCAGTTGTTCCATGAAAACCTGCAAAGCACGGCCTGCGGTGTAAGATATCTACGACCGGACTCTCGTAGATTCGTAAGTTACACGGACTTCATCCTCCGTGAAGTGCTTAACACACAAAAAAGTGCCCCTCTTCTCTCGGTATAGCCCAAATCCAGCGCTTTTTCAACATTTCGTCACAAGAAAAGCTGTGCAATAATAAATACGGTTGTTTCTTCTATGAGTGCAAACATTAAAAGGTACGCAACAGGACTGGCCGCTTTTAGTCTCCGCATTTGTCCTCCGACTGCTCCTGCTAGTGCTTTCACCGGAAAAGAGTTTACCCTACTTCCAGTCTCGGCGGCCATTTTTGTGAAATACATAGTTCCCACAGGCCAATTAATGTCACGTGACCTCCCCGGAGACGCCATCTTTGAGGGCAAAAGCTGCTGTGTTTACAATGTTTTACCATACTGTCTATGAGTTTTACAAGCAAATTTCGAATATTTCTTTCCATTTATAATGTTACGAAAATCATGAAGAGACAAAGTGACAGAGATTATAAAGAGACTCTATTAACACAAGACAGAGAGAGGTACAATGCGAAAATTTCAGTCATAAATGGTGTGGATCCGTATGCGCTAACAAAGGAAGCACTGAGCACTGATTATGCAGCTTTGCCTCAGATACAGTATTATCATGTGTATCATTATCTGGTATTGGCTAGGAGTTTTAATACATGTGAGCAATTCCGAGCCTGGAAATATGTGCATGAATATGAATATACACGGTATGAAAATAAATAAAACTCGCGTGCAAATTAATTAATGTAATGCGGAACTACTTTATACGCGGGTTCTTTAGGGACATAATCTGAGATTGCCGTGCTGGAATGTGTGTGTGTGAGTGTGTGTGTGTGAGAGTGTCGCGGGCGCGATCGAACAGTGGAAACAATGTTGTTTTTGTATGTTTTTAATATGTCGTCATTTTGTTCATACAGGACATAATTCAAACTGCAAAGTGTTAACTTATATTTGTGTATGCTCGCAATAAAAAACAACAAATTCTTGCGTGTTTTGAGGGAGTTTCTTTCCTGTTTATCCTCGCCAGCCATAACCTCCGTCGTTGTTCTGACAAAAGCTTAGTCTTCTCACATTCATGAAGTCTAATGACGGGTATACTGTAAAATCCAAATTTAACTGAACCTCCGGCACGATTTAAACATCCATTGACCCAGCAGGAGATCACCATTTTCACTTTTTATCACGAAATTAACTCGCTTCAGCTTCTTCTACTATTGTTCTGCCCACAGAAATGGCGCCGGGTCGGCAAATGCTAAAAAACTAAATTTAACTGAACCTCCGGCACGATTGGAACATCCATTGACCCAGCAGGAGATGACCATTTTCACTTTTTAATCACAAAATTTCCGTTTCAGCTTCTTCTTCTCATGTTCTGCATTGTAAGAATGTTGTGTTCTGCCCTCAGAAATGGCGCCGGGTCGGCAAATGCCCGTATGTTGTGACGTCATGTGGGAACTATGTATAGGCCTATTGACCACGGAGATGCTGGCCTCTTTTTGGCTGCAGGTCGGCTATATGGCATCTGGACACCTCTTCTAGGTTGGGACACACAGTTAAAGCATAGTTACATAGCTATCATTTGATCACAACTAAATTGTTTTGTGTATAGATACCATCATATTCTACATTTCAACATTAACCAGTCCATCTTTATTAGTGTTAAGACAGCAGGATGACAAAGCAATCAAATAAGAAGAGGCAGAGGAGAAAACAGCAAAATCATCTGGCAGGGTTCCCCCAGGATTCTCCAAGTTAAATTTAAAGGGATAGTTCGCCCAAAAATGATATTTAAGCCATGATTTACTCACCCTCAAGCCGTTCGAGATGCATATGTCAATCTTTTTTCAGACGAACACATTTTCAGTTATTTTAGAAAATGTCTTAGATCTTTCAGTGGTTATAATGTGAAGCAATGGGGTCCACAACGTTGAAGTCCCAAAATGGGCATGCATCCTTCTCAAAAATAATCCATCCGGCTCCAGGGGGATAAACGAAGGCCTTCTGAGGGTAATCTGTGCGGTTTTGTCGTAAAAATATACATATTTAAAACTTTATAAACTAAAATAACTGGCTTCCGGTGGCAGTCGGTGCGCGTTCACAGAGATGGATGCTGGCGTATGACGTAGCGTAGGAAGCGTCGTGACGTAGAACGAACGTTGAGTTTTGTTTTGCTCTGCTCTCTGGCTCCGCTGTCACGTTCGTGACATACCCCTTTACCGATCACCACGAGGTTCACTCGTCACACATGCGCTTCAAATAAATCTATAAACAAATGTACACATCAAATGTTCTGTTAACTCCGCTTCACAACTTATTTTTGCATATTAAAGATATCGGGGTAATATTTACCAAGAAAGAAGATCGTATAACACTGTTCATTTTTTTTTAATTAGAAGTATAAAATGAGTGTAATGAGCTAGAAGTTCACTGCAACTTATCCAACATCCTAAAGATAAATTATTATAATTAGAAGATATTTCTGGTGTTATAAAATATCGCATATTAATTTGCCAAGCAAAATGTATATTTTATTCAGAATTATTGCGCTCCTATTTGGCGCGCATGCGCGTAGCAGCGCTCGTTCAATATGAAGATTAGCAGTAAAATGGATACATTTGCACGACTTTCTAACATTTACAGGTGGAGAATAACTCTAAAATGTTTTAACTTTTTAAAATGTAAAAGTTTTGCACTGAGGGGAAAAAAAAACATGTCACAAACGCATAAAACAGCACCAAATATACGCTGTTTGATGGTGGATCGATTTGATCCACGATCGACCTCTAGGGCTGCTTCAGAAACGCGTGCACACGCAATTATCTAGACTAGATAAACCTGGATCAAATTAGTGAGATTGCGTGAACTTCAATTACCTTTTATGGAACCACTTTAGCCCCAACTTATTTGTTAGGCTCATTCAAGTCCGGTTCTGAAGTTTAATCCCCGCTTTTCTACGCGTCTTTTATGGAACAACCCTCAATGAGCCTGATTACAACACCGGGGAAAAACAAAGCAAATTTACCTGTGAACGCTTTATAAATAAATGTGGTTCTAAATCCAGGGGCTCGTTCTTCGTACGTTGCTTATTACATCCGAGATCAAATGACACATCCAAGATGATTTCATCGTGCTAATCATGATCCGGCTAATTGGGTTCTTCGAACTCACCTGTTGTTTATGATTCTTCTTCTTCTTCTTTTTGATTTTTAACGGCGGCTTGCAACCAACTTAAATAGGTGCATTACCGCCACCTTCTGCTCCGGAGTGTGGAACAGAGTTTTACAATCTATTCACCAAACCCGTTTCTCTAATAAAATCGAAGAAAACTTTACTATTTATTTCACTTGCCCATTTTATTAAAACCTTAAAATTTATTTCCTGCTTTACCTTCTTTCTTAATTCTTCTATCATTTTTCCTCTTTCTTGCTCATATCTTCTACAATCAAGAAATACATGAGTTACTGTTTCTTCAACCTTACAGATTTCACATAACCCGTTTGGGTGTTTCCCTATTATTTTAAGTGTGCTATTTAAATTTGAGTGCCCTAATAATATTCTGCTGAAAATAATCTCTTCTTTCCTTGACTTACCTATACTCTTTATATTTTGATTTACCTTGTTTAATAAGCTGAAAAGGAATCTACCCTTTGTCCCATTGTTCCACTCTACTTGCCATTCTTCTATCAGTTTACTCCAGATTAACACCTTCATCTCTGATTTACTTAATGGAACTTGTAACTCTATTATATCTTTCTGTAAAGCTTGTTTTGCTAATATATCCACTTCTTCATTTCCCCTTATTCCTATGTGTGCTGGAATCCACATAAAACTGATTGATATACCATTTTGGACAATTCTTGAATGCATATGTAGTATATTAAAAAGAATATCTTGATGATTAGATTTGTAAGATCTCAAGCTCTTCAAAACTGAAACTGAATCTGTACAAATTAAAACATTGTCAGGTTTTATTTCCTCTACCCACTGTAATGCCAAAAGGATTCCTATCAATTCAACAGTATAAACTGCCAAATGATTTGATGTTCGCTTTACTCCACTAATCCACTGATTACTAGTAACTTTGACTAAAAAAGCAGCCCCAGTTGTTTGATGTTCTGGATCTTTTGATCCATCTGTATATACTTGTATATGTCGAGGATATTGGGCTCTAATATATTCTGAGAAAGCATATCTAAAGTCAACTTCTCTTTCTGTTCTTTTAACCTCCAGCAGATGCAGATCTATATGAGGTGTTATATAAACCCATGGTTCATAATCCTGGATTTCAACTGTTGGACTCATCTTGATATTATTTACCTGTAATTCTTCTGCATAAATTTTACTACACCACCCAAAGCTTGTTAAACATCTTACATTTTGTTCCCAACAATTCTTTAAAACCACTTTTGTAGGGTGTTCACCTTTATGCCCCTTGAGGTTAGCCCAGTAATTAATCATTAATTGTTTCCTTCTAATCTCTAGTGGCATTTCTCCTACCAGGACTTGTAAAGCTGATATGGGTGTAGTCTTTACTGCTCCACAACATTGTCTCATTGCTTGAGCTTGGATTTTACAAAGTTTTCCTAACAGGTTTTTTGAGGCAGAACCATATACCACACAGCCATAATCAAAAACAGACCGAATCATTGCTACATATATAGTTTTTAAAGAAGAAAAACTTGCCCCCCATTCCACTCCACTTATACATCTCATGATATTTAAAACCTTTTGACATTTCTCAACTATTTTATTAATATGTTCAGTCCATATAAGTTTTACATCAAAATAAATACCTAAAAACTTAAACACCTTTACCCTTTCCAATGTTTCCTCATACATCTTCAAACTCATTTCTGGAACAACCCTCTTCTTAGAAAAAATAATTGTTTTAGTTTTCTCCACTGAGAATTTAAAACCCCAGTCAAATGCCCATTCTTCAACTTTCCTAATTGCCTCTTGTATTTTCCTATTAATAAATAATAAATTTCTACCCTTTTTCCAGAGAGCCCCGTCATCTGCAAACAAAGACCTACCAATATCTGGTTCTACTTGGTTAAAAACATCATTAATCATTATAGAAAACAATAATGGACTTATTACACTCCCTTGTGGAGTTCCATTTTCTATCTGGAACGTACTTGACACTTCATTCCCTATTTTTACCTGGAAACTCCTATTCTCCAGAAAATCTTTTATCCAGTTATATATTCTTCCACCAATATTCATCTTTCTTAATTTTATCAAAAGTCCCTCCCTCCACATCATATCATAGGCCTTCTCGACATCTAAAAATACTGCTATCACAGATTCTTTATTTACCTGCGCCTTTCTAATTTCATTTTCTAAACATACTATAGGATCCATTGTTCCTCTACCTTTTCTAAAACCACTCTGATATTTTGATATTAATCCTCTATTTTCCAATAAATATGACAACCTTTCTGTAATCATCCTTTCCATAATTTTGTTGTTTATGATTAGTATCGCTGGATTGAGTTATCTGAGATAACTGCGTGTTCATGCGCTGGTTTAAAAGGGGATATGTATCGATAGTAGAAACATTGATCAGCAACGCTGCTATTGGCTGTTCAGCGTGGCCAAAGAGCGCGCTCAGTTTTTCTCCTCAGCAGAGCAAGAACTAAAAGTTTATTCGGAATTTTAATGTTTAATCAAAACGCCAGGGAACACCTCAAAGTCTGCAAAAGCCAGGAGAGAGGGCTGGCAAAAAGTAGTAGACAATTTAAATCCTTTAGAAGTGGCCATGTTAGATGTTTTTATTACTTAATATCACCTATATTTTTGTATTTTAATAATTGCATAATTACTTTGTTCATTGTAATGTCAGAGTCACCACACTAGAACATGGGAGCAAATAAAAGTGAAGTACAAAAATATTCTACATAATGGTAATTTTTAGTTATAGTATAGTCTCTTTTATAAAAGGCACTGTTAAATAAATGGTTGTCTGTTTATAAAAGCAACCAAGAAAAAGGCTGAGAAAAAATATCTTAGTAGCCTACACTGTAAAATAAGTTTTGCTGCATTAAATTAAGGCCGTATAGTCATTTCAACTGTTAAATCTTGAGTATGAATTGCTTTGACTTGTGAAAGTGAAAACTGATAAACTTATGTTAATGTAAAAATATGAGTTATTGATCACATTTTTCCCGAGTGTAGTTCATTGTAATGACATTGTGTTTTCCTCTTTTGTGCACTTTTACATAATACACCAACACTTGTATCTGTTCCCAAGAAAGTGGTGGCTGAAATATGTGCAGTAAGTGGACATTTTCTAACTTTCCAAAGGAAAGAAAGTATAAGACTTTGTAATGTCCATTTGTTTCCATTGCACTGGACAGTGAATAAACCCTCTCAGATAACTGTCATATGGAGGAACTAGCCTACCTGCAAGTGCATAAATAACTTTACTGAATTTATACTTGAATGCTTTATGGCTGCAACATAAATTGCAAGATTCCACATCTACAGAAAGGCCTACAGAAGAGTCTGCACAGACAGAGGAGACTTATGGCCTACAGGTGGGCAGTGTATAGACAACTTTTCCTTTTTATTTGTTGCATGAGGCATGTGTCTAATATCTCTTTTTGCAGGCACTTGACCACTGGCTTTTCTTTACAAAGAACAATTGAAATAAAACTCAAGGAACTAAGCATAGGCTATTTGTCTTTTATTAAACATTTAATGAAAAGTGTTTTTTTGGCAATGTTGTGTAATATGGCACATGCAACAATGTCACAGGCCCTGTCAGGTGTGCAACCCTCAGACTTTTCAGACACTGAAATCGTCCCTTTAGTTAGCCAAAGTTCATTTCATTGTGTGCCCTTGTCCTGGCTAGAGCTGCATTGTAACTGGTTTGGGTCAGGGAATGGGGTCATGACACACCTGTCTGCAGGCAGGAACATGTCATAATCACCTATGAAAAAATGCAGTTCTGTTAGGATCAGCATAAGTGTGTGTAATACAGTGAGCTTGATATTTAATTGTGGAACTTTCCTTACCACTTTTAAATAATGTGCATAAATGTGAATTTCTGAAAATTCTTAAGTCATGCACAGATCCTGGCCATTTTACTTTCACATTTGTGATATGGAAGATTTGTCAACTGCCTTTTTTATTTGATATAATATTATTAATCTGGAATATACTGTAATCAGCATGGTCATGATTGCATGATCTTCATAAAAAAATATGATAGCCTAATAATAATAAAAATAAAATAAAAAAAACTGCTTAAAAAAACTGCTTTACAACATTTGGTCTTAAGTGGCTTGGAAATGCCACAAAAAAACATAAAACTGTTTTGTAAACCTAAAAACGACAGACAGCACTTTCCATCAAGTTCTCCCCATCTCCAATAGTGTAAAGGAAAGAGCCACTCGCAAATAATCTTAGGGCACAGTGTGTGCTGTAGTTAAAGCCCGACTCTGACAAGTCGAAAATAAATGTGCGTTTCCAACAAATTAATAATGTAAACGACAATCTCACGAGTCACGAGAAAAATATACATCTCAGAAAGTGCACTATCGCGCTGCGCTGGACTTCCCGTATCAGCTCCGCTTATGAAGCCGGGATCTAATCCTGTTTACATGAAATAAGCGGCTCCCGAGCAGGTTTAAGCTTGCGCACCTGTTGCTATGACAGCAAGTCCCGGATGAGCTTCGAAGAACCAAACAATCCAAGATCATGCCAAATCGTCAACAATCAAATCCAGCTAACTGAGTTAGCGACGTACGAAGAACGGGCCCCTGGTGAACACTTATATCAATGTTATATATATCATCATATCATCCATAGTTTTTGTCAGTGTTTATTAAAAACATCAAATTAGGCAGAATAAAACAACAGTACATGTTTAATTGATAAGTTGTCAATACAATATAAAACAATACAATATATGGTATGATTTTACCTAAAAATTCTACATATTGAGACACAATGATAACTGCAAATCTACATTTTACACAATATCTAATTATTTCCTCTCTCTCTCGAGTACTGAGAATGAATGATAAAACAGGTGGTAATTGCTGTGTTCGCTGTTTAAGCGAGCTGAGTTAAACTGTGTCATCTGCGCCTGTGGTTGAACTCTTCCAGGTGATGAAGAAAGCACAACCTCTGCTGGGCCTTTTCTGCAATAGAGCAAATATGACTGTCCCACTTCAGGTGCTGAGAGATGTAGAGCCCAGGGGCCCGTTCTTTGTACGTCGCTAACTCAGTTAGCTGGATTTGATTGTTGATGATTTGGCATGATCTTGGATTGTTTGGTTCTTCGAAGCTCATCCTGGACTTGCTGTCATAGCAACAGGTGCGCAAGCTTAAACCTGCTCGGGAGCCGCTTATTTCATGTTAACAGGATTAGATCCTGGCTTTAGCATATAAGTGGAGCTGATACGGGAAGTCCAGCGCAGCGCGATAGTGCACTTTACGAGATGTATATTTTTCTCGTGACTCGTGAGATTGTCGTTTACATTATTAAATTGTTGGAAACGCACATTTATTTTCGACTTGTCGGAGTCTGGCTTTAACTACAGCACAAACTGTTTGCATTGCCCTAAGATTATTTGCGAGTGGCTCTTTCCTTTACACTATTGGAGATGCGGAGAACTTGATGGAAAGTGCTGTCTGTCGTGTCATTCGGAGTTTTCCTGGCGCTTTTAGGTTTAAAAAACAGTTTTAGGTTTTTTGTGGCATTTCCAAGCCACTTAAGACCCAATGTTGTAAAGCAGTTTTTTTTAAAGCAGTTTTTTTTTTTAGGCTAGCATAATTTTTTATGAAGATCATGCAATCATGACCATGCCGATTACAGTATGTGTCACTCAGGTTTCACTAACGTGATTGGTACCATAGACTATAGGCTACCATAGACTGCCATCAAGGCCTCAATGAAGGGGATTATGTGAACAGAAAGGGGGTTCACAATGTAAATGTGCTACCCAGTTACTATTGGGATTCTTAATATTCCAGATTAATAATATTATATCAAATAAAAAAAAGGCAGTTGACTAAAATCTTCCATATCACAAATGTGAAAGCAAAATGGCCAGGATCTGTGCATGACTTAAGAATTTTCAGAGATTCACATTCATGCACATTATTTGAAAGTGGTAAGAAAAGTTCCACAATTAAATATCAAGCTCACTGTATTACACACACTTATGCTGATCCTAACAGAACTGCATTTTTTCATAGGTGATTATGACATGTTCCTGCCTGCAGACAGGTGTTTTATGACCCCATTCCCTGACCCAAACCAGTTACAATGCAGCTCTAGCCAGGACAAGGGCACACAATGAAATGAACTTTGGCTAACTAAAGGGAAGATGTCAGTGTCTGAAAAGTCTGAGGGTTGCACACCTGACAGGGCCTGTGACATTGTTGCATGTGCCATATTACACAACACTGCCAAAAAAAAAAAAAACACTTTTCATTAAATGTTTAATAAGATATAAGATAAAGTTTAATAAATAAGATAAATATGCTTAGTTCCTTGAGTTTTATTTCAATTGTTCTTTGTAAAGAAAAGCCAGTGGTCAAGTGCCTGCAACAAGAGATATTAGACACATGCCTCATGCAACAAATAAAAAGGAAAGTTGTCTACACTGCCCACCTGTAGGCCTATGTCTCCTCTGTCTGTGCAGACTCTTCTGTAGGCCTTTCTGTAGATGTGGAATCCTGAAACTTGTATTGCAGCCATAAAGCATACAAGTATAAATTCAGTAAAGTTATTTATGCACTTGCAGGTAGGCTAGTTCCTCCATATGACAGTTATCTGAGAGGGTTTATTCACTGTCCAGTGCAATGGAAACAAATGGACATTACAAAGTCTTATACTTTCTTTCCTTTGGAAAGTTAGAAAATGTCCACTTACTGCACATATTTCAGCCACCACTTTCTTGGGAACAGATACAAGTGTTGGTGTATTATGTAAAAGTGCACAAAAGAGGAAAACACAATGTCATTACAATGAACTACACTCGGGAAAAATGTGATCAATAACTGGCAAAATATTTTTACATTAACATAAGTTTATCAGTTTTCACTTTCACAAGTCAAAGCAATTCATCATTACTCAAGATTTAACAGTTGAAGTGACTATACGGCCTTAATTTAATGCAGCAAAACTTATTTTACAGTGTAGGCTACTAAGATCTTTTTTTTTCAGCCTTTTTCTTGGTTGCTTTTATAAACAGACAACCATTTATTTAACAGTGCCTTTTATAGAAGAGACTATAATATAACTAAAAATTACCATTATGTAGAATATTTTTGTACTTCACTTTTATTTGCTCCCATGTTCTAGTGTGGTGACTCTGACATTACAATGAACAAAGTAATTATGCAATTATTAAAATACAAAAATATAGGCTAATAAGTGATAAAAACATCTAACATGGCCACTTCTTACGGATTTAAATTGTCTACTACTTTTTGCCAGCCCTCTCTCCTGGCTTTTGCAGACTTTGAGGTGTTCCCTGGCGTTTTGATTAAACATTAAAATTACGAATAAACTTCGACTATTAGTTCTTGCTCTGCTGAGGAGAAAAACTGAGCGCGCTCTTTGGCCACGCTGAACAGCCAATAGCAGCGTTGCTGATCAATGTTTCTACTATCGATACATATCCCCTTTTAAACCAGCGCATGAACACGCAGTTATCTCAGATAACTCAATCCAGCGATACTAATCATAAACAACAGGTGTGTTCGAAGAACCCAATTAGCCGGATCATGATTAGCACGATGATATCATCTCGGATGTGTCATTTGATCTCGGATGTAATAAGCGAAGAACGAGCCCCAGGACCCTGAATGACTCCACAGTGCTGTTCATGATGGTGAGAGGGAATAATGCTGGGGTGTTTCTCCTGAAGTCCACCATCATCTCCACTGTTTTGAGCGTGTTCAGCTCCAGGTTGTTGTGATGAACCAGACAGCAGCTGCTCTTTAACCTCCAGTCTGTAAGCAGACTCTTCTCCGTCCTGGATGAGGCCGATGACTGTGGTGTCGTCTGTAAACTTCAGGAGCTTGACAGAGGGTGTTTAGAGGTGCAGTTGTTGGTGTACAGTGAGAAGAGCAGTGGGGAGAGCACACAACCCTGAGGAGCACCAGTGCTGATGGTGAAGGTCCTAGATGTGAGTTTCCCAGCCTCACTCGCTGCTGTCTGTCTGAAGCTGGAGATCCACTGACAGATGAAGGTGGTACAGAGAGCTGGGTCAGTTTATTCAGGAGGATATCCGGGATGATGGAGTTGAAAGCGGAGCTGAAGTCCACAAATAAGATCCTTGCGTGAGTCCCAGATCTGTGGAGATGTTGCAGGATATAATACAGTCCCATGATTCATCCTGTTCCACCTTTAGTTAAAACAAGCTGCTCTTTATCCTCCAGGCAATCTCTTTAATCTCTGTAAGTGGACTCGTCTTCATCCTGGATGAGGCCGATGAGAAAACTATCAGTGTTCAGTGTAACAAAATGCAAATTATAATATTTCAATTACTGTTTTTGAGTAAAAAGGAGTTACATTGAATTCCTGTAATCAGATTAATTACTGACTCTACATGATCTTGCAAAGATATTTGTGTTTTAAATATAATAGATGTAAAGCATGAATCATGTTCATATGTGTGTGTGTGTGTGTGTGTGTGTGTGTGTGACTCCTATTGAGTCTCTGTAAAGGAGAAACTAATGAGTGTACGGCGTATGGAATAAACCACAGGGAGCAAATACAAATGTTATTTTGAGTTCAAACACAAACCTTTAGTTAAAGCCGTTTGTCCTCTAGTTTAAACATGTTTGTAGGCTCTTAGTAAATAACTGAGAGTAAAGTAAGTGTAAAGTAGTGTGACGTGTTGCTTGTCACAGTAAAAACACACTAGAGACAGAGACATTTCTCATGTGAGCTGGACGCTGTGAGCTGAAGCTGGAACTGCACTGATTTTAGCAGGAGTGCAGCGTTTTCCTACAATCTGACCAAGTCTGTTTTCACACTGAAATGATTCACTTCTACTGACACAGTTCATAAAGCAGGTGTTGATGTATAAAGCTGTGACAGTGAGCTTTTCTTCTCTTTCCTCCTTTGTGTTAAACATTTCAATAACTTCACATTTTGTTCTCACACAAACCCTTTGTTGCAATAAAGCTTAATGATAATTTCCTTTCACGAATGTTTGAAAGGTTTGTTCACATATCAGAGGTAAATGAAGATCTCTTTAATATCTCAGTGATGTTTCCTCACCTCAGGACACAGTTTGAGTCTCGTAGCTCGTCTCTGAGTCGCTGCTGTGAGTCTCCTATCATATTGCCTCTCAGATCAAGCTCTTTTAGAAACTGCAGTGCTTTTGAGTTAGTCAAAGACTGAGTTAAAGAAGAAACATCTGTAATGCCACAGTGATATAGACTAGAAAGACACAAACAGAGGAAGAGAGATTATCTTACAAACAAATCATGAATGTGAAGAATTTTACACAAATATAATATGAACTCAGAGTCATTGTGAGATATTGAGAATAAAGTGTTTTAGTTTAGAAAACCCAGAAAGTGCACTGCTATAAACAATGAAACATAAGCCCTGCTGTCTTCAGATAAATAAACTTCAGTCACACTGTAATTGCTGTACAGTATAATGATACTAACTCTAGTTTCTCCAGCTTGAGTTGTGGGTTCATCAGTAGATCACTGAGGTTTTTCACTCCAGAGTCTCCTAGTGTATTCACACTCAGGTTCAGCTCTCTCAGGTGTGACGGGTTTGATCTCAGAGCTGAAGTCACATCAGAACAATCTTCATCTGTCATATCACAGCAGCTTAAACTACATTAGCAGAGAGAGAGAAGAAAATAAGACAGAAGAAAAGAAAACTCTTTAGTCTGTAAAGTCACATCATCTTCATCAGCAAATAAAACAGAGGAAGAGAGATCTTCATCTTTATTTCACCAGATCACAAAATACTAAGTTTGCACAAATACAATGTTAAAGTGTTTTAGTTTAAACTGTTGAAGTGATTTCAAGGCGAGACACTACAGGTGAATAGGGTAAATTTAGGAGCTAGGAGATATCACCATGAAACTTTCCCAGTTGATCACCTACATTAAGATGAGAAAAAAATGTATTACAAGTTTTCTGTAATTTAATGTTTAAATATGCAAATTAGGCAATATCTAATTAAATATGCACTCATTTGCATATATTTTAAAAAACAAAATCTGAGTATCAGATAAAGCCAGGTTAAAAATATTTTTTTTCATTGTGTTCACATATTAGATGGGAAAAAATTACAGAGGGATTTATGGATATCTACTTTTGTTATCCTGTAAATCAGAATATACTGTCAATAGCCTTAAAAAAAAAGATTTTCGCCATGTTTTTTGGAATAAAATGTTATATAAATCAGGCTAGGAATAATATATTTACAAATCCCTCTGTAAATGTCTTCATAATATAACTAGGTACAAGACTGGAAGGTTTGGTGTATATCGGTGCGACTGAAGTGGAGATTTCAGACTTGGAGAATGAGAGAAAAGTCATTTTGAGAAAACAGGCTTTAAAGATTTATCATCAGCCAATGAGATTGCGCATTCAGCCCTTTTACTTTCACTATTGGTTGCTGATAAAAAGGAAATGGCCATATTTGGATCCGACAGGATTGTACAGGAGAGAGAGAGCTTTCTAACGGTGTGTGTGATGACAGGGAGCAGACAGCGATCGCGGAGCAGCGTGAGGATGAAGAACACCAACTTTTGTTGAATTTAGGAGAAATCTACAGACGCAAACAGACAAAGTGTGTAAAATAAAGACCTAAATGTGTATTTCTGACTTTTTCCACCACAAGTCTGAAAGAAGACATGTTATTGAAGACAAATATACAAAAATCTCAAAATTGACCAGTAAAAACCCCCTATGTTTTTGCCTGCCGTGTCTCGCCTTCAGCATTTTGATTCTTGTGTGTGAATGTGACTGACCTCAATCTCTCCAGTTTACAGTGTGAATCCTTCAGTACGGCACATAAGTGCTTCACTCCTGTGTTTCCTAGTTTATTCACGCTCAGGTCCAGCTCTCTCAGGTGTGACGGGTTTGATTTCAGAGCTGAAGTCAGGATGAGACAGACTCTGTTTCTCTGTAATACTGCATCTATACAGACTGAAGACAGAGAAATAACAATAGTTCAGATCTATGATGATCATCTTATTGAAGAGCTACAGCAGCATTTAGTTTCCAATAGTCTGTTCTGAAACCCAGTCACACTAGTTCTCTGTGCTGGAAGACACTGTTTCTTCACTTTCATTTTAAATATTTATTTGACATCTCTCTTCTTTATTCTCTGTTGAAAAGGCCGATTTCTGCATGTACACAATCAGGACATTGTATCAAATGCTGGAAATTAAACAATTACTAACTAGATAAAAACATATAAATGTGAGCAATAGGGAAACCCCAGAAAGTGCACTGCTATAAACAATGAAACATAAACCCTGCTGTCTTCAAATAAATAAACTTCAGTCACATCTGCACATTCAGACTGAAGACAGAAAGAGAAAATGACTCAGATCTATGATGATCAACTAACGTGTTCATCTTCATCCAGCAGACTTTAGCTGACAAATAAACATGGATATCAAGGTAAAGGTCACATGGAGAAAGACTACACATTGTTCATTTAAATATACTACCAACATTGTAACAATAAAAAGGTTGAAAGCGCTGATGTATTTATATTTACACATTCATTTCATATAATTTTTCATATAAGGGTCATGAAACCCCAAAACACATTTTTTGATGACGTGACGCGTGACCTTTCCAACGTGATGACGTAATACATGGCACATCTCAGAGATGGTACAAGACGGGCATTTGTGGTTAACAAGTATATACACTGCTCAAAAAAATTAAAGGAACACTTTGAAAACACATCAGATCTCAATGGGGAAAAATATCATGCTGGATATCTATACTAATATGAACTGGGTAATGTGTTATGAACAAAAGGATGCCACATCGTTTGATGGAAATGAAAATAATCAACCTACAGAGGATTGAATTCAAAGACACCCCGGAAATCTAAGTGAAAAAATGATGCAGCAGGCTTGTCAATTTTGCTGAAATTTTATTGCAGCAACTCAAAATGGTTCTCAGTAGTTTGTATGGCCCCCACGTGCTTGTATGCATGCCTGACAACGTCGGGACATGCTCCTACTGAGACGACGGATGGTGTCCTGGGGTATTTCCTCCCAGATCTGGACCAGCGCATCACTGAGCTCCTGGACAGTCTGAGGTGCAACCAGGTGATGTCAGATGGACCGAAACACAATGTCCCAGAGGTGTTCTATTGGATGTAGGTCAGGTGAGCGTGGTGGCCCTTCAATGGTATCATTCCTTCATCCTCCAGGAACTGCCTGCATGCTCTCGCCACATGAGGCCGGGCATTGTTGTGCACCAGGAGGAACCCAGGACCCACTGCACCAGCATAGGGTCTGACAATGGATCCAAGGATTTCATCCCGATACCTAATGGCAGTCAGGGTGCCATTGTCTAGCCTGCAGAGGTCTGTGCGTCCCTCCATGGATATGCCTCCCCAGACCCTCACTGACCCACCACCAAACCGGTCATGCTGAACGATGTTACAGGCAGCATAACATTCTCCACGGCTTCTCCAGACCCTTTCCTGTCTGTCACGTGCTCAGGGTGAACCTGCTCTCATTTGTGAAAACCACAGGGCACCAGTGGCGGACCTGCCAATTCTGGTGTTCAATGGGAAATGCCAATCGAGCTCCCTGGTGCTGGGCAGTGAGCACAGGGCCCACTAGAAGACGTCGGGCCCTCAGGCCACCCTCATGAAGTCTGTTTCTGATTGTTTGGTCAGAGACATTCACACCAGTGGCCTGCTGGAGGTCATTTTGTAGGGTTCTGGCAGTGCTCATCATGTTCCTCCTCGCACAAAGGAGCAGATACCGGTCCTGCTGATGGGTTAAGGACCTTCTACGGCCCTGTCCAGCTCTCCTAGAGTAGCTGTCTGTCTTCCTGGAATCTCCTCCATGCTCTTGAGACTGTGCTGGGAGACACAGCAAACCTTCTGGCAATGGCACGTATTGATGAGCCATCCTGAAGGAGCTGGACTGCCTGCGCAACCTCTGTAGGGTCCAGGTATCGCCTCATGCTACCAGTAGTGACCAGTAGTGACACTGACCCTAGCCAAATGCAAAACTGGTGAAAAACAGTCTGAAAAAATGAGTAGGGAAAAAATGTCAGTGGCCTCCACCTGTAAAACCATTCCTGTTTTGGGGGTTGTCTCACTGTTGCCCATCTAGTGCACCTGCTGTTAATGTCATAAACACTAAAGCAGCTGAAACTGATTACCAACCCTCTGTTGCTTAACTGACCAGATCAATATCCCAGGAATTTAACTGACTTGATGCTATTCTCTGATTAAAAAGTGTTCCCTTTATTTTTATGAGCAGTGTATATATATATATATAAACCAAAGTACAGCGAATAGCCTTCTTGGCGCGCCTAATTTTGAAAGTCAACATTTAGATTATGTGAACAAAGTTAAATGCATTATAAAGGCCTGGGTCACTTTGGAATAAATCACAACGTGTTTCATGATAAAAACGTGACTTTAGTTTACAGTCTGGAAAACACAGTAGGTTATAGTAAATTATTTCACGGACCCCCTGGCACTTGAGGACTGAAAGCCTCATAAGAAAGCCCTGTCGAGGCTCTTCCCCGGTGCGGGTCGTGTCGAGCCATTAGTCTGGGTGTTTGATGAGGAAAAGATGAAATGCAGTATTTGCAATAAACGCGTTCAGAATCCGCACAACTGCAGCAGCGGAGGACTTTTATTCTGCTGAGCGGAGCTGAGGAAGAACTGATGACGGGACAGTCTGATCTTCGGCTGACAAATCAGAGGAAAGGAGCGTTTCGTTCCCGCGCACGTGTAGAAATCGAATAGTCAAGCTGTTTATAAATGTTTCTACCGGAGAACGAAAAGCGAAACATCAAGCTGAATACTTTTTGTTTTTAGTTTCTTTGAAAAAGTTAAAAAACAAAAAAGGAACTGTTTTCTCATTTTTCTACTTTCAATATTAAATAAAAAAATGAATGAACATTTCCTTTCATTTTTTGCACCCAGACAGACAGCCAGCTGTGCAGATTCATTTATAGATTTAACAACATTTAACCCAAGCCAGAGGAGACCAATCCAGCTTCTGGAGGACCAATGTCCTGCAGTTTATCTCCAGCCTATTCCTACACAATTCATCAGGTACACAAGCTCTAACTGGGGTGGTAGCCTTATATATATATATATATATAAACTAATAATAAAAAGCTACTTTTAAAAGGGTAACATCCCAGTGACGTTTTTGTACCATTTTCTTCTGAGAGTGTAGCCTGGATATTTCTAGTAAACCTGAAGACTTGCTGAGCTGGTTCAGGAGTGTTTATTGGGTTGAAGCTGAACTTTCCAGGACATTGACCCTCCAGGATCAGGACACCCCTGACATCGGCCCTTCACATAGGGCTGGGACGGTATGGATTTTTTTCTTACCGCGGTTGAAAAGCAAGAAATTCCCGCGGTATAGCGCCCGCCGCCGCCGCCAAATCTGTACATCTCAAAGCACCCGCACCCAGTTCTTGCATCTAAATTAGTTGCTTAAATAAACAAAATAATCCTACAATAGTAGACATACATTTACTACTTATAAAAATTTACATTTATAAAAATGTTCACAAAACTAAATGAAAATGTTGTATGTAAGATAACGTTAATTAAGTTGTAGGTTACATTTCTAATGTCACAGGTAGCCTAATAATCTCAAGGTTTACTGCTTACACGATTCTTTTGTAGTTTGGTGTAAGTGTTGTTCTAAAATAAACATTCACGAGTGTACCTTATTACTTCTTCTCACTGCTGATTCCTGATGGTTTAGAGGACGAGTCGTCCGCTGTCGTTTCAAAGAATAGTATACGGCGAGCGCGTCAAGCATAAAATGCCTCGTCCACTTGGGGAGGCGCGCGCGCAGTCAGAGAAGAAGAGATAAAAGCCCACCCACACTGACAACTGATTGGTTGACTTACCGAAACGGGCCAATCAGGATGCTCTCTCTCTCGCTCCCTCCCTCTCCCTCTCCGCCGTGCGCGCGCTACACGGTTTGGAACACAGGTCTCGCATGCGCACTCTTGCTCGCTCGCTCTAGATTCCGGGAGATTTTAACTAATTTGCGGGCATCATGGAGCCGCTATTAATATGCGGGAGACTCCCGGAACTTCTGGGAGACTTGGGATGTCTGTAGGTACTCTCGCATATAGGCCTAATAGTCAATACGAATGGAATGTTATTATGTGTCATGGAACATTGCGCTCTCCAACTCGCGAAAGGTCGGATGTGCTCCATCTTTCAAGGTTTCAAGGTTTTCTAAACAAAACTTATGTAAGACACAATGTCATTAGACACAATCCATGTCATTAGAATCAATGTAATTAGACACAACGTGCACACATGTGCAGGCCAATGCTTTTTTTTTTTTTATGCGGTGATGACGGTGACGAGCTCAGACCCGCGGTAGGCATCATGTGACCGCGGTATTGCGGTAATGCGGTAACCGCCCCAGCCCTACCTTCACATTAACTGAATGTGATTTATCAACACCTAGTACATCTAAAATATAGAGCTCATGACAAATGAAAACAACATAGAGAAAGTATTTTAGTTGTTAGAAAAAACTACCAGAGCTTTGATGGACAAACATTATATGCATAAAGCAGTGGGAATAAATAATACCTTGAAAGAAATTTACATTTCTATCTATTTTCACAATTATTTATTCAGGTGTCTCACACACACACACACACACACACAGACACACAAATGTTAGACATGTTATCATGGTCATGTATATTATGTTATTTTTGATGCTCATACAGTAATTATAGCCTAGAGTGAAAAAAAATTGAACTATTTCCATTTATCGAAGGGACACACAGGACCTCACCTACAGTACTAAAAAAATCATACGCTGCTCTTGAGTCTATAGAAATAATATATAAAACACCAAACTCCATGTCAGCATATTGAAGGCTATGGCTTGCGATCTCTCAAGTGTCGTACATTAGAAGTGAAGCATCGCAGCAGCACTAATTGTGTTCCAGCAACATATTTCTGCATCAAATGTCAGCGAGTGGTGCAAAAGCTTATTACAGTGGGATGTGAGTGTGCCGTACGGACTCTTAGGGTGTACTCACACTAGCCAGTTTGAACCGTGCCCGAGTGCGTTTGACCACCAAAGCGCGGTTCGTTTGACTAGTGTGAGTGCTCCGAACCGTGCCCGGGCGCGGCTCGATTAGCCGGCCCTGGCCCGCTTGGAAGAGGTGGGCCAGAGCACGGTTCAGTTGGACTCGGGCGCGGTTCGCATGCAGTGTGAGCGCTAACCGTGCTGGAGCACGGAACAGGACGCAAAACGCATAAAAACTCAGATATATTTAGAAAAATCCGTGACTATCTTCTTCGTCATGGATATCAAAGAACTACCGAGCAGTGTAGAGACAAGGTAAAAAAACTGCGGGCACAGTATTTAAGGGTACGGGATGCACTCCGTAAATCGGGCAGCTCTGCAGAAGAAAAGGAAAAATTTCAATGGTATGACGCTGTCGACAGTATAATTGGCAGCAAACCTTCTAGCCAACCGAATGTGCTGGAGTCCCATCCACGAAGATCGCTGGATTCTACGTCATCTGATATAATAATAATTATATTATATTATAGTCACATAATGACGTAAGCGTGCTCCGGCACGAATGCTGAAACCCTATGTGAGTGCAGGCCAGAGGGGGAGTGGGGAGGGGGGACAATCGTACTCGGGCCCGGTTCATGGCAACCGTGCCTAGTGTGAGTACACCCTTATTCTGGCTGTCCTGAAGACAAAGCGGTTTGACCAATCAGATGAAAGGGCCGTTTCAGCGCCGCCCACATGTGCGAACGAAATATCAAAGCCATAAACCGATTTGTAAACCACAAACGAAAACTTAGAAATCAAGCCGAAATCTCATTTTCCGTTTATTAAACTAAACGACAAAACGTATAAACGATCCGTCTTTTCATTTCTCGTTATTCCAGTCCAAATAGGAAATGAAATGATCAGATGATACGCGGACCGTACGGCCCTACAACCGGCTTTCTGGTGCATTACCATCAGCTTCTGCTCCTGACGGAGACATCACGTACCAATCTCAATCCTTGGGCTGACACTTGATGGAGAGATGCACACACTCTCGACACCTGGTTTTCTTATAGTTTTATATAGTTATATGGTTTTATATAGTCATGGTTTTGTTTTGTTTTTTGTTGCCAAATTGGTTTGGAGCAGTTGCTGAATAAACAAGTGAACTGACAAATTATGCCTAATATCTGTTTGACTGACAGTTTCATTGATCACTGAGATAGCACTGACTTGGAATGAAGTTGCTTCAATATAAAAATGAAATTTAAAAAAATAGCTTAGATGTAGAAAACTACCTTTGCCATATTGACAAAAGTACTTATACAGCTGTGATAAAGTCACATTAGCTGCCACCGCTGGAGAAGCAGCACTGACACACACACACACACACACACACACACACACACCTCATTCATCCACGTCTCGTTCCTCCCTCTCATTGTCGCTATCATAGGAGCGCGTGCACACGCGATGCTGATCACACATGGACATTCATCCATCTCTCCACTCTCCCTTCCATATCCATTTCCCGGTCATTTCACACACTTATACTGCACTGTCTTGTCGTTTCGTCCTCGTGTTGTGTGTCTGTGAGGGCGTAGTCAGTCTTCCAGTGGGACTCGACGCCGTGAAGAGACGACTCAACGCCAGCGATGTTATGCCCTAAACTAATACATGATTAACTAACTTTATTTTTCTATGTACATTTCTGAAATGCACTTTCTGTAAATCTGCTTTGAAACAATATGTATTGTGAAAAGCGCTATACAAATAAATTTGAATTGAATTGAATTGAAAGACGGATCGAGCGGCGGCCGCTGATGACATCACGGCCGGGTCGCGCTGGCGCATCGCAACCGGAAGCTGACGAAACCATTGTCTAGTGTGAATAGGTGTTCGTGTGTGTATTTAAATGCAAAGATTATATGTTGTGTACTATGTGTGAATGGATTATGTGTTTATTATTAATATATATATAATATAATATAATATATATAGAAATGGATTATTATTGATTATCAGATAGATAAAGTATGTGTATTAAATGTAATATGTACCCATGGCCGCGGGAACTAGGGCTGCTGAGGGTGCTGCTGACAGCACGAGAAGTTAAAATGATATGACTTGAAATAAAGTTTTTGTTTTTCAAAAGGTTTTTAATTTTCAACCTTTATTCATAAAATTGTTCAAAATATAATTTAGTTTTTATATGATGTCAAATCTGCCTTAAGTCGCTAGAGTGTGGAACTGAGAAAAATGACTTTAAAGATTTTTAGTTGTCCCGCCAAATTAATTATAGGTAGGACACTGGAAATCTGGCACATAGATGTTTTAGTAATACAAATTATTTACATAAAACAATCTTGAGCTCAAACTTGACTTTTGACCACTATTGTAAAGCTACTGTACTCTGCCTTTATATTGTCAGCAAAAAGTGAGAAGTCATGCCAAGGCAAAAGGCAGTAACTTCCACATTATTAATATTTGGTGGCTGATCAGCATTAACAAAATCATTATAGCAACACCTGTATAAAATCTAGTGATCATGGCATTTATTGTATGATTTACAATTATATATAGCCATCTACTCATTGCTATCCTGGGCTTTGGTTGCATTCTGATGGCATTATTAATACATTTAACATGACAAAATACCTCCATAGATATATTAGTCCAGCGTTGGCTCGACCGTGTTTAGGGCGGTGCTGAAGGCGCCGGCAAAGTTTTGGCATTCTGCCAGCTAGATGCATGAGTGTTTCAACCAGGTCCGGTACCCGAACTGGGTGAGGCGGGGCTTTAGTTCTTGGTTGTATTCATCTGTTACGGCATGTGTAACATTTTTCTGTCAACTCTGCATAATCCTTTGCGATCGATATCGCACGTTTGTCGATGGAGCGGGTTCAGACCATGATAAATGTTCTGACCGCGTTTGTGCAGGACAAAGCTCTGAGGACATCAGAAGTTAGAGGGACTGATATGGCAGCTGTACAAAGTACACAGGCTACACCGTAATTTTAATTTTAATGGACATTAAAACAAAGGCAGATAACCGTATAATCTGGTAGGTAGCATTATGTGATATAACACCGGCACAGTAACTTCATATTGACGCGCGGCTGAACAAAGGCAGAGTACCGTAACTCAATTTGAGCGCTCCCAAACAAAGCCAAAGAGCGGTAACTGGTGTTACGGTGTTCTGCCTCGGTTTCTCATGGGCTTTTGGAAGTTTCTGTTAAGACAACTCATTATTTTATCGAAAAAACAACGGAACTGATTCAAGATACACATCCACATGATAAAGGAGGTCTTGAATGTGCCAAAAATATAAATAACTCATTTTCTACCAAAAACGAAGTTACGCTCTTTTGCCTTTGCACGGCAGAAATGTGGTTTTGTGATATTGAGAAATAAATATATTTCAAAAGTCGATCTGACGTAAATGACGTGACGTGACTATGCTAAAATTAGAATATTCAAACGAAAAAACAAACTCAGCTAACTATGGCGAGTCAGAAGAGAATATCTGATTTCTTTACAAATCCATCAGAATTTAAAAAAGCAAATCTAAAAATGAATCGGACTATGATATGATATAGGCCTTATTCGCAAACACCGGAAGTAGCTAACCGCGGCCATATTGTTGACATGACATCTGTCCTGCCTGTCGCTACTCGATCCGTACCGGAAACACGATCTGTTCTGCGCATGTGCGAGAACGAAGTTTTTCTGCCACTTCCTGTCATCGTCAATGTTTTTACGACAACGTCACTGTCACTACTCGATCCATACTTTACTGTCACGATTTGTACTGTACTGTCCTGCATGTGCGAAAAAAACATGGATTCTTTTGCATTTTATGTGAAAGTTCAAGAACGAGAGTGTGTGAGTGTAAAAGCGAGCGTGAGAGAGAGCGTGTGACAGTGAGAGCGAGTCTGTGTGAGGGAGGGATGGAGAGCGAGAGCGTGTGTCAAGTCATCTTCATTTATATAGCGCTTTTAACAATGTAGATTGTTTCAAAGCAGCTTTACAGAGATAAACGTATAATTTAAGGTAAGATTGTTTTGGTTTTATAGCGGTTCTTTAATAAAGTTATTTTCCAGCTAAAGTTAATTTTGATTGATTCACTTCCGTCGCAACAATCATTTGTTATTAAATTAGGGGCCGCTAAGACGACACCATTCCCTCTACACAGACTTTAAACGCGATCCTGTGAGAAACGCTGATGGCGTTCACATGCGCATTTAGAATTGGTTCTATAGTGTGTGTGTGTGTGTGTGTGTGTGAAAGAGAGCGAGTGAGAGCATATGAGTGTGTGAGAGCGAGCGAGTGAGAGCGTGTGTAAGAGGGAGGGGAGGGAGGGAGGGGAGGAGAGATGGGAGGGAAGAGAGATGGATGGAGGAGAGAGATGGATGGAGGAGAGAGAGAGAGAGGGAGGGAGGGATGGAGGAGGAAGGAAGAAGGGAGGGATGGATGGATATAGAAGGAGGGATGGATAGATGGAGGGAGAGATAGATGGATGGAGGGATGGATGATAGATGGATGGAGGTAGGTATGGATGAATTCATTTATTAATAAATAAATAAATAATTTTATCCTGTGTGTTTCTGTTTTCTTGAGTGCAGACATGTGTTAAAGTATGCTGAAATAAGTAGAACAAACCTTTACCAAATGAAATATTACATGTAGTAATATTGTACATATTACAATATATTACAATATTACTTCTGCAGAGGAGGCTGATCGCACACAACCATCACACTGCCCACACTTAATGCACATCTGTATTTCCCATACGTAAACTATTTATTTCTCCATTTATTTAATTGAATCAATTTAATGTAACCTTGATATATATATATATATATTAAAATATTTATGTTAAGATAATCACTAGTAAATAACCATTTCCGATACGGATCGTTTTTTGTTTTTTTTTAGATCCTGTAAAATTTACAACAATAACTGGCTTATACAGAATTGACAAAAATATGAGTGTTAACAGGAAACGGAGCACGTAGAATAACACACAACTTTAGGGAGAAGAAAATAAATTAAAGTTAAAATAAAATAAATAAACAATAAATAAAATTACAAAGGATAAATAAAAGTCAGTTGAGGGGCTTCAGTTACGATACGGATCGTGTAGTGTCGAACAACAACTGCCGTAAATGGTTTTGACATCAGGAAGGAGTCGCGTTCTCGCACATGCTCAGAACAGATCGTGTTTCCGGTACGGATCGAGTAGCGACACTGCCCAAGCGGCAACCTCCCCGTCTCTCTCTTGAAACCAACACGGAAGTGAGTTAAACTGCAATTCGTTGACTGGCCGCTTGAGGCTGATGTCAGAAGTGAGTCAAATCTGTATCTCCCCCATGTTAAAATGCCAAATTTTACAGCAGAAAAAAACGTGTTTACAGCCTGGTGTCTGTATGTGGCTTTGGTCTATACAGCTAATTTTGCCCTTCATGACAACTGTGAGGGGGGTGAATTTTTTTATAACTCATCCGTTTAGTTGATTAATATTTAAAGTTCTGCATAATTAAGGGTGTGGCCACTTGAGTGACAGGTGGGTTGTGCTGATGTCAATGCTAGCCGTTTGTCTGCTGTTACTAGCCGTCACTTCACCTCAACAAGTGTTGCTGCTGAACTTGCCACCTCTGCAGTGTTTGTGCTTTTTTTAGGGATTATTTCACACAATTTAATACACCCATTAAGTTACTTCGCCCACGGCTTATAAATTCCGTCGTTGTCGTCGAGTATCGTTTGAGAGAACGCTGTATTTCAGTTTTCCTCTGTGAACATGCACTAATGGATGTCTGACAATTTCGTTGCTTTTTGGAGTTTTCAGATTTAAAAACGTCAATAAAGGCTCGTTCGTTCTGCTCTCACGGAACAGATATGGATTATAATATGCTTATGTACCATCAGATGAAATCATGCAGGCGTCGGCGCTTTCTCCGTTCATGCAATAAATGCACATCCTTGAATGAGTGCGGATTTTGTAGCGCATTTACTTGAACTTCATAGGCAATAACGTTATATCTATGGTTTAACCCATTTGAGAGGCGGCCAAAATCAGAATTTAAAATGGACTGAATAAGCTCTCTACGAACTTGACGAGGGATGCCGCGCTGACGGACCATAGACTATAAAAAAGGAGTGACTGACATGTAACGTTATGCACATAAATCACTGTCTCACACACACCCTCTCTGTCAGTTGCATAACGTTATAGAATCAGGCTACTTCCCCAGCCTGCATAGAAATAAACGTATATCTATGCCCAGCCTGAACTAAAAACTCGATCACGTCGAGCTAGGTGATTTCAGATACAGCCAGGCTCCAGCTCGCGCCCCGCCTCTGCCCATCCGGGAGTGACGCAAGGCCAAGATGGCAACGGCCGGCTCCGCCCAGTTTAGGCTTCAAAAATGCTCTTCAGAAACCTACGGGTGACGTCACGGACACTACGTCCATATTTTTTTACAGTCTATGGTCCTGCCCCTAGCCGCACGCAGATTTGAGTTAAGGGGAGCAGTAGCCTAATGGCTTCATCTCGTCGGTATCAAGAGAAGATAAGCTTGATTGGTGTGGACCCATATCAAATAGACCCAATAGCCTTAAGTAAAGATCCGTCCTTATTGCCAGCCGTTCTGTCACGCATTCACCGTGAGACACACGCAATTGACACTTTTCACACGCTCTCACGCCACACATCCATTTTCTCACGCACAGAAAAATCGCTAAGCAAAGAGGACACGGAGACCGACAGACTATGAGGAGCAGGTTACTTATGATATAAAAAAAATCTCAGCTCTCAGATTCTGTAACTTTTTTATTACGAAATTCAAACAATAAATACCGTTTTGGCGCTTGTAAATGTGACGCGACAGATACCTGGCGGCACGTGAACCGATCATCTCTAGCTAGGGCTGTAGTCAAGACCACCTTTGTCGAGTCCAAGACCAGGACTAGTCGAGTCCAAGTCAAGACCGAGTCCAAAGAGGTTCGAGTCCGAGTCAAGACCGAGTCCAAAAAGTTTAGAGTCCGAGTCAAGAGTCCAGGACAGGAAAAAAAAAAGTCTGCTAAAAAAATATAGGCTAGCGCTAGCCTATAGAAATTAAATCATTATGTAATAATGAAATAATGAATAATTTAAATTTTATTTAAAATAATTGACATTCAAAGAACAACAAAATAATAATAATTATATAGGCCTAAAGGAGCACACACATTCGTTTCGACTGTCTGATCAGCCTTACATTCTGTTCCTGTCAATCATACACGCGATGTCAACCAATTAAACTGCATGAGGGAGGGCCGAGCCAACTCACACACACACACACACAAGAGATGCGGATAAACCGCGGATCGGGCAGATGACGTGACGAAAAGCCTACCACTCGTGGAATAGGCAAAGAAAGAAAGATAAGAAAAAAAGTCGGAAAACTTTGCCCATTAGATGTGCAAGGCAAGCAGGCTAGTTTTCGGGGTGTTATGGACAATTAAAAATATGAATAGTCACGTTGCACTAGCGGTGGACTTTCAGCGAGTTTATTTAAACATTTATTTTTTATAGAGCCGTTTATGAGTCAAAAGAGCCGGCTCTTTTCAGTGAGCTGAGTGAAACGAGCCGGCTCACGAAAAAGAGCCGAAATGCCCATAGTTATTAAGTGGCCAGTGTTTCACTTTCCCTCCAATAATATTTTGTTTTAATATCGCGGCGACGTATGTGTGATTACTGGGAACATAATAAAGACACCTGGACTCGGTCGAGACCAAAAGCCATATTTGGCAAGACCAGTGGCCGAGACCGAGACAAGTCCGAGTCCGAATACTAGCGAGTCCGAGACAAGTCCGAGACCATAGAAAAGCGGTCTCGAGTCCGGACTCGAGTCCAAGACCGGACTCGAGTACTACAGCCCTATCTCTAGCTAGTAAATAAACACGAATGAACAATGTTGAAAGATACAGTACAACTTACCGAAATGTATATTCCTCATACATAATATCGATCAATCAATCAAACAAACAAAGGTTTCAATAAAACAGCTGGAGAACAATTATGTCACATAACATTTACCTTAGGAAAGCCATTTGATGACCATAATATATAGGCTCTAGCACGTTAGTTGGCTAGAAAAAAAGAGCTATAGAGAGTATTTAGCTAAATATGTGTAGGCTACTATATTACATATTTATTATATTTTTACTTATATCATTAAATAAAGTTGTTATTATAATAAAAAACACATTATATCGCTCTCTGTATGTTTACAGCAGGTGAGTTGTTTTTTTCTTGAGAAAAATGAATGCCTATCTTGTAGGGATGGGGAAATAAAGCCTCATGAATCACTGAAGCTTTCCCCTGACTGTTCCGGGAAAAGATTCAAAGCTTCGAGAGTGTGGAGAACAGCGCCATCTGGTGCTTATTTAAAATAAAGCAGCCAGAAGCCTGTGTTAGAAGCTCTGGCAGATGAAGCAACCACAACACACTCCATAGTTTCAATGTTATGTGTACAAATAAAAGCCTTACATGTTTGTGTTTGATTTGTTCATTAAATAAATTAATTTTCTCTCCTCACAAACCCATCATCCAGACTGAGCCAACAATGACTCGTTAAATAAGATCTGGGGTTCGAGCCCTCTGACACCCAAAGCGAAACACGCACGTGATTGGACAGAAAGTGAGGCTTCATTTGTTGTCGATCACGTGACTCTAGTAAACCAATACACACCCGATACGGGGCTTCACTAGAAATCGTGTCGTACGTGCGATATGCACATCGAAGCTTCAGTGTCGTACGTAACATCACTACTATCTTGTGTAGCCTACCTAATATTTATCCAAATGAGTCAATATTAAATCAAATCACAATAATTGAATCGAAATAATAAAAAAAGCGTAGCGTACCAGAAATGGTACCATGTAAACATTGTCACTAAACCTAATTAAATTCAGTTTAGTTACTAAAATGTTTTGACAATCACAATACACTTATTGTGATGCAATAATTTTTTTACATCCCCCCAATCCCCCCTAACATGTGGTAAAATGATGGGAACAGACTTTGTGGGGAGTTGGAGTTGAAAGTTTAGACTATATCAATCCTAGCTAGCCACAAGTCTCTCCTGCGCTGGCTCAACTCCTCTGCCTCCTAAAACTAGCAGAACTTTCACTGCATTATATTTCTAAAAGATTGTTTAAGCATTTTAATGAACAAGCTTTTCTACGCGATCTCTACCATAGTGATTTGGGTGGTGTTTCATGCATGCCAGATGTTATCCATATGTGATAAACACATTCCAATCAAAAGACTTAGGATAAGTGGTAAAAATAACCCTTGGTTCAATGACACTGTTTCTACCTTTATAAAACAGAGGAATGCTGCTTGGGCTAAGGCAAAGAACTCAGACAATTCTTTAGACTGGATCTCCTATAGAGCATTACGAAATAAAGTGGTGACTTGGTCCTTTGAAACACTGATGAACAATGTGTTTTCATTATGATCTGAGTTATCCAGCATGTACATTGTTTGCAAAGGCTTGAACTTTCATGTTCATATTCATTTCACAGTTATGCCACATTGTTCATCAGTGTTTCAAAGCACCAAGTCACCACTTTAGTTGAGGGGCCACACACATGATGAAGGCATTGATAAATAATGCTTAGTTAATGATGACTACTGTATTTGAATGCCAACAGAATTTGTATGTTATGTGCTGTGATTGGCCAATTTTGGGGTCTGTCCACTTACCTGCAGGCTATTTCAGGAAAACAGTTCTCACATTAATTGATTTACTGTTCTAGCCTGTATGCATGCATTAGGTAATGTGGATTTTTGTACATTCCTTTAATAATTCAAAGAGTAGTCTTGCATGCATGAATTAATGCTTTGTTATGCATGAATTCATGATGATTCATGTACCATAACCATAGCTTTATCCACAATGGGTGGTAAAGACATTTTTGTAAACAAAGAAAACATCATGATCATGCGTAATAAATCATAATTCATGATGATGTACTCATCTTAGTTAATGTTTTAATTAAGGTGTTGTTCATCCATGAAGTCATGAATGAAAAACGTTGAACTCATGTTAGTTCCTGATGATTCATGAGATATTAATGCATGAATGAATGCATATTTCATGCATGAATTTATACATGAATTCATGATAATTCATGTACCCTTTCCATAAAGTGTTACCATTTGTGTTTATTATATTTTAATATTTCATTGTTTGTGCAGCACTAGGTAAACATTGTTGTGCTAATATGTGCTTTAAAAATAAACTGAAATTGAAAATGGAAAGAACAATGGAAAAAAAAAATACCTATGTCTTTATTCTTTCTGTGTTAAACTGACGCGTGTCGTTTGTTCAGAGACTGTAGTGCTCATAAATGTAATAACAATATTATTATTAGATCTTTTAAACGTTCTTCCACATTTCTCCCTCGTTCTTGTGTGTAATATAGGGTTATATTTTAAAATGCATCAAGATGCCCTCAGATCATTTTTTGCCCTCTACACTCCCACTTTTCCACAGTTTTACACGCACATTTCCTCAGACTTTTCCAGCTCTGAACGACCAGCTAAAACAGGGGGTTTCATGACACTTTAAGGTTTCTTTCTTGTCAATAGCCTTTCTTCCATTACCCTTCAAATTGCACAAATTGCGAATGCGAATTGAAAATACGCCCAATGGAAACACAACAATTTCGCAAAAACTCCCATTTATCGCAAAAAAGTTTTTACGCTCGCATGAGGGAGTTTTTCAGGCAATTCGAAAAAGGAATATTTTGCAAATCTGTAATGGAAACGCGCCTAATGTCACCTTTGGTTTGCTCACTGGGACAAATGTGGTTCATTGTGTTCAGGTGTTTCTTGTGTGCTCAATAGTGTGTGTGTGTATATACAGCCTCATGCATGGCTGTACACACCATTGAGTACATTTCTGAAGTGTATATAATGAAGATTGTGAAAATATTGCCTAATATTAACTCTACTTTGGTGCTGTAATGATATTGCACATCACTGATAAACGACCTCATCTGAGGAGATTCAGCGGACTAACAACACTCGTAAAAGTCAAAATGTTTGAGATAACCAATCAAATCAAAGTAGGCGGGCTTTATGTTCACAGAAGCTGCGAGTCGAGCGCAAATTCCAACGCGACGCTTCACGACACACGTCAGTTAACGGTCATAAAGAGTGAGATATGAAGTAAACAGCGAAACTAAACAGCTGTTTTACAATAGAAGTTTTAAACAACCCACAGAAATAATCAGTTTGCAAAGACTGCATCAGTCAAAGCTCAGCTTGGGGAAGGGAAGATATACAGGTGAAGATAAGGAGACTGAGAGAAGAAGAGAGAGAGAATGTGATGGAGATGAGAGAGGAAGAGCAGGTATTGCACACTGTGCCCAGGGTGAGATTAACATTATTACAATGGATTCATATTTAACACAGATACATGTTCTTCGCTATTACAGTGGAAACTATAAACTCCATTTAACAGCACAAGCACCTATTAAATACATTTCCATAATAGTATTATTGTATAAATATATATTTGTATACCTTGAATGTGTTCGAATATTTCACCAGTATCAGCACTAGAAGGGTAAAACCCACAGACACTTGTTCAATCTCAATGAATCTGCATGATCCATGAGTTCACAGAGATCATCGCCCCCCAGTGGTGAACCACTGACATTTCCAAATGTTTCGAAACAGTTATGATGTAACGAAGCCTTGTTTACTGAAATCATGTGACTTTGGCAGTTTGATACACACTCCGAACCACTGATTCAAAACAAAAGATTAGTAAAAGTTTTATAGCTTATAACAATTTTTACAAATTACAGTATATGCTGCACCAAAATTAGACATTTTACATTTTGTGAAATACAAACACTGAATTGAAAGCAGTCATGAACAGTTTCTGATTTTGAACTGATTCTGATGTCACAAAAAAACATTGTTCTGCCTGTAAAGAAACTGAAATAATTATTGACCCATGATCAAACTGTCTTAATCAAATATTTAAGGCTTGAAATCACATTTTAATTGTGTTTTTAATTAGCCGTTTAATTGTATTACTTCAAATTGTTGTGCTCTGTGTGTCGCTGAGGGAAAAAATGCTTAAAAGTAATATTATAAATAAAAGAGCAATACTCACATCAGTGTGTTGAGTTGACAGTGTTTATCCTGCAGTAGAGCAGCGATCTGATTCACTCGTGTGTCTCCTAGTTCATGTCCACTCAGATTCAGCTCTCTCTGGAGTAACGGGTTTATACTCACAACTCTATTCACATACTGACAGGCTTTATCTGCAGCAGGACTCACAAACCTGCAGAAGAGGCAATTCAGTTCTCAACTAAATGTCCAGCTTATTTTATAACTAAAATAATATATTAGTTATGAATATTTAGCCTGCATATAGCTAATTTAGTTAATCATTTGATCCCGTCTCACCTCAGTGTTTTCAGTTGACAGTCTGGATCCTGCAGTAAATCATTGAGCTGCTTCACTCCTGATTGTCCAGGATCATTTCCTGTGAGATGCAGCTCTATCAGGTGTGAAGGGTTTGATCTCAGAGCTGAAGCCAGAGCTTTATAACCTTCTTCTGTCACACTGCAGTTAGAGAGTCTAGAACAGAGAGGAAAACACTCAGCTGATTAATCAGTTAAACCTGAACAATATAAATCTGAATGATCGCTCTTCCAGTCGCCTCTACAATAAGGAAGCCCCTCTTTCTGGTGGTCTACGGCACATTCAGTGGTGTTTCACTGGCGTATTGCATGGAAAAGTGCAGCGATAAGTGCAGTGTGCTGAGATAGTGTTTGTGGATGGTTCATGCCCTCACTGTGAGAACAGGACCATGTTGACCCTGTGGTCGAGACTGTCCTTCCTCGTGAAGGCTAGAGTCTCTCTGCTGTTACCCAGCACTGCCTCTGCACAAAGCAGAGCCGCCAATATGGTTAACACTGTAGGAGACCTGAGGCTCACAGTGGGAGTGTTTCCCTGCGGTCCTCCCGTTCCACTGGCCTGTCGTGTGTCGTCGAGCTGTCGGGTGATGGTGAGGGGTGTTTGCTTTTCGAATCAACAATGGAGTTTAAAAAATACGACCCATGGACCGACAATGAGGTTCAGGCTTTATTACACTGTGTCCTAACCAGACGCAAAGCGATAAGATTCCAGCGGCAAATCATTTGTCTGTCCACACTAGAGGTGTATAGAGACTGCGAGATGGGTAAAAATCAATCAAAACCCACAGACAATCAGAACAGCGTGTGGGCGGAGTCAGACAATCAGAACAGCGTGTGGGCGGAGTCAGACAATCAGAACAGCGTGTGGGCAGAGTCAGCCAATCAGAACAGTGTGTGGGCGGAGTCAGACAATCAGAACAGCGTGTGGGTGGGCTCTCGCGGCGAGTGCACAGCAACAGAGAGTAATCTTGACGGCACTCGCAAGAAAATGAATAAATAATCAAATTCAAAAATAGTACACCATTTAAACATTATTGAAATACATAGGCTACTGAGTTACTAAAACAACATTTGTCAAATAATACACTTGTTTGTTCACAGTTTGAACGTTCTTGTTTCCATTTGTTTAATTTCAAGACCTGAGGTGAATTATCCATTGTTGCTTTTACAGCTACAAAGCTGGAGCACTAAATGATATTCAAAGTCACATTACACGCTTTTAACATTAAGTAAAGCACATAAACAGTACCTGAGATTATCATTGCCACACTTTGTGTTTGTTGTTCCAGTGCGACGTCGCAGAAAAATAGAAACCGTTTCTAAAATAGAGATGTTGTGTGTCGCTGTCCCGGCTGGTTAGGACAAAATCCCTCATTAACACGGAAAATAACCTTTTATCGCGTGTGGCGGCGTCGTGTCGCTTGCAGTTAGGACACGGTGTTAAGCTTATTTGAGAAGGACGAAATCCAGCGGGAACTGCAAAGTCACACACAGTCCTACGTCACCAGACTAATTTGCCTAATCTTCGCGGTATATTAGACTGTGATGGAAACACAGACAGCAACAGGTCTGGGGGAAAAAGATCCTGGGACAGATTGTTCTGGGTAATTTCAGTGGAAACACGGCTTTAGATGATAATCTTATTGAAGAGCTACAGCAGCATTTAGTTTCCAATAGTCTGTTTTGAAACCCAGTCACATTAGTTCTGTGTGCTGGACGACACTGTTTCTTCTCTTTCATTTTTAACTATTTTATAGTTTTTATTTTAATCATTTTGATTCTTGTATGTGAATGTTACTGACCTCAACCTCTCCAGTTTACAGTGTGAATCCTTCAGTACGGCACATAAGTGCTTCACTCCAGAGTCTCCTAGTTTATTCTCGCTCAGGTTCACCTCTCTCAGGTGTGACGGGTTTGATCTCAGAGCTGAAGCCAGAGCTTTAAAACCTTCTTCTGTCACACTGCAGTTAGAGAGTCTAGAACAGAGAGGGAAACATTTAGCTGATTAATCAGTTAAACCTGAACAATATAAATCCTTAAACTGAATTTTATTTTACTCTTTGTACAAATGTACTGAAAGTCAGTTGCAAAAACTGACAATTTAATATGGAGGCAAACAAAAGGCTCAGGGCACTTTAATATGTTAGACGTCAACATCCCTTTCAAGATTGCAATTATCTAAAACTGTACAGCTCTGAAAGTCTATGATCTGAATGATCCACAACAAGCAACCTGAAAATGGTCGGAAAATTTGAAAATTAAAGTTTGGGAATGGCCCAATAAAGTCCAGACTTCAATTCCATTAAAATGCTGTGGAAGGACTTGAAACACAGATCATGCTGGAGAGTCTACAAATGTCACTGAGCTGAAGCAGCTTTGCAAGGATGAGCGAGACAAACAGACCAAAATACCTTCACAGTGGTGTAAAACACTCATAAACTACAGGAAGTTCTTAGTCGAGACTAGCTGCAAAGCTGAAAGCAGAATCAAAGATACACAGCTCCCTCAAAAGCTCTAAAATACATTAATCCTGTCACATAAAATTATTAAAATTAAGATAAAATATTAAGATAAGTGATTTCTACCAGATCTCACCCTCCTTTCTGTGGCAGATTTACCAGCTCTAACAGAATCATCTGAATTCTTACTCAACACTAGATATGCAAATAACAATTAAATCACTAGTGTTAACTTATAAGAAGTAGAATATACATACAGCGGGGGAAATAAGTATTGAACACGTCATCATTTTTCTCAGTAAATATATTTCCAAAGGTGCTATTGACATGAAATTTTCACCAGATGTTGGTAACAACCCAAGTAAGCCATATATACAAAAAAACAAAAACAAAAATAAGTTCAGAAATTAAAGGGATAGTTCACTTTGAAATTAAATTTTGGTATGTTTTAGCTTACCTCAAGGGCATCCAAGATGTAGGTGTCTTTTTTTCCGCAGTAGTTTCAATTTTGATATTTTTAGGTCAAACCGTTCTTGTCTGTCAGTTCTATAATGCAGGTCTGTGGTCACTGTCTCAAAGAGCATGCACAGAGTCCAAATTAAAACAATTCCCCATCGTCCAAATTAAACAATTCCCCATCATAAGTACACATTGATGGCCTAAGACACGAAACGAGCGGTTTGTGTGAGAAAACGAACAGTATTTATATCGTTTTTAACTCTTGTACACAACCACGTCCAAGTGATCTGAGGGTGCGCGCGCATCCTGGTGTGTGTGACGTGTACGTAGACTGGTGCATAGATATTTATACACTAGATGTCGCCTTGGCTATGACAGTTCATTGGAACGAATGCCGTAGGCAAGGTGACATCTATTCTAGTGTATATATATCTATGCACCAGTCTGCATACAGATCACTTGGACGTGGCTGTGTACAAGAGTTAAAAACGATATAAATACTGTTCGTTTTCTCACACAAACCGCTCGTTTCGTGTCTTAGGCCATCAATGTGTACTTATGATGGGGAATTGTTTAATTTGGACGATGGGGAATTGTTTTAATTTGGACTCTGTGCATGCTCTTTGAGACAGTGACCACAGACCTACATTATAGGACTGACAGACAAGAACGGTTTGACCTAAAAATATCAAAATTGAAACTACTGCGGAAAAAAAGACACCTACATCTTGGATGCCCTTGAGGTAAGCTTGGACAACTCTTCTGATTATTCTTTTCACTCCTCTATCAGAAATCTTGCGAGGAGCACTGGTCGAGGAAAATTTATGGTGAAATGATTGTCTTTCCACTTCCGTATTATGGCCCCAAAAGTGCTCACTGGACCATTCAGAAGCTTAGAATGGTGCCTATAACCAATGCCATCATTATGTTTTGCAACAATTAGGTTGCGAAGGTTTTGAGACAGCTCTTTGCTTTTACCCATCATGAGATGCGTCTTGTGTGACACCTTGGCAATGAGACCTTTTTGTAGGCCATCATTTGGGACTGAACCAGCTGTTATTAATTTCCACTGACAGGGGGCTGGATTGCTTTTTAATTACTGTAAGTTTTCAGCAGTTGTCTTGGCTTTCCATGCCTTTTTGCGCCTCCCTTTCTTCATGTGTTCAATACTTTTTCCCTGTGTCATTTCACATTATTACACATAACTTAATTTCTGAACTTTTTTTTGTTTCTTTCTTTGTATGTATGGTTTACTTGGGTTGTTACCAACATCTGGTGAAATTTCATGTCAATAGCACCTTTGGAAATATATTTACTGAGAAAAATGATGACGTGTTCAATACTTATTTCACCCGCTGTATATAGAAAATACTTTATCCACTTTAATCCCCTGCAATTATTTGCATTACAGTGAAGCACCAAATGAATGCAGCACAAAAAAAAATGCTTAATGTCACTTCAGTATTACTCGGTGAAAAAAAAAACACAACAACAATAAAATGGCACAATGACAACCTTGCTTATATTGGACATGCTTATACATGCTTATACTTGCTTATACAAACTTTTATCAACAAAACAAATAGGACAGATGGCATAATATACCGCCATTGTAACACTGATAAATGAAGGTCTTTGGATTTCCTCCAAAATTTAAAACAAATGCTTAGTTTGTGGTTCATTAGTATTAATGAAAATACATCAATAATAAAATAGTACAATGATTAATTCACTTATACACATTGGACTTTTCTTAAAAATAAATTGATAAGAAGGATGATATGCTATACCCACATTGTAACAAATAAATAAAATATCTTTGGATTGCTTAGTTTGTGGCTCATTATTATTTTGAATGAAAAACACAACAACAATAGAACAAAGACAAACTTACTTATATTAAACAAAGAAATGCAACTTTTATTCATAAATTTTAGCCTCCGGGATCGTCCTGTCAGTCAATGCACCTTACTTTAGTCATGTGACTCCTGTGGCTCAACTTACCTCAGTATCTCCAATTTACATTTTATATTCTTCAGTCCAGTGCAGAGCAGCTTCACTCCTGAATCCTGCAGATTATTATTGTTCATGTTCAGCTCTTTCAGATTGGCATCTGATCCAAGAACTGCAGCCAGAGATGAACAGCTTTTGTCTGTTAAGTTACAATCATTTAACCTACAATAAATCACAACACAGAATTAGATGGCACACATACAATACATTTTCTATATACAAATATTAAATACATTTTCCATTTATTTTTTACATAAACAGCATACAATGCATTCAAACAGCATTCATCTTCAAAAAAAAAAATCTACAGCAAAGAAGCTGAGTTAAACTAACATCCATCTTCAAAAAACTAAAAGTAACTGAAGCTTGTTTGAAAAGATATTTGTATAAAGCTTTTATAGCTATAGGATGTTTTCTCTATTTCTGTCACCTGATGGAGTTTGGGTTTTTGCCACTGTTGCCTCTGTCTTGCTTAGTTGGAGACACTTAATTTTGAACAATATTATTGACTTGACTGCACCGACACTATTAGATGAGACAGTTCACACTTTTATGGCAAGTTAAAGGCCTTTCACTATAATTATAAAAATGCCTTCATTCAAATGTACATGTCTTTTTGATATAATTTTTTTAATGATTTAAGTAAAGCTAAGATTACTTAAACCTAAGAACCTAAGAAATTGTATTTGTTTTTAATATTTCAAGATAAAGTTTAACTGACGACTGATGCCGATATCTTAGAAAGCAGGGTGATCAATAGGTGATATATCATTAATTTAAAGATAGTAAAAAAAGCATCCATAACAATTGCTGAAATTAAATTTATAGTTATTTTACATAATATTTACAAAATTAGAAAAAAATAAAAAGATTTTGAACTTGATAAAAAGTAAACTTTTTTGTAAAAAAAAAAAACATCTTAAAATGTGTACATCAAATAGGATACAACAGGCTTTTGATAAATGTTTGTTTGTAAATTTCTCGATCTACATATTACATTACATTATTATTACATTAAACTACAGATTTACTGATAAAAATAAGCATTTAAAATGTCTAATTACTGGGAGATACAGAGGGACTGTCACGGTGTGGTGCAGGCAGAAGAAGACGAAGGAGAATCAAAAGTTCCAATGCAAACTTTAACTCACAATATAAATAATACAGGTACATAGAAGACGGGCAGAAGGTTCACACACACTAAATACGACGGAGATCGGACAAGGACTGAATGAACAGAATGGAACTTAAATACAAACACAGATTACACTGATTAACAGAACACAGATGAGATAGATGACGATTAGTGGTCGACCGATATTGTTTTCTTGATGGCCGATGCCGATATCTTAGAGAGCAGGATGGCCGATGGCTAATATATGTATTATTATATAAATTAGTATACAACTGATATATGATGTGGTGATATATATTGTACTTTATTTAAGAAGCCTGTTTTATAAAAAATCTCAATGTTTTACATTATAATCTTTCAGAATTTCATCTTACTTGTTGGCAATATAAATAACTTCTGTACCAAATTATGTTCATGATCATGATCATATCATATGTTCATGATGAGGAATCACTATAGAGTAATGTAGATAAAGATATTTTTCAGATGAAAGCAAAACATGACAAAATATATTAAAAGACTTACAGAGCTCTTCTGGAGGTTTTGATGACTGCCGATAATCTAATGAGACACTCGTCTGATTTCTTGAATTTCTGAAGCTCAAACTCCTCCAGCTCTTCCTCTGATGTCAACAACACAAAGACTAAAGCAGACCACTGGGCAGGTGAAAGGTCACCAGATGAGAGACTTCCTTTGCTAAGGTGGGTCTGAATCTCTTTCACCAGAGTTTGGTCGTTCAGTTCATTCAGACAGTAGAACAGATTGATGGATCTCTCTGCAGGAAGATCATCTTCTAATTTCTGCTTGATGTACTGAACTATTTCCTTGTTGCTCTGGTCATTGCCGTCTTGCTGTGTCAACAGACCTCGTAAGAGTCGTCGATTGGACTGGAGTGACAGACCGAGGAGGAAGCGAAGGAAAAGGTCCAGGTGTCCATTGTCACTCTCGAGCGCCTTGTCCACTGCAGTCTTGAGAAAATCAATCATGGTTTCATTTCTGTTTTCCTGTTCTGTAGACTCATGATCAAACACACTTGTCTTGTTGATGTCTAGAAACAGATGTGCATAAACGGCTGCAATAAACTCTTGAATGCTCAAGTGAACAAAGCAGTACATGGTACCAAGAACGATCCCTGTTTCCTCCTTAAAGATCTGGGTACACATGCCTGAGTACACTGATGCCTTATAGACGTCAATACCACAGGCTTCCAGGTCTGTGTCATAGAAGATCAGGTTGTTTCTTTCCAGCTGATGAAACGCCAGTTTCCCCAGTGAAAGGATGGTGTCTTTATCCCAGGAAATATCTGGTGTGTATTGTCCATCATACTTTCGACGGCTCTGCTGGATCTGAAAGCGGAGAAAGTGTGTGTACATTTGTGTCAGAGTCTTGGGAGTGTCTTCAGTGTTTGATTCCTGCAGTGTTTTAGATATCTCATCAGCCTGAGTGTTTTTCACATCATTATTTCTTTCCTCCTCCAGAATGTTCTGGAGAACCATGGCTGAAATCCAGCAGAAGACTGGGATGTGGCACATGATAAAGAGACTCTTTGATTGTTTAATGTGATCTAGGATTGTGTTGGCCTGATCCTCATCCGTGAATCTTTTTTTGAAGTACTCTTGCTTTTGTGCGTCACTGAATCCTCGTACCTCTGTCAGCCGGTCGACACAGTCAGGAGGAATCTTACTGGCAGCTGCTGGTCTGGTGGTGATCCAGATGAGAGCAGAAGGAAGCAGATTTCCCTTCATGAGGTTCGTTAGGAGAACATCCAGAGAGGCTGGTGACGACACATCACGCCACGTCTCATTACAATCAAACTTCAGAGGAAGGCGACATTCGTCCAGTCCATCAAGGATGAACAGCACTTTGAATTGATTCCTTCTTGTAAGGTTCAGTCCTTTTGTCTCTGGGAAAAATTGAGTTATAAGGTCCATCAAACTTAGTTTTTCTTTCTCCTTTAAGTTCATCTCTCTGAATGGAAGAGGAAATATGAAGCTGATATCTTGATTTTCTTTTCCTTCAGCCCAGTCCAGAACAAACTTTTGCACAGAGACTGATTTCCCGATGCCAGCGACTCCTTTTGTCAGTACAGTTCGGATCTCCTCGTCTTGTTCAGGAGCTTCAAACAAATGTGTGCATTCAACCTGTATCTCTTGTGCTTCATGACGCCTGGAAGCAGCTTCAATCTGTCTCACCTCATGTTCAGTATTGACCTGTTCACTGCCACCCTGAGTGATATAGAGATCTGTGTAGATGTTATTCAGAAGTGTGGAGTCACCTTGCTTCGCAATTCCTTCAAACACACACTGATACTTCTTCTTTAGGCCACATTTCAGCTGATGAATGAAGAACAGCTCATCTAAACACAGGAACAGAAAATAGACAGTTTTAGTCTTCATTTTCTCTCCTACATTTATAAGAGACAATCAGACAGATGATCATGAGTCTCTTACCTTCTAGAGCATCAGCAGCTTCATCTTGCTTCATCTCTCTCAGGTAATGTAGTGTGAGATCAAGAGCCGATTCTTTGATACTGGATCTGTTCTCAATAAAGTCCTTCACAAAGTGTTGTGTGTTCTCTTTTTGTAATATTTTCTTAAACTTCTCCAGTTCATTCTTCAGAAATGTGATTATTTTGCTCTCAAGATCCTACAAACAAAAGTAAGAGAAAAGACACAATTTAAACCAAATGTACATCTACATTCTACATTTGGCATAATATCTATATACAACTATATATATATATACAGTTAAAAGACTAACATGTTACCCAGCTGGTATTTTTAACAAATAGAAAAATAAAAAATATATAAGTGCTTCAAAGGAAAAATAGTAATCTAGAGGAATTACATTAAAAAAAATTCTTTGTTCAATAACATATTTGTTTGTTGTAAATATTAAACATTTATAAAAATATGTTTTCCTACCTGGAAATTTCCTAGAAGATTGTCTTTGAAATTCTTGTGGTTCCTGTGAGTCAGAACGTCTGAGTCTAATGTCTCATATTGAAGCCTGTAATCAAATCAAATCAATAAAATAAATACTGATTTTACGGGCAAAATATTGCAGAAAGAGAAAAAAGCATTAGCTGTGAATACTCTGATAAATATTTGATCTGTTTAATGATAAATATTGGATCTAAAAATGTTTCATGATTGGTATTCACTGATGCTAAACAGAGTCAACGTGTGACAAAATTAGAAACTCATGAAATACCTTTTATTAGATGATGGTGTTTTCTCACTGAAGAATGGTGGATAACCATCTTTAGACTGATCACTCTTCAGAGACACAGAGCTGGACACATGTGAGCCTGATCTTACACTGATGACACAAAGAACAGAGAGAGAGAAAACACTTTAGTAAAGAAGGATCAACTGTGTGTGAAACACATCTGTGTCTTTATCTAATCCTCCACAGAAATACACACACTCACACAATTTACTGTTTTATAGTTAACGGTCATTTTATTTACTGGCTCACATTAGTTTAACAATTTCTTTAATATGCATGAGAGAGATTAAATATGTTTAAAATACTTCACTCTAATTTATGAGAACATTTCAAGTTTTTGTTTATTGACAGAAATAGAGAGCAGAAATGTCTGTGTGACACAGTTGTGTTAGCATACTTGAATTAAATTAAGTGTATAGTTGTTTCCTAATGTATGCCAATAATTTTATGATCTAAAAACTAAAGTAATTTATTTGGAGTAATTCAGTGTTTAGAAGGTTATCAACAAATTATTAACTGATATTTTCTATAGAGCAAACGGGGCTTTATAGATAATGTCAGAGTTAATTTAAGAAGTTAAAAACTGAAGTTGTGCAAAGCGTTTGCAAATATAAAACAATGCTTAAAGTTGTGTTATTGACAGGGAAACACAGTCCAGTCGAGTTTAAACTGATGAAAACAGACGCAGTCTTACCTGTGTTTCTCTGAGAGACTCATCTGAGAGAGAGAGTCCTTTCCTCTTTCCTCTGACATACTGCAGCTAAACTGACACTGAAAACTGATCAGCACTGGTTCCTGAAAACACTTAATCCTTCAGCATCACCTGGAAATGACATCATTTTACACAGATGAAGAACATCTTATTTAAGACAATAATGAAGAATGCTGAGTTATCATCAACAACAGCAACAGCAAAAACTATCTATAAAATAAAGTGAGTTACAGACAAATATATTGCCATGTAAAATACCCGAATGGTCTTAATCATTTCTGATTGTTTAATGAGTTTACCTGACTCTAAATATTAATTCATTGGGGAACAGAAATTGTGTTTAAAACTTTGAGTGGGAAAACTGAACCCAATTTGTAATATTCTCTATTAAAGTTATTATTATTTTACAATCATATTTACCCAATCTTTATTAATTGTTGAATCGTTTGTCATTGAATCATTACTTCAAGTTCACAATGATGGTTGATTTCGTTATTTTCAAATGATCCTAAAATAACTGATTGAGTAAAAGTAAGCAGGATTATAATAGACATACTGTATAACTACTAATCATAATTGCTATATATGAACTGAGATACTCAGTTTAATAACAGCAGACTGTTGTTCATTGCCGTCAGGCTTCATCTGTCTGTCTACTGTAAATGTCTGCTTCAAAAATACTTTCGATTTCACATCACAAAAACAACAGCCTAAAACTGAAGAGAAAATGGGAGAAAACTTTGAAAAACATATTCGTTTTCAATAACCCTTTCTCAATAAAACTTAATTAGTTAACTTCAAAAGATTGTAATTTCTGGCAGATTCTTCGTCTGTTCGGAGTAGCAGAAGAACAGCCTTCTGTAACTTCACATTTAAATCTCGCTTAATATACAATATGAAGTTCCTAATAATTACAAATGACTTTAATGGAGACTGTATTAAACTTACTTGCAGTCTTGTCCACTAAGAAGAGAGTTTATAAGAAAAACTCAGTAACGCTTGTTGTCAGTCCGCGCGCGTCGTTCTCAGAATCTCTTGCTGGTCTCGATGGATTGTGGATTAAACACAGAAATGGCCGCGAGTGTTATTAGTGAGCAACAGGTTTAGGTGTCAACAGGTGTTGTTCCTTTCGTTTTCCTCTTCTTCGTGTGTTTTACAGGAGGGTTTGGAACAGCTGAACAGCTGCACACCGACACCTACTGCACTGGAGCGGGATATTATACCACATATATCTCTAAATCCTGTTTAAAACCTCTTAAATAGACATTTCAACAGTGCATCTGTTATATTCCCTGTTTCTGGACTATTATCTAAGATGCTGGATATTGTAAATGACTGACATCCTGAGGTTTGTATTTATTATACATTCAATCCTTATGTTTTGTATTAGGACACAAATGATTCATGATTCAAAAATAGAGCTGGATATGGTCAACAATATCATCATAATTTGTTTGTTCACAATTAAACTCCACAGAGTAAGCTACCTTTTAATTTAAGGTCCACATTTATTTATTTTTCTTTCTAAAGTGTGTTTTTTTATTATATTGCTCTGGATTCTATGTTTTATGATTTAATACAAATGTATCATCAAATATGGTGTCTTTTGAAATCGATTCAAACTTTCTTTTTAAATGTAATCAGACAGTTTCAGTGTGTGTTTGACAGTAGTTTTTTCTTATCCGGGGCTGGGTCGCGGGGGCAGCAGTCTAAGCAGGGATGCCCAGACTTCCCTCTCCCTAGACACTTCCTCCAGCTCTTCCGGGGGGACACAGAGGCATTCCCAGGCCAGCCGGGAGACATAGTCCCTCCAGCGTGTCCTAAGTCTTCCCCGGGGTCTTCTCCCGGTGGGACATGCCCGGAACACCTTCCCGGGAAGGCGTCCAGGAGGCATCCGGAAAAGATGCCCGAGCCAGGAACAATCGTTCCTGTAAGATGTCAAAAGCTAGCCAAAACTAGGCAAAATACAGTCAGAAAATTCATATGAGTTCTATATTATCAGAAAAAGAATTATATAACACTAAACAACTTACTCCGAACTTGTATCCTCGGCGGGATCAATTCGCTCTTCAAAATGCAGCCGTTCGTCATCCGAGTTGCAATCTTCCTCTGAGATTATCTGTTCTGTTGATTACAAGATCTTGTAATAGTTATTTTTTTTGTATGAATGTCAATATTTTTGTGAGTTGTTTAAAAGTTCCAAATTGGTTCCATTCATTAATGTGTTGTTTTTGAATATTACATTTAATATAAATGTCTTTTAACATCTACATTTTGTCATTTTATTTGTACTTATTTGTAAAAAAAAAAAAGCACAGGTAATAAATATTGCTATATATATATATATATATATATGTGCTGAGTGAGTGTCAGTAATGGCTGACTATCCCCTCCCCCTCCCCCACTCTCCTGGGTCTCACACCTGCGACACACTCAGATGCAGCTCGAGAGGCAGGGATGCGACAGACACGGTGAGGAGGAGACGAGATGTCCGACGGAAAAGTATGTTTTTGACACGGCTCTCAAAATAATATGGTGCTGTTTATTTAACTTGCATATTGTTTGCACATATATCATAATGTAAAAGTCAAGTCATTTTATTTTCTATAGCGCTTTTAAAATTGATCATAATCTCAAAGCAGCTTTGCAGAAAGTATAGATTAATGTGCCAAAATGAAAATAATGATAGCCTAATAATAATATATCCATTAGGGCTTTAGATTCCTAAGTGTCTTAAGCTCATGTTTTAAGGCCACAGTTAGGATTGCATAGGTGACTGCATTGTTAGCGGTAATCCGCTTTTAAACTTCGCCTAATTTAAAATGTTGTTGTCTTTATGTTATTTCTGAAAGACATATATTGCATCCCTGTTACTTCACCTAGATGTTTAGCTCACTTTTGGTAACATTAATCTAAGATTGCCAGGAGTTGCATCTTTAGCGGCCTACACGTGCAGCCATGTGGAGTCTGAGGCCAGGCCTGAGATTCATGCCGTTTTATCACAATAAACACCAATAATGGGTTTCAAAAAAGCAAGAGGGAAGTTTAATAAATTCAGAACATTTTTTTCCTACTTCTGTAATGCAGTTTTCAAGACCAGACAATAAATGGCATTTATTTTCAGTCAAAATGTTATGAAATTGTATTGGCTTATGTTACAATGTCAGTTACTTTAAAGGGGGGATGAATCACTCAGTTTCAGTCAATCTCATGTTAATCTTGAGTAGAGTAGTATTGCATCCTTCATATCTCCAAAAAGTCTTTAGTTTTATTATATTTATAAAAGAAAGATAGGCTGTACCGAGTCTTTCCGGAAAAACCCGAGCGGCTGGAAGCGTGCCGTGTGGGCGGAGCTAAAGAATCACGAGCGCTGTTCACTGTTTACTTGCTGTGCTTACGCGCCGATAGCTAACAACACACAGACATTTGAAGCAGTTTTACTCACCGCCTGCGGTTCCAACGCACAACCGTGAACCTTTATCACTGTGACTGCTCCATCCTTAAGCATTAGATGATCTGCAAATCCGGCGTCGAACTGGGCCTTGTTTATAAAACAGTCATCGTCGAATGCAGGGAACAAAGAAAGTCCCGTGACTACAGCGAGCACAGCGCTTTGATGGGCGTACTGCTTTCGCTCTCTCGCTCTGGTCTACGGGTGCGCGCGCCCTTCCGGGAGAAGTGCCCTTAGGACCCATATAAGGAAATTCCGCCCCATCTGACGTCACACATGCCCATACTCGAAAAAAACTTTACGAAACTTGTGACAAACCGGAAGGAGTATTTTTGGCACAGAAATACTCCATCAAACGTACAACTTAATTTTTTGAAACTTTGTCCATGTTTAGCATGGGAATCCAACTCTTTAACAGTGTAAAAAACTCAGTATGCATGAAATAGCATTTCACCCCCCCTTTAATATATTGCCAAATTGTACCATTGCAGTTTTAATACAGTGTAACGTGATGTTAGACCATGATGTTTGACTGTCTACGACACATGAAACTACGAATGGCAGCTCTGGATGCACAGATGAGATAAGAAGAAGATAGTAGGCTACAAAACACATTTTACTAATTTGTAGCCTGTCATATTGTAGTGCGTCATTTATTGCTTAAAATAGCATAATTCCTAGAGCTTATAGAGCCAGAGTAACCGAGGTTTTTAAAAGCACAATCTTGGAGAAAAAGAAATGTCCAACATAACTCCCCATGCGCCCTCCTTTCATTATCTTGCAACACCATGCCAAGTTCATGGATGTGCATGAAATTCAATCTTTTAATCTGCTATCTTTTGTTTATAGGTAAATAATGTTTTAATTAATAACCGGTCAGTTTAAATAGAAGTTTAGAGGCCACTACATTATCACAAAGTAATTAAGGGATGATTGTAGTAATTAATACAATCTAAGGTTGATTTTTGTAAACAAATTTGTTATAACTTGATCTGTACATTTTTACGGTTTTATTAAAAAAGAAAACAGATCATCTGTTAGAAATTAAGGCAAGTAGATGATTATATCTGCTTATTTTAGTGAAAATGTTCATTTAAAAAAAACATTTCAGTATTTTTACTTTTTTGGTCAACAGAAGATTTGGTATTGTGGCATTAAACAATATAAATATGTCTAGCCATATGATCATGTCACCGCTAGGGCCGAGGACAACCACCACTCCGGAGGAGCTACACCAAGACACACCAAAAGCCAGACAACGACGTGATGTAAAAACTTGATTCTTTTTATTTAATATATAAAAATACTTTAAAGGAATGTCACTGCCCCAGAACTCTTCATAAGGACCACTCATCGGAACGGGGCTTCAGTGGAGGAAGGCTCAGGTCAGCCGCCAGTTGATCACCTCCTTGCACGGATTGGTACAGGGGGGAGGGGAAGGACGGATGCCTTCGGTTAAGCAACAGCAGGGACTGGGAAACTCTGCTCACAGGACCACAATAGAAGGGGGGGGGGGAAGGGACGAGGGACGGATGGGTCCAAAGGCCAGGACCTTCAGATGGCAGACAGCAGGCCAATGTAAGTAATGGGCAAGACACAGGAGGCTACAGGTAAGGATCGACAGACAGTGGGTTTTCTCTTCTCACAGGACAGCATCAGATAACTGAGTGTCACCTCTCTTTCACAGGACGACGGGGATTGGACGGAGGACCAGGACCTTTTTGGTGGGGAGCAACGAGCAGTATATGGTAGGCAGAAGGCAATAACCGTCAGATGAAATGCGGTAGTCAGCAGTAGGTGACGGGCAGGGCACAAGGGACTACAGGTGGGTGGCAGCAGACAGTGGGCTTTCTCTTTTCGCAGGACAACGTCAGATAACTGGGTGTCGCCTTCCTTTCACAGGCCAGCGGCAGTTGGGGTACAGCGACGGATAATAGGATCCCTCGCAGGGCAGCGATGGCAGAATGCAGTGGCGGATAGCAGTTTCTCTATGTTCACAGAAACAACAGTGGTGAGTACAGAATCCAGCAGTTAACAACTGAGTTTTCTTACCACAGAGTAGCGAGGGCAGCATGCAGTGGCGGATAACAGTTTCTCTAGGTTCACAGAACAACAGTGGTGAGTACAGAATCCAGCAGTTAACAACTGGGTCTGCTTACCACAGAGTAGCGAGGGCAGCATGCAGTGGCGGATAACAGTTTCTCTATGTTCACATTAATTCTTGGTACTCCACCAGACTAGACGGTCTCCGACTAAGCTTTCAAAGTGCTGGTAACATCAAACGTTCAAACACTCGTGCATGTATCAAACCACTTTAAATATTCAACGTGCTCACTTCAATCATCAGACACTGCAATGACACACCGCTTAACAGTGAAAAGTGTACCTTCACTTCAGCTCGTCGGCGCCGGCAGATCTACTGTGATGATACCTTCAAAAGGGAGACACCGAGTTCGACCAACAATCTGCAATTCAGAGCACACTCATTACCCTCGCCGCCACACCACCTGCCTTCTACCTGCCGCTTCTCTCTTTTCAAGCCACCACGCACCCTCACTTCTTCTTCTTCTTCTTCTTCTTCTTCTTCTTCTTCTTCTTCTTCTTCTTCTTCTTCTTCTTCGGTTTTTAAGGCAGCTGGCATCCTTTAAGTTGCATTACTGCCACCTTTCGGTTTTCGCACCCTCACTTGTTCCCAACACACGCTCAAATAGCCACTTGATTATCCACCGCAGCTGTTGCTCATCAATATGGGCGGCCATGACAGGCCGCCGGAACCGGCCTGGTGTTACATCGGAACTGTTTCCCCAAGGGAACTCGTTCCGTTCATCGTAGTTCCTATTCGTCACCCGGTGACAATAATGTTATTGTGAAACCAAAAGTGTACTTTTCATGTTCAATATAAAGATAAAAAATACCTCGCTGATATCTAAACATTTTATTTTTACATGCATTCATCGTTGGTGAAAATTAATTTCTAATGGCTAAATAAATGTGTCCAATTGTCCCTAAACTCTGACATGTTAGTAATGGTTCAGTAACTTGACACTGATATATTTACTTAACTGTACGTGCTGAGGAAATACAACATGTTGTCCTGTGTACTGTCAATTTCAGTGGATACTGTAGTTAAGTTTGTTTTGTTGTAATTTTTTATCATTGTATGAAATTAAAAGTCACAGGCCACATTCAATTTGTGGTAACTAAAGGTTTAGCCAAAATGGTGTCATTGATATCAGCCTTATTTTGATATTTTTTTTAAGTCTATTAGTTTGTTATTCGATACTGATGATTCTCTTGTTTAAGCCTAACCCTATAGACCTTATGTAGCTCCGCCCCTTTTCAGCGCTGCGCTCGTTGTCTTTTGTCTTCTGGTCTGTATTTTCACAGCGATCTTGCGTATTTATGAATGAACGGCTCGTTTTAAAATCTTCCCGGTCTACTGACATTTGTTAAGACATCTGCTTTAAACAATACGATCCTCATGATAACTTTCGTTAACTTTACAATAAGTAAATCCACTTCAAAAGCTAATTACTCTTGGACAGCGATGCCATAGAGATATACCGAGCGACCGCAAAAATGGAAGTTCAAAGACAATATTCTAAAGATGCTGCACACTTGTTTCTCAGGCGCATAATGTCTATAGTAGGAGGAAGTAAAATGGAAAAATATTTTAAATAACAATATTTTTTTTTTTGTCTTGTAATTTACATTGCAGTGGATGATGTGACAGATGGCCTCGAAGAGAAGACAAAAATATATATATGAGTCATTCCAGGATTGCGGGTACATTTCAATTATAGAAAGAAAACAAAAAAATATGATTTTCTTTTTCTGTTAAACCTTTTTATTTTCATAGAAGGCACTTTAAATTCAACATTTTAAATATTTGCTGATCTTAAACTTGTAAGATTTAAAATATTAATGCTGAACATCAATTTACTAACTGAACATCAATGTAAAAATCTGTCAACTCGACAAAATGGGTTGATTTATATGGGTTGATAACAGAGTTGACGTTGACATTTTCCACCATTTTGTGCTTTATCTCAAAATGCTAACCTCAAACCAGATACCACATGGCATGTCTAAAATCATAATTTTATGGGTTTTCACCATATTGTCGTTTTTTAAAAAGTGAATGAGAGATTCACTGCAATATCACAATAATAGATTTGACAAATAATTAATCTACTATTGGTGTATACTAAACATTTTGTACAAATTAATGAGAGAAGCTGTGGGTCATGACCGAAAGGACAAGATCCCGGATACAAGCGGCCGAAATGAGCTTTCTCCGCAGGGTGGCTGGGCGCTCCCTTAGAGATAGGTTGAGAAGCTCGGTCACTCGGGAGGAGCTCAGAGTAGAGCCGCTGCTCCTCCACATTGAGAGGGGTCAGCTGAGGTGGCTCGGGCATCTTTTCCGGATGCCTCCTGGACGCCTTCCCGGGAAGGCGTTCCGGGCATGTCCCACCGGGAGGAGACCCCGGGGAAGACCTAGGACACGCTGGAGAGACTATGTCTCCCGGCTGGCCTGGGAACGCCTCGGTGTCCCCCCGGAAGAGCTGGAGGAAGTGTCTAGGGCATCCCTGCTTAGACTGCTGCCCCCGCGACCCGGCCCCGGATAAGCGGAAGAAGATGGATGGATGGATGGATGGATGGATCAATTTTGAATTCATGGTGACAGTAGATGTAAAGATGTATATAAGGTATGTTAATCAGGCCAAATATATATGTAAATAAAATTAAAACAACATTACAATAATTCCCCATATGCAAAAAAAAAAGAAAAAGAAAAAAAAGATTACACTTTATTTTAAAGTGACGTATTTACATTTATACTGAGTAATATTAATCAACTACATGTACTAACTATAACTAACTATATATTTATATTGTCTGATATATTAAAGATCTCTGTCTTTCAATTTAAATGGATATTTTTGAATTTGTTGCATTTTTAAACACTTTGTTTGGCAGTTTTACATTGTGACCTCATGCTGAGGACAGGCTAAATTACATGTGTTTTTCAAACATAGAGCATGTATTTAAAATAAAACTAAAGAAATCATTTAAAAATTAAAGCAATGAATGTCCTGAGTATCCAGATTTCCTTTAGATTGAACTTTAAGTATTTTAATGTTGATTAATTTCTTTATTTTTAACATAAAGAGGGCTTTTGTGTGTAGGACATGTTTTGTCCCTTATCTCAAGAATCAGTTATAGATTAAATGGTTAAATCAGTCTGGGTTCGAAGCAGGCCTCAACCAAGCCATTACAAAAGGCAATCTGCACCACCAAGCCTGCAAAAGTATGTGTCAGGCAACCAACTGAACCCTACCGGACAAACACAATTGTGTTACAGGACACTGTATCCATAACTAAGACATTTCTAATTTGAGTTTTTTTTCTGTTTTATCCTTTTATTTTCCTGTTCTTTATGAGTTGTTCAGTGGAATATAGGGGATCCCCTGTGGCTCGCCTGGTTGAGTGTTTGCTGTCAACAGTAAATCCTTATTTGAAGGTTAAGTTCTGGAGGTAGCATAAATGGCATCATCCACATAAGCCAAAAATACATTTTCTGGCTTTTCTCAGTCTAGAAAGCTCCAAATTCAAAAATTTCTTCACATTTCTTCTACATAAATGACCTATTTTAAATACACATTCATCTTTCCAGAGGTGAAGTATCCCTTTAATTAAGTTCCCAAGGAGGCATTCAAGGGAGATATTTAAGTATCTTCGATTGTGTACGTGTGAATACGGCAAATCCCAGATATTTAGCCAATTACCTTGGTTTTGATGACTGGGACTGGCGAAATTGATGGCGAAAATGAGGCCTTGCGAGAAAAAGGTACCTCAGAGTGATATAGTTTCCTGATCTAAGCGGGTAAAATATAATCAGAGTTTAAAGGAATAATCAAATATTCGTTTACGTTTAATGATGCACAGACATCATTAAAATCTTTTTCATTTATGGAGTCAGATGAAATAACGAGTTAATTCATGTGAGAAAATATATTCCATTTAATCTTGTTGTGTTGCGAAAAGGAAAGACAAGTAATACGCAGAGAAACCTTCCCCGTATTATTGGAACCCCCCATTGGCACAAAGACAGGCTTACAACGGTGCAGTCGTCCTGTCCCCTTTGCAGAAAAGCATCCCCAAAGAATGATGTTTCCACCTCCATGCTTCACGGTTGGGATGGTGTTCTTGGGGTTGTACTCATCCTTCATCCAAACACGGCGAGTGGAGTTTAGACCAAAAAGCTCTTTTTTTGTCTCATCAGACCACATGACCTTCTCCCATTCCTCCTCTGGATCATCCAGATGGTCATTGGCAAACTTCAGACGGGCCTGGACATGCGCTGGCTTGAGCAGGGGGACCTTGCGTGCGCTGCAGGATTTTAATCCATGACGGCGTAGTGTGTTACTAATGGTTTTCTTTGAGACTGTGGTCCCAGCTCTCTTCAGGTCATTGACCAGGTCCTGCCGTGTAGTTCTGGGCTGATCCCTCACCTTCCTCATGATCATTGATGCCCCATGAGGTGAGATGTTGCATGGTGCCCCAGACCGAGGGAGATTGACCATCATCTTGAACTTCTTCCATTTTCTAATAATTGCGCCAACAGTTGTTGCCTTCTCACCAAGCTGCTTGCCTATTGTCCTGTAGCCCATCCAGCCTTGTGCAGATCTACAATTTTAGCCCTGATGTCCAGCTCTCTGGTCTTGGCCATTGTGCAGAGGTTGGAGTCTGTTTGATTGAGTGTGTGGACAGGTGACTTTTATACAGGTAACGCGTTCAAACAGGTGCAATTAATACAGGTAATGAGTGGAGAATAGGAGGGCTTCTTAAAGAAAAATTAACAGGTCTGTGAGAGTCGGAAATCTTACTGGTTGGTAGGTGATCAAATGCTTATGTCATGCAATAAAATGCAAATTAATTATTTAAAAATCATACAATGTGATTTTCTGGGTTTTTGTTTTAGATTCCGTCTCTCACAGTTGAAGTGTACCTATGACAAAATTACAGACTTCTACATGCTTTGTAAGTAGGAAAACCTGCAAAATCGGCAGTGTATCAAATACTTGTTCTCCCCACTGTATATATAAATTAACAGGCCCTGACAATATACAATCTTTGTTTCTAAAATTGGCAGCTGCTGTTATTTCAAATCTTCTGGCTTTTTAAAAAAAAAATCTATCACTACATACAAATGGGATTCAACAGATTTTGGTCATCTGTTTTTGAAATTCCTTTTCACAAATGGTGTGATATATTACTAGATGCTATGAGATAACAGAGAGTGACTGACACTGCTTTAGCAGGACTCTCAGCAGAAGAGCGCTCATTGTGGGAGAACGGGGCCAGATACATCTCTTTTCATGAAGCTAAAGAAAGTGAACAGTACAGAGTGTGAGATAAACAGATGTAGAAATAATCTACTGATCCAGCATCAAGATGTGCTGCTAGTAAAGTAGAAGCGGGGCAATGATCGCTAGCTAAGAACATGGCTAATGCCCCTGTGATTGCTGATGTAAGTATTTGTCAGCGTATGTGCTCCAGTTCCCAGTGTCACAGCAGGAACAGCTAAAGGCCACAGTGGAGGACTGATCATCACCAACAGTCGTATTAGCAGAGCAGTTAATAGAGCCAGCAGGGCATGAAGCAGAAAAGCTATCAACATCTGGATGTGGTGGACCAGTACCTCTCAGAGCAGCAACATAACCCTAACCCTAACCCTAACTTAATCCTAACCTGACCCGACCCTAACCCTAAATCTAGCAGCACATTGACCTCTGGTTCCAAATGTTGGTGACAACAGGTGGCAAATCATTATGGCTACTCTGACAAGGTGAACTCAGATCCTGGAAATGATGAGCACTGTGTCATAATCACTAGTCTGACACATACCTGTGTGTGGATGTATGCACGTACATGTATGCAGTACACATATAAACGTAAATGTCTACAACACATTTTTATTTCTGTTTAAGTTAGGAGTTATTGTAAATAATTTCATGTCATTTTGGGAGAATCTGCACCAGTGGCTGAGCCAGAAGGGTGTCCCAGTGTGGAGTCAGGGATGCAACAGACACGGCACGGAGGAGACGAGATGTCAGACGAAAAAGTACATTTTTGACAAGGCTCTCAATATAATATGGTGCTGTTTATTTAACTTGCATAAAAGTCACATCATTTTATTTTCTATAGCACTTTTCACATTGATCATAATCTCAAAGCAGCTTTGCAGAAAGTATAGATTAATGTACCAAAATGAAAATAATGATAGTCTAATAATAATATATACATTAGGGCTTTAGATTCCTAAGAGTCTAAGATTCATGGCGTTTTATCACAATAAACACCAATAATGGGTTTCAAAAAAGCAAGAGGGAAGGTTAATAAATTCAGAACAATTTTTTTCTACTTCTGTAATGCAGTTTTCAAGACTAGACAATAAATGGCAATTATTTTCAGTCAAAATGTTATGAAATTGTATTGGCTTATTTTACAATGTCAATTACTTTAATATATTGCCAAATTGTACCATTGCAGTTTTAAATACAGTGTAAAGTGATGTTAGACCATGATGTTTGACTGCCTATGCTTGCAGGAAGATGAAACTACAAATGGCAGCTCTGGATGCACAGGTGAGATAATGAGAAGATAGTAGGCTTGTAGTAGGTTGGAGATAGTAGATAGTAGGTTGGATATTTATTATCCTATGTTGGATAATAAATATCCAACATAGCCCCCCATGCTCCCTCCTTTCATTCTCTTGCAACACCATGCCAAGTTCATGGATGTGCATGAAATTCAATCTTTTAATCTGCTATCTTTTGTTTATAGGTAAATAATGTTTTAATTAATAACTGGTCAGTTTAAATAGAAGTTTAGAGGCCACTACATTATCACAAAGGTTTAAGGTTCATTTTTGTAAACTTTACTTTTTTTTTGTTATAACTTGATCTGTACATTTTCTTTACGGTTTTATTAAAAAAAGAAAACAGATCATCTGTTAGAAATTAAGACAAGTAGATGATTATATCTGCATATTTTAGTAAAAATGTTCATTTAAAAAAAACATTTCAGTATTTTTACTTTTTTGTTAAACATTTGAAACGCTTTCAAAGGACAAACGATTTGGTATTGTGACATTAAACTATATAAATATGTCTAGCCATATGATCATGTTATTGTGAAAACAAAAGTGTACTTTTCATGTTCAATATAAAGATAAAAAAAATACCTTGCTGATATCTAAAAATGTTATTTTTACATGCATTCATCGTTGGTGAAAATTAATTTCTAATGGATAAATAAATTTGGGCAATTATCCCTAAACTCTGACATGTTAGTAATGGTTCAGTAACTGGACATTGATATAATTACTTAACTTAATAACTTAACTGTGTACTGTCAATTTCAGTGGATACTGTAGTTAAGTTTGTTTTTTGTAAAAAAAAATTATCATTGTTTGAAATTAAAAGTCACAGGTCACATTAAATTTGTGGTAACTAAAGGTTTTGCCAAAATGGTGTCATTGATATCAGCCTTATTTTGATACTTATTTTAAATCTATTAGTTTGTTATTCGATACTGATGAATCTCTTGTTTAAGCCTAACCCTATAGACCTCATGTAGCTCCGCCCCTTTTCAGCGCTGCGCTCGTTGTCTTTTGTCTGTATTTTCACAGCGATCTTGCGTATTTATGAATGTACGGCTCTATAGGCTATATCCACAAATACACATATATACCACTGATGGTTGAGGTAAGGGACAAAACAGTTTTAGAAGTTAGTTTTTACTTTTTATTATTATTTAATTCTACATTATTATAAATTGATATATTTCTAGACAAAGCTCTCAGCTAATGAACCATATAAGGGAACAGGTTTTTCTGAAAATGAAATAACTTCGTTAGACACATTAAAAAGCATGTTAGTTTAATTTGATCCATCCAACAACAGTGTAAAGTCTGTAATAAGACACACTGCACCGCTAAAAGGAGAAAAACGTTTGTCAACTGGAAGGATTGCTGTATAAAAATTAGTTAGTTGTCTTAATTTGTTGTCTTGTCAATCATTTGTTGTCAGTCAGCTCCTTTACTGAACGCAATTATTTCACAGAACACAAGAAGTGAGTATGTTAGGTTATGTAACGGTAAGCATTAGTGTTGTCAATAGTACCGGTACTTCGGTACCAAGTCGGTACTGAAATTTTTAAAATGTGACGATACCAGCATTTCTGTAGGTGCGGTAAAGTAGGTTTTATGTTGGACATTCGTTAGACATTCGATCTTTTCCGCAGCATTAATTGATATGTAATGGCTTAATAGTCATGGATGATGCTGTATCTTGTCTAGGTCACATTGTAAAGCATAATGTCAAAGGTGAATTTCAATATTATTCGATGATGTAATTGTTTTAAGAATTGGAAGTGAAAAAGTCCTCATAACAATCCCCACTTGGGCACTTCAAGTTAGGGAGTGTCTCAAAAGTGCCAAATCGACAACAAAGTTGGTTAAGTATGTGCATTATTCCACAAAAACACTAAAAAACGTGATCCTTTTACATATGTAGTTGATGTTAGTAAATAGATTAAAAATAGATTAAGCCAATTTTTAACTTGTATATGGTTTATATATCTGTTATACTTATGTAATTAAACTGAATGTTTTAAATGAAATACATCTATTTAACTTTGTGGTTGTTTTATGTAAATACCTCAAATGACCTACAATGTATTTATACACACATGCAGCATATAATACACAACTTAGATTGGTGAAAAAATGTTTTATTACATTTCTTATGATTAAAAAATAAATAAAATCTATATAACTTCATGGTCATGTGACCTGATGATGTCACACCACATGTAATGTATTCACCAACCCTTGGAGCACATCATACACGACTTGGATTTGGAAAATGTAATTTCGTCTATTTTTAATGAATTTTTGAAATACGCAAATCTATATAACTTCCTGGTCATGTGACCTGATGATGTCACACCACATGTAATGTATTCACCAACCCTTGGAGCACATCATACACGACTTGGATTTGGAAAATGTAATTTCGTCTATTTTTAATGAATTTTTGAAATACGCAAATCTATATAACTTCCTGGTCATGTGACCTGATGATGTCACACCACATGTAATGTATTCACCAACCATTGGAGCACACCATACACGACTTGGATTTGGAAAATGTAATTTCGTCTATTTTTAATGAATTTTTGAAATACGCAAATCTATATAACTTCCTGGTCATGTGACCTGATGATGTCACACCACCTGGGATTTATTCACCAACCCTTGGAACATTTTTACAGGTTTTCTAAAGTTTTCTATTTTTTATTTTTCTAATTGATATTAAAAGAGGAATTTGACAAAGCTGTGAAATTAGATTGATTTCACAAGTAATGACCATTCACATTAAGAAATACATGTTTTTCTGCTATATATTTGTAAGTTCTATAAAACTAAAGATACCATCATCTTTAATCAATTTCCACAACCAAAATTCCCAAACCAATTGTCATTAAAAAAAGTTTTTGTTTCTAACCTTGATTTATTTACTATTCCAAATTGTGCATTAATCCTTTGTGGAGGAAGAAAATATTATTGTACAAAGTAAAACCTATTTATGAGTGTATAAGTGTAATTGGTATGTTATTAACATCAAAATTGCATTTTAGTAAAAACTCTGGTGCCTTTTGAAATATAGCATTTGGTTTTACAGTTATAAGACATGTAACTACTTATTTCACTGTTATACTAGCCTACATAACGGTGATATTACAAAATCCCAAGACCATAAGTTCACATTTGTTAATATTTAAAGAAACAGACGAAAATTAAATAAAACTCTTGATTGTTTAACTTCTGTGTGTTTTCTTCAATAAAGGGATGTCATGAGCTAACTGTATGCACTTAATTTCTTTTTCCTCTATGAAAATATGACAAAACATGTATTTCTTAATGTGAATGGTCATTACTTGTGAAATCGATCTAATTTCACAGCTTTGTCAAATTCCTCTTTTAATATCAATTAGAAAAATAAAAAATAGAAAACGTACTCGGTTACTAACGTAACCTCGGTTCTCTCTAGAAGAGGGAACGAGTACTGCGTTTTTTGTAAAAACGCTATGGGAAAAACTCTTTTTTCACGAAATACTGAAGCAAAAAATTATCCTTAATTTTCCATATATGTAAAGCGCGTTGCAGCAGTACACAGCTATGGCGAGACAGCTTGCTCGCTCATTGGCTGTTCTGCGGCAACTGCATAAGCCTATCGAGCGAGGCCTGAAGTGACGTCAGGCCTCCTTGCCACTTCCCGCCGAGACGGGTGTGGCTAACCTCTATAAAAGGAGCTCGAAAAGGCTGATTCACTTGATTTTCATCGCCGAAGCGAACCAGAGTGAACCGTACGCACGGCAGAGAACGCAGTACTCGTTCCCTCTTCTAGAGAGAACCGAGGTTACGTTAGTAACCGAGTACGTTCTCTTACGAGAGTCCTCTCGTACTGCGTTTTTTGTAAAAACGCTACGGGAACCCCTTGTAAAACGCTGTGCGTGCTGGGATAAAACACCGATCACTGGAAGCTAACCCAGGTATACAGTGCATAATCACCAGATAGACTCACAGAGAGTCTGGGAATAAGAGGGGGGCGGGACCTTAATTCCCTATATTGTAGCGCAAAACATGACCTCACAGAGAGAGTCTTAGAGACAAAAGGGGAATCCCTCCGTCCTTATATGGCCGCGTCCGCAGACGCAAATATGACATCACATAGACAAGGTGGGGAACCTGAACTAATGTGGGAAATGTGGGTCTTACACAATTCTGCCCATAAAACAGTCGGTAGCGCGCTGCGCTTGCGATTTCAGTGTTCTAGTTAGACAGCTGATTCGACTACACCGACAGTAGCTTAGCCTGCAAGGCGGGAACCTCTAGGTTGTAAAACCTAATAAATGTAGACGGCGAGGCCCAGCCTGCCGCCATACATATGTCCTGTAAGGAAATCCCGCTAGACCAAGCCCACGAAGAGGCGACGCCCCTCGTGGAGTGCGCTCTAACGCCCAACGGGCACTGGAGGCCCTTGGCAGTGTATGCCAGCGCTATGGCGTCAACTATCCATCTGGATAGGCTCTGTTTCGAAACAGCCATTCCCTTGGAACGTCCACTGAACGAGACAAAGAGCTGCTCAGTCCGTCTGAAGACAGCAGAGCGGGACGCGTAAGCTCTTAAAGCCCAAATGGGGCAAAGAAAACTTGAGTCCCCTTCCTCACTTGATCCCGGCAGGGCAGACAGGGAGATAACCTGAGCCCGAAACGGCGTGTTGAGGGATTTTGGCACATAACCATGCCTAGGTTTGAGTATGACTTTAGAGTCATTAGGCCCAAACTCTAAGCACGCTGGGCTCACGGAGAGCGCGTGCAGGTCGCCTATGCGCTTCACCGAAGCGAGAGCCATCAAAAACACTGTTTTAAAAGACAAATGTTTGAGGCTAATAGATTGGATAGGCTCGACAGGAGCACCTTTCATGGCCGCCAAAACCGTAGAAAGGTCCCACATAGGGACTGAAGGAGGTCTGGGAGGATTCAGCCTCCTAGCTCCCCTGAGGAAGCGGATGACTAAATCGTTCCTTCCTAGTGACTGACCTAGCGTTGTTCCAGAGAACGCTGCAATAGCCGCCACATAAACTTTGAGCGTGGAAGGGGATCTGCCCTTATCCAACAGCTCCTGTAGGAAGGAGAGACCCTCCGTCACCTCACAATCGAGGGGTGATAGGCCCCGAGCTGTACACCAGCCGGAGAAAACCGACCACTTCGAGGCATAAAGCCGCCTAGTCGACGGTGCTCTAGCCTGAGTGATGGTATTCAGCACTCCCTCTGCGAGATCAACGGATACCCGTTGAGCGCCCACACATGAAGGGACCACAACTCCGGGTGGGGGTGCCAAATCGAGCCCCCGGCCTGCGAGAGGAGATCCCTCCTCAATGGCACTGGCCATGGAGCAATGTCTGCTAACTGCATCAGGACTGGAAACCATGCTTGGTTCTTCCAGAACGGAGCTACAAGCAGTATTGAGCATTTCGTTTCCCTGACCCGCTCTAACACCTGAGGCAGGAGGGAGACGGGGGGAAAAACGTATAGCGGGCAGCGCGGCCACATCCGGGACAGCGCGCTGTCGTTCTTGGAAAAGAACGCGGGGCAATGAGCGTTTTCGCGGGACGCGAATAGGTCCACCTCCGCTCTGCCAAATCTCTCCCACAACAGCCGGACTGTTTGCGGGTGTAGAGACCATTCGCCCAGGGGAATGTTGTTCCTGGATAGTCTGTCTGGGCCCAAATTCTGGAGCCCAGGCACATGCACTGCTCTCAGCGAGCGCAAATTGTGTTGAGCCCATGTTAGGAGGCGTTTTGCCAGCCTGTACAGGGATCTGGATCTGAGACCGCCCTGGCGATTTATGTAGGACACCACGGCCGTGTTGTCCGAACGGACTACGACGTGTTGGTCCTTGATTCGGGGACGAAAACGCGTCAGCGCGTTGTGCACTGCCAGCATTTCCAGGCAGTTGATATGTTGGAGCTTTTCTCGTTCTGACCACAGGCCGAAGAACGGTCTGCCCTCGAGCAGCGCTCCCCATCCCGAGGTGGATGCGTCTGTCGACACCATCCTCACTCTCGAGGAAGTCCCCAGGCTTACACCTGATCGCCTATCCAAGGTATCAGGGCTGTCACACAGCTCTGATTGACCTTGAGACATAACCGGCCGGACACCCACGCTCCGTGCGGTACTCGCGCTCTTAACCAGAACTGCAGAGGGCGCATGCGGAGCAAGCCCAGCTGAAGAACTGGCGATGCCGAGGCCATGAGACCCAGCATCCTTTGAAACTTCCTGAGCGGGGTAGTCGCGCCGCAGCGGAAGGATCTCGCTGCGCGCTGAATGTGTAGCACGCGCTGTGGCGACAGCCGCGCTGTCATAGACTGTGAGTCCAGAATGGTACCCAGAAACGAAATCGCTTGACTGGGGTTCAGCGAACTCTTTGTCCAATTGACTGTGATACCAAGATTCTCGAGGTGTTCGAGTAAAATGGTTCTGTGCTCCACGAGCTGTGATCGTGATTGAGCTAGGATCAGCCAGTCGTCCAAATAGTTCAGCACTCGCGTGCCTCTGAGTCTGAGAGGAGCGAGCGCTGCGTCCATGCACTTCGTAAATGTACGAGGTGCCAGGGACAAGCCGAACGGCAGGACTGTATACTGGTATGTCTGACCCTCAAAGGCGAATCTCAAGTATCGCCTGTGATGTGACGCTATCTGTATTTGAAAATACGCGTCCTTCAGATCTATCGACATAAACCAGTCTCCTCGGCGAATATGCGCAAGGATTTTCCTGGTCGTGAGCATTCTGAAACTGCGTTTCACTAATGCTCTGTTCAGCCGTCTTAGATCCAGTATGGGTCTGAGACCACCGTCCTTTTTGGGGACCAGAAAGTATCTGCTGTATAGCCCCCCTTCGCTTTGAGCTTGGGATACATGCTCTATCGCCCCTTTGCTCATCAGTTTTGATATTTCGGCGCGAAGTAGGTGTGCTACTTCTAAAGTCACCGTAGTTTCGACGCGCGCTGTGAAGCGGGGAGGGCGTCGACAAAACTGTAGCGAGAAGCCTCTCTTTATAATGCCTAGCACCCAATCCGAAACCCCTGGAAGCGCTGCCCATGCCTCTGCATGGTTGGCTAAGGGTTGGATGCGAAGCGCGCTCTGTTCGCCTTGCGACAGAGGTGCTTCGGGGCGCAGTAACATAGGCGTTACGCCTGTGACATTCGAAGCGGGGAGCGCGCTTATTACAGCGGGCAGAACGCTCGTCCTCGACCCTACTACAGTGCTTAACTGAGTGAGGGAGGGCTGAGAAAGTCTCGTGGGACTCATGCTGTCTGCGAGTAAATGTGGGCGGGAAACGGGCACATTCACTGCTTTGGACGCGCTGCCTGCCTGAGCAGAGCGAGCGCGCACAGGTGTCGTTTTTACAGAAAACCTGTGATCTGTGAGACATAGTGTTCGTGGGCACTGGGAAGTGGGCACTTTTACTATGTTGGAAGCGCAATCGACCCGAGTCGATTTTATGTGCGCGAGCCCTGAGTGTAGGGCTGTGCTTGTGTGTAGGGATGGGCACTGGGCAGTGGGCATCAATGCTACATTTATAGCATCATCGGCCGTGGCCGGGACAACAGAAAACCTGTGATCTGTGTGACATAGTGTTCGTGGGCACTGGGAAGTGGGCACTTTTACTATGTTGGAAGCGCAATCGACCTGAGTCGATTTTATGTGCGCGAGCCCTGAGTGTAGGGCTGTGCTTGTGTGTAGGGATGGGCACTGGGCAGTGGGCATCTGCTCTACACCTGAAGCACCATCGGCCGCGGCCGGGATTTTTATTTATTTAAATTATTTTATGAAGCGCGTTCTACCGAGGGGGAAGCGCGCTGATCACAACGGACAGAATGCCTGCGCTCGACCCCGCTGCGGTGTTTAACCGAGCAAAGGAGGGCTGGGCGAGTCCCGTAGGACATATAATGGCCGTGAGTAAGTGTGGGCGCGGGAGAGCGGGCACAGTTACTGCAATGAGTGCACTGTCTGCCTGAGCAGAGTGAATGCACACAGGTTTCGTCTTTACAGAAACCACAAGGCATGCAGAACATAGTGTTTGTGGGCACTAGGCAGTGGGCACGTTCACTATGTTGTGTGCGTGATCGACCCGAGTCGAATATATGAGCGCGGGCCCTGTGAGAAGGGCTGTGCTAGTGTGTAGGGATGGGCACTAGGCAGTGGGCGTTTTCTCTACACATATAGCATCATCGTACCACGTGCTCGTGGGCTGCAAAAAACACGTCTGCAGTTGCCTCTCGGGGAACAAACAGAGTGATTTGCATTCGGCGGCATAAATATTTTCTGCCGGCAGACCCGGGATTCGAACTCGGATCCCCCGCGCGAAAGCCTAAGAATCTACCACTGGACCACAGTGAAGATACATAGACATAAAGTCAGCGCGAGTATTATCCACACTGGCGTTTGCTTGCAGGCATGCGAGTAAGCACAACATGCAATACTAACATTTTCAGACGCCTGAAAAATGCCAGAATGTGAGAAGAGTGGATATCGCCCAGTTTCAGCGGGGCTGAAAACACTCCATTCTCCTTTCGCCAGTGACGCACGGGAACCGTAGAAACGGTGTTTGGTTGCAGGCAAGCGGGTACTACGCGCTCGCTGGCTGCAAAATGCATCTCTGCAGTCGCCTTGAGGGGACTGACAGAGCGAAGCATTGGCGGCATAAATATATATGCCCGCTAGACCGGGATTCGAACTCCGGTCTCCCATGCGGAAAACCTATAATTCCACCACTGAGCCAGGCAAGCGTGCTGGCAGGCATGCGTGTTATAACAGACTCACTTGCTGCAATAATATTTCCAGTCGCCGAACAGGGAACTGAGAAATGTGAGAGAAAAGAGGTCAGACCGACCAACGGCGGGACTAAGAACACTCTTTTCTCCTTCGCCGGTGAATGACGCGTGCAGAGGCAGGGTAGCTTTTCTTGTAACGTAAAGAAAAACTAATCCCGCCATCCGCTTCCAGGAAGGGCAGCCTCGGAAAGGATGCCCGGCGAGTCCTCAGAGTCACCGTAGGCAATTGGCTCGGAGTGAAGGCGTTTCGCCGTCAGCGAGCGCGAGCGCTGCATGAAGGCATCTTGAAAAAGACGCAGCTCTTTTAGGGGTGAGTGTTGCAAAGCGAACACACACACACACACACAAGAACAATAGAATGGAAAGGATATGGCGTCGGAAAGCGCAGCAGGTACGGCGGTAGAAGGTGGCGTTGGCCAGCGGCTTCGAGGGCTCGTCCCGCTGAAGTGCTTGCATCAGACGACGCGTGCTTCCTCGTGATCCAGCGATGCGAGAGCTTCGCTGAAGAGATGAAAATCAAGTGAATCAGCCTTTTCGAGCTCCTTTTATAGAGGTTAGCCACACTCGGCGGGAAGTGGCAAGGAGGGCGCGAAGCGCCCTCATTGGCCTGACGTCACTTCAGGCCTCGCTCGATAGGCTTATGCAGTTGCCGCAGAACAGCCAATGAGCGAGCAAGCTGTCTCGCCATAGCTGTGTACTGCTGCAACGCGCTTTACATATATGGAAAATTAAGGATAATTTTTTGCTTCAGTATTTCGTGAAAAAAGAGTTTTTCCCGTAGCGTTTTTACAAAAAACGCAGTACGAGAGGACTCTCGTAAGAGAACTTTAGAAAACCTGTAAAAATGTTCCAAGGGTTGGTGAATAAATCTCAGGTGGTGTGACATCATCAGGTCACATGACCAGGAAGTTATGTAGATTTGCGTATTTCAAAAATTCATTAAAAATAGACGAAATGACATTTTCCAAATCCAAGTCGTGTATGGTGTGTTCCAAGGGTTGGCGAATAAATCCCAGGTGGTGTGACATCATCAGGTCACATGACCAGGAAGTTATATAGATTTACGTATTTCAAAAATTCATTAAAAATTGACGAAATTACATTTTCCAAATCCAGGTCGTGTATGGTGTGCTCCAAGGGTTGGTGAATACATTACATGTGGTGTGATATCACCTGTTTCTATAAGGTAAAATGAAATTTTGGGAGTACAATGTAATAACCATGTACCCATTCATAGTGAATATCCCATTCACAGCTTAAAACTATCTAGGCCTATTTGACAAAAAATAGGTTGTCCACTTAATTCACATCTTTACATTTTATTAGTATGCTTTATGTGGTTTCGCACCTTGGAATGCTTATTTGTGTGTGTGTGTGCAGCTTTGAGACAGTCCCTTAATTTGCTTGGCGAATGTCTAACGAATGTCCAACATAATACCCACTAATAGGCAGCTGCTTTCAGTCGTTTCGTCTATGCGCAGGGCTCCTGACTAACTCTTTTACTAGGAGCACTGTAGCCGATATATACCACGATATATAGTGTCTGTGTATATTAAACCGCAAAAAGACTATTTAAATATTAACCTTGCATGTTCTGCTCTCAAACGCGCAAACGCACAGTTCTCTTACGAGAGGTCTCTCGTACTGTGTAAGTATCTTACGCTAGGGGGAAAACCTCTTTTCCACGAGATATTGAAGCCAAAAAATTATCCTATAATTTTGTATTATTGCAAAACGCGTTGCAGCAGCACGCGGCCATGGGCGAGACAGCTTGCACGCCCATTGGCTGCTCTGCGGCAACTGCATCAGCCTACCGAGCGAGGCCTGAGGTGACGTCAGGCCAATGAGGGCCCTCCTCGTCACGTCCCGCCGAAACGGGCGTGGCTTAGCCCTATAAAGGAAGGCTCGGGACAGCTGATCCCTGATTTTTCATCTCTTCAGCGAAGCTCACGCATCGTTGGATCCCGAGAGAAGCCGCGCTGTCTGAAGAAGCCTTTCAGCAGGACGAGCCATCATCTGAAGCTGCTGGCCACGCCGCCTTCTACTGCCGCTCCCGCTGCGCTATCCGGCGCCTATATCCTTTTCTCTGCTTCTGTGTTTTGTGTATGTATGTGTGCTCGCCACCGCGACACACACTCTCATTGCACTAAAAGAGCCGGGCGTCTTTTTCAAGACAGCTGATCCCTGATTTTTCATCTCTTCAGCGAAGCTCACGCATCGTTGGATCCCGAGAGAAGCCGCGCCGTCTGTATGTGTGTATGTGTCCCCCCCTTTCCTGAGGATCACGCAGCTCTCGCGCTCGCTGACGGCGACTGCCCTCACTGCGAGCCAATTGCCTTTGGTGACTCTGAGGACTCACCTGGCATCCTTCTCCGAGGCTGCTCCTCCTGGAAGCGGACGGTCGGGGTTAGTTTTTCTTTACGTTACAAGAAAAGCTACCCTGCCCCTGTGCGCGTCACTCACCGGCGAAAGGAGAAAAGAGTGTTCTTTAGTCCCGCCTCGGCCGGACTGCCCTTTTTTCTCTCACATTTCTCAGTTCCCTGATCAGGCAACTGGAAATATCATATTGCAGCAAGCGAGTCTGTTATAAACACGCACGCCTGCCAGCAAACGCCGAAGAATACATGTTGACACTCTCTTATATGCTCAGCGCATCTGAAAGCCTGTGTTTCCCCCTGTGGCTCAGTGGTGGAATCATAGGTTTTTCGCACAGGAGACCGGGGTTCGAATCCCGGTCCAGCGGCATATATTTATGCCGCCAATGCTTCGCTCTGTCAGTTCCCTGAAGGCGACTGCAGATGTGCATTTTGCAGCCAGCAAGCGCGTAGTAAAACCCGCTCGCCTGCACCCAAACACCGTTTCTACGGTCCCCGTGCGTCACTGGCAAAAGGAGAAAAGAGTGTTTTTAGTCCCGCTGCGCCGGGCCGATATCCACTCTTCACACATTCTGGCACTTTTCAGGCGACTGAAAATGTACAATATTGCAGTGAGCGAGCCTGTTGTGCTACCCGCACGCCTGCAAACAAACGCCAGCGTGGATATACTCGCGCTAACTGAATGCTAAGCTGCTGTCGGTATAGACGAATCAGTGCTTCTTACTAGGACGCTGAGGTTGTAAGCACTGCGCGCCGCCGACTGTTTATGCTATGGGCTGTATTGCGTAAGACCCGCATTTTTATGCACCAGTTCAGGTCAGTTCCGCCCTGTCTGTGTATGATTATGTTAACATTGCGTCTATGACGCTGCTTCATATGGATGGAGTGATTCCCCTCCTCTTTCCAGGACTCTCTGTGAGTTCCCCTGGTGATTGTGCACTGTAATTCCTGGGCTTCGCCTTCAGGTTTATTGGTGTTTGATCCCAGCACGCACGGCGTTTTGCATTGGGTCCCCTAGCGTAAGATACTTACACAGTACGAGAGACCTCTCGTAAGAGAACGTACTCGGTTACTAATGTAACCTCGGTTCTCTCTAGAAGAGGGAACGAGTACTGCGTATCTTGCCGTGCATGCAACACACTCTGGTTCGCTTCGGCGATGAAAAATCAGGGATCAGCTGTCCCGAGCCTTCCTTTATAGGGCTAAGCCACGCCCGTTTCGGCGGGACGTGACGCGGAGGGCGCAAAGCGCCCTCATTGGCCTGACGTCACCTCAGGCCTCGCTCGGTAGGCTGATGCAGTTGCCGCAGAGCAGCCAATGGGCGCGCGAGCTGTCTCACCCATGGCCGCGTGCTGCTGCAACGTGTTTTGCAATAATACAAAATTATAGGATAATTTTTTGGCTTCAATATCTCGTGGAAAAGACCCCCTAGCGTAAGATACTTACACAGTACTCGTTCCCTCTTCTAGAGAGAACCGAGGTTACGTTAGTAACCGAGTACGTTTCATTTACCTCACACACACACTGAAGCACGAGTGACATTCGCATTGTTTTCAGTCTCTGCTGCCTCACGATATGATGACATGATGAAATTCATCTCCAGAGCCGCTCTGAGAGTCACTTCATGAGCATTTTACCGTTTCATTTGAGAAAAACTTATCGTCATATCATACACACACAGAAACTCAAAGGTCTTCACGGCAACCCGTCAAAATAAAAGTTTGGTTTAACTTGAAGAAATTGACAGAAATAATTATATTAGGCTACTTATATTAGGCTACTGTGCAGTAGATTTAGCCACGTCTCCATGTATTAAAAATACTACTACTACTACTAATAATAATGTGTGCATAGGTTGTTTATTTTTCCCTTGTTTTTTTTTTTTTTATTAGCAATATTTACGTTTAAACAGCATATAGCCTTCAAAGCTCATGTATAATTTACTTATGCTTACCATCATAAATAATAAAGTCATTGAATTTAATTTAATATATTTTTAAAATAGTTAAATAAAATAAAAAAATAGTTCCAACAGATTTTGCTGTGGTACCGAAATTGGTACCGAGAACCGTAAAATTCTAATGGTATCGGTACCAACTACTGGAATTTTGGTATTGTGACATCCCTAGTAAGCATTATTATGTGCCACCCTGTAGCAGCAACAGAAATGTTCCCAATGTGAATCAAAGTATCTGTAGTCTGTCTATAAATCACAACAATTACGTACATTTTATTTGTGCCTGACCTGCATGAATTAAGCAATGGGAAATGCCATTGTACATGTTCACTCTCTCTTTGAAGTCCATTACATCAGGGTTTGCTATTGCGGTGATACGAATTAATTATTTATAATAAGAATATTCCATAAAAAATAAGAATCATCAATTTTGAATTCATGGTGACAGTAGATGTAAAGATGTATATAAGGCATGTAAATCAGGCAAAATATATATGTAAATAAAATTAAAACAACATTACAATAAATCCCCATATGCAAAAAAAAAAAAAAGATTACACTTTATTTTAAAGTGACGTAGTTACATTATACTGAGTAATATTAATCAACTACATGTACGAACTATAACTAATGTAGCGTTTATACGCCCGTATAAATATAATTAATTATTATTCATAACGGATTATGATCAATAATTAATAATTTAATTATTTTCAGAATTTACTGTAGCAGAATCAATAGTATGATCATTTTATCAGTTCATCCAATGAACAGAAAGCATAAACAATTATTAACTCTAGGAAATATAATATCTTCCTGGCCAAGAAAGAATAATCCCCAGCTAACAATAAATTAAGAAATAACCAAGGGTAAAAGCATAGGTAACTTAGATCGAAGTTCAAGACAATAAATTCGTAAGCACATAACACAAGTAACACTTCTCTTTTCAAATACAAACAATACTTTATTGATTATATGCTAACACATAAACTAATATCTAACACAAACACACGCACACGCATACACACACATTCATACAAGTTGCCGAAAGAAAGAAATAAAGAGTTTGGAAAGAATGAGTTTAAGAGTGAGATGATGAAATCTCAAGATTCCATGCACTTACAGTATAAGACATATCCTGAACGAACCATCAATCATTAATTAACCCTTCTATCGTTTCTTAGACAGGTTATTAAATTTATATCAATACACCAGTTCAGCTTAAAAGTCTGAAGGTTACTTGCTCGTTTTGCGTTCCTTTTTGGGAATTCCTTTGGTCAGCGTCAAAGGGGTTTCCCGAGTTCGTTCGTTGCGTGCCTGGTCTGAGGCAGCCAATCACGTGGTGTACTGGCGGGTTGATGGAAGTCTTTGTTTGAAGCTGGCTTTGCAGAAGAAACGTGGACCGAAACTTTGCCGCAAAACTTAACTTAGAACCGAGACTCACAACGGAAAATAAAGGAAAACTTAGAAAAGAAAGAAAATTGAGACGAGAGTAAGATGGCTTGAATAAAGCTGTTGAACCCGTTCTTCTGATCTTAATTTGGGTTCTTTGTCTCTGCGGCCTACATGGTTACTAGTCTGTCTGGTTTTCTTTTGATTGAGAGCTCCGTTTCTTTGTTCGGGTCTAAGATTTTAAACTCAAAGTTTGTCCAACCTCCAGGATGAGTTCTGTCCAATTAGACACTGGCTAAATTTAGGAGGTGGCGTTCTTTTCAGTTCTGATCGTAAATCATGCTTATCTGTGCTCTCCTTACTAACAGAGAGAACAAATGCTACAGTTTAGACATCATTAGTATTATAAGAATCCGAAACATTTTACACAGATTTCACTCAAGCCATCTCTTTAAGAGCATACAGTCATATTGATATGAAACACAACACACTTTCATTCAAACATCTAACAGTTATAACCATTAAATGACTTGTAATGTAGTCTAAGCAAGTATAGACACCTATAGGTTGTGGACAATGTAGACATGTTTGATTATAGGTCAGTCAAGAATTGTTCTGTGATGAGTTTTATGGATTTTGATATTCAAAGTGTGTTGGTGTGTAAAGTTTATGGGGTCTAAGACATTCCAATCTGAGGTCATGGATAGTTCCTGCTGAAGTCTGTTTTGTTCATCGCTCATGGGAACTTGGTCCTTAAGAAAGACGGGGTATGTTAGTCGCAGGGGTCAGGTGACCTCTTGGTAGGGCCCTGAGCAGTACCATCTCTGAACCGATCCGTCTTGCAAAACTATCAAACGTTGACAACGTTCTTCCTTAAAGTTAATCAATAAAAGTCTTTGGTTAGCAGACTCACTGGAGCCAGTGGGTGATTTATGGCTCTGGGTTTGGTGATTTGAGTCTGGAATGTGAAGACTCTTTGTGGGATTATGTATGAACAAAATCACCTAAAAGCTTCAATTGTGTTTGATTATTCTCACAGTCGTTACACTAACTATATATTTGTATTGTTTGATATATTACAGATCTCTGTCTTTCAATTTAAATGGATTTATTTATTTTTTTTTTCATTTTTAAACACTTTGTTTGGCAGTTTTAAATTGTGACCTCATGCTGAGGACAGGCTAAATTACATGTGTTTTTCAAACATAGAGCATGTATTTAAAATAAAACTAAAGAAATCATTTAAAAATAAAAACAATGAATGTCCTGATTATCCAGATTTCCTTTAGATTGAACTTTAAGTATTTTAATTTTGATTAATTTCTTTATTTTTAACATAAAGAGGGCTTTTGTGTGTAGGACATGTTTTGTCCCGTATCTCAAGAATCAGTTATAGATTAAATGGTTAAATCAGTCTGGGTTCGAAGCAGGCCTCAACCAAGCCATTACAAAAGGCAATCTGCACCACCAAGCCTGCAAAAGTATGTGTCAGGCAACCAACTGAACCCTACCGGACAAACACAATTGTGTTACAGGACACTGTATCCATAACTAAGACATTTCTAATTTGAGGTTTTTTTCTATTGTATCCTTTTATTTTTCTGCTCTTTATGAGTTGTTCAGTGGAATATAAGGGATCCCCTGTTGCTTACCTGGTAGAGTGTTTGCTGTCAACATTAAATCCTTATTTGAAGGTTCAATTCTGGAGGTAGCATAAATGGCAAAATAAAGCTTTCAAAAAACGTTTTTGTTTGTTTTTTTTGTAGGTTCAAAGCTGTCACTTGAGTCGCCTCCAGAAACTTAGAGCACATCACAATGCTTGTGAAGAACGATACATGAAGGCGCACACAAAAACTGTAAATGGTGAACGGGAGAAGACCACGTTTTTATATCAGAGCATGAAAACAAAGGTTAGTTGTATTAAAGTTGTATTAGTTGTAGGTCATTCTTATGTTCGTAAAAAAAGTGACCTTTGGGGCATTTTTCAACATCATAACATTGAGCTTGCCATTTTCAGTCAGCAGACCCTTCTAGTCAGCAGTTGGCCCACACATTGGTTATTTGTGGGCATGCAGTAGGGCCTGTTGAGCCCAGGTCACAGTGCTCAGTCTGCACCCAAGACAGTGAGCCACAGGGTTCCCCAAAATAAAGCTTTAATAGGCTTGCCTGGTGATCTTTACTCTTATACTTGTTCTGATTTAAAACAAAATGATAGGGAGTTCTGGGAGGCCCTTTTTCCTGCACATATGAGGAAGGACACACAAAATAAAAACTAACAGCAGAATTCCAATATTTAAAAAAACTAAATGAGAAAACCCAATTAAGATTAAAGTAATTATTGTACTGTAATCGTCCAACGTCCAAGTGACGCACTAAGCCACGGATCCGCCCCTCTGGAACCACAGTCATCGCAAGGCCTCTTCAGAAGCCTCATGGATGTTCTTGATAGCTCTTCTTCCCTTTAAAACCGAGAAGTTTAAGAGTTTGCTGAACTCATTTCCCAGCAAAGCTCTGACATCCAGAGATCTCCTGCCATTGCTCCAACACATTGAGACGAGCTCTTCATATTTTGCCTTTTTGAACTCGCTGGCTTCCTCAATCCTGTCTTTAGAGGACAGTTAGTTCTATCAAAACCACTTAGTTTCGCTACCGATGTCAACACCATGTTTGGGCGGAGCCGTGTGATTTGCGATGTTCTCTGGGAACTGAAGCTGCCTTCCTAGGTCAACCTGGCGCTGCCAGTCCTGTGCTGTGGTGAGCAGAGTGTGTGAGCAGTGCGGAGTGGGAGCGGAGCGAAGGAGCGGAGTTGCGTGATTTTGCCAGGAGCGAGGAGCGGATTTTTTTAATGTCGGAGCGTTGTGATTTTCTCTCGCTCCAAAAACGCTCCACTATCGCTCAGGACCAAACCACTGTGAGGCAACGGAGGGGGACTCAAAATGTTTCTAATCATATTTTGCATTTGTTTGCATTTGTATTGTTTTACTAGTACTTTCACAAACATTTATATAAAGTATATATCATGTAATTAATTTTACACATGCTTTTAATGATATTTTTACCGACCCCATCACGATTTCTACCTGTGCAACTCCATTATAAGATGGATGATTTTATAAGGCCCTGCCTGTTTACACGAGAACGCTCGCGGGTGAAAACGTAAAAATATTTTATCAGATGTGCCTTTCGTTTAGACGGCGACGGCGTTTTTGGGGCTTAAAAACGCAAAAGAAGTGAAACCTTCCAGAGTGGAAATCTTAAAAACGCTCCTCCGTCGTTGTGATGAGGCGTGATAGAAAAATGGTCCCCCACAAGAAAATAATGGCAAGGCCGCAATAGCACTTCTTGTGCAAGTTGTTTTATTTAAGAAAAAAAAAAAAATATATATATATATATATACAAAATAATAATAATAAAAAAAATAGGCGAGATGGGGAAACTGGAGTAAAAATATCCAGACAGCCCTTGGCTGTTACATCCTTCTACAGAAAGGTAAGTACACACAACTACCATCCCCAGAACAGTCAAACAAGGCTGGCTTTTAAAGCAGAAGCTCCACCCACATGGACTCATCCACATTCTTACAGAGGTAAGTATTATAGCTTTACATACATTTTTATATACATAACATAAGTGTCAGAACATCAATATACACATTCACATTGTATAACATTCATCACCTAAATATATATATATATATATATATATATATATATATATATATATATAATACTATATATATGCACATATACATCATTCCTTATCACACATGAATTAACTCAACCCTAAACAAACAACATTTACGACAGTCCAGTTGCCAGAGCAATCGCGCATGCGCAACGAGGGAATCTAGTGATATCTACCCTTCTGGATCGTCACCGGGGTTTGCCATTTGCTTCCGGTAACATGGACAAAGACGCAACACAAACAAATAACTAATGACGAGATAACGTGCAGATAAGTACAATAAATATGTATTGCTGAACTTATCTGGTGTTTGTGTGTGTTTATTAAGGGATATAGGATAGGATGTAGTAATGGAGTGGTCATGAGTGCGTTATGTATGAAACTGAACGTTAACCTGACCCTAGTGTGCACCCAAGGGTAGGATAAACATGCAAACGGTTGAACAGTGAATCATATGCATGTGAATACAGTGCTGTCGCGATCGTGTTTCCGTCTAAACGGTAAAAGCAAAAGTCTGCTAGACAGTGAAGGCACCGATCAGTGCTTCACATTGCCACTGAGTGCATACTACATTGAATTTTACACACTTTTGCGTCACCAATTGCACGCAGATTTCCCTCCCATAACGGTCGTCTAAACGCAGAATAAAAGTTATTACTTTTGCGTTTTCTCTTCAGATCGTTTCCGAAATATTACCGTGAAGAAGGGGAAAAAATATAAATGTATTGTAAAAGGTAGTGATGACAAAGGAGAACGCGAGTGCGGGGAGGTGATTACAACGTCAAAAGATTCCTTGTGATTCCTATTTTGCTTTGTTTTAAAGTGAGCTAAAGGATAGCCTAATTTATTGGTTTGGGGCTGTTCAAAATTCCAATAAAGTATGTGGATGTTCTTCTCTTAGTACTCCGTATTCGTTTTACAGTACATGCATCTTCTGATCAGAGGTTGGTGTTATTTAAAAAAAAAAAAAGAATAAAAATTTACCGTGGAGCGAAAACGGAGCGAGACGTATTAAGGGCGGAGTGGGGAGCGAGCGAGGAGCGGAAAATTGTACACCCAGAGCGGAGCTTGAGCGGAGTAATTATGAAATGCTTTGAGCGTGGAGCGCAAATTCTCTCCGCTCCGCTCCGCTCACATACTCTGGTGGTGAGCAGTCCTCCCTGAGGAGATACTTCTGATAGGTCTAGCTGGATCACTTTTGACCTGTTCTTCAATGACACCGAAACATTCTGTGCCTATGTTCATTATGAGTGTGCACATAGTCTGGAGTTTCCCATTACCCATCAATGTCTTCTCCAGGATATTCTCTACATCCTCATCCAACTAAAGCCACTCCTTTTAATTAGCGGCAGGTCACTTAACCTGACGCTGTTCAGACTTCCTGCTTTGTATAGGGACTCATGTTGCATGGAGGTTATGGGGTGAGTGCTCCTCTGTCTGACCAGGTTCTGTAGTTGGCACCTTGAAACTTGCCAACTGCATTGCTCCACTTGTCCCTTCCTCAAGCATGCCACCGGTGTTTGGTGAATCATCAGACCTCTCAGGTTCTTGCCTGCCTTGATGCAAATAAGGTGAGCAAAATGCTGTGCTCGTGGTCATTACCAATAGATTCGTCCAATAGGGATGCTCATCCAACCCGCCCACCTCCCCCCATTCTTAGATGACTGTCAGAAGAGTTATTCACTCATCAGATGATCACGCTCGTGCTATGAGTGTCTGCGAAAAAAGCGGCAATAATATCTGAATGCAAAGCAAATGAGGAACCTGTGTTGCTATCTTTTTTCTAATGTTCATATTATAATCTTGTGTTTCTTTAAGCGCACATCTTCATGTCTGATCGAATTTCTTGACATATATCTCTATCAGCAATGACTCGACTCAATGGTTATGATTTTTTGTCTTGGCATTCCGGATCAAGACTTCTAACTCATATGCTTTATTCACAGCCTAACAGGAAAATGCTTGGATATGAAACAGAAGATTCAAGTTCAGAGTTCAGTGAGTATATACCGGAAACAGAGGATCAATCAGAGAGTGACAGGTCAGCAAAGGAAGAGAGTTTAGCAAAAAATGTCAAACAGCAAAAGAGAAGAAAGGTTCAGTCAAAAACATCAAGATCGAAACCATGTAAAAGAAAGCGTGTGACACGTTCTAGTTCCTTGGCTACCAGTGGAGCCAAAGAATCCTCTTCATCTGTTGAAAATGACACCTGACAATCCTCTTCATGTGACGAACATGACAGCGGCGAATCCTCTTCATCTATTGAAAATGACACCTGACAATCCTCTTCATGTGACGAACATGACAGCGGTGAATCCTCTTCATCGGATGAACATATCAGCGGCCAATCCTCTTCACCTGATAATTCTGAAGTGAAGGTCATGATGCTGAAGAAGAAAACAGATGGCGGCAGACTATACAACAAAAAGTACTTCTGCTTGTTCTGCTCTAAACCATTCAGTAAAATGGCACACCATTTGGAATCAAAGCACAAAGATAAGCCAGAGGTGGCAAGAGCAGTTGCATTTCCGAAAGGGTCTAAAGAGTGAAGATTACAGCTGAGTTTATTGAGAAATAAAGGGAACCGTTGTCATAATACTCGGGTGCTTAAAGAAGAAGGAGGACTGGTGATACCCCGACAGCAATCCATTGCACCAGTAACAGCAAGTGATTGCACTGTGTAAACTGTGAGGTCTACCTAAAGAGGAGATCATTATGGAGGCACATGCAGAGATGCCATCTTAGCAAAAAAGTCAAAGGAATGAAGCCAGGAAAAACTCGAGTTCAGGCCCTTTGCTCGTATACTGAACCAGTTCCAGAGAGTGTGAATGCTCGATTTTGGAAAATGGTGCTTGAAATGCATGAGGATAAGATAACACATGTTGTCCGCAAAGAGAAAATCATTTCAAAATTAGGGCAACATCTCTTTAATAAGCATGGCCATGATGTCACAAAACATGAATATATCAGACAAAAGATGCGCAAGACAGGACGGAGGTGTCAGATTTCTTTGTACCGGCTAATTTTCCTCATGTGATTGAAGCAGTTCACAGTGTGTCTGGTTTGAATGAGGAAACTAACACATTCAAAGCACCATCTTTAGCACTAAAGTTAGGGCACAACCTCAAGAAATTGGCCAACATTATTGAATGCGAAGCAATGATGTCAGGCGAAAAGAATGCTCTTAACAATGTGCAGGCCTTCAAACAAATCTGTGACACTAAATGGAGTGAGTGTGTGTCATCCCAGGCCCTCCGAAATTTGAGTGAGGCAAAATGTAACTCTCTGCAACTCCTTCCCTTTGCTGAAGATGTGGAAAAAATGCACCAGTATCTTGACAGACAGAGTAAGGAGTACCAAACAAAACTTGAGGAAGAACCAAGTAACAAGAACTGGGCAGAACTTGCAAAAATGACACTTTGTCAGGTAATACTTTTTAATCGTAGAAGAGAAGAAGTATCCAAGATGTCCCTTAATGCTTTTACATTGAGGGATACCTCGTTGACTCATCCAGATGTAGAGCTTGCTTTGTCAGACCTTGAGAAGAAACTTTGTAAGCACTTCCAAAGAATTGAGATAAGAGGCAAACGAGGACGAAAGGTCCCCATTCTTCTCACACCGGATATGCTGAGATCGATGGAGCTACTTGTCAAGACTCGCCGTAACTGTGAAGTGCCTGATGAGAATGTGTTCATGTTTGGAAGACCACAAGCACTCAGTCACTATAGAGGATCAGATGTTATTCGTAAGATTGCTCGAAGCTGTGGAGCAAAACACCCAGTGGCATTATCCTCCACGAGACGGAGAAAGCACATGGCCACTGTGTCCAAAGTCCTCAACTTAAAGGACAATGAAATGGATGACCTTGCTGACTTCCTCGGACATGACATCAGAGTCCATCTGCAGTATTATAGGTTACCCGAAGGCACATTACAGCTTGCAAAAATAAGTAAGGTTCTTATGGCCATGGAACGAGGACAGCTATCTGAATTCAAAGGAAGAAATATTGATGAGATCCAGATTGATCCACAAGGTAAAACAGGCCTAAGTTAATAACTTAGTAAATTAATTTACACGTATTCCTCCATAGATTATTTTTTTTGTCAAATGCCAATGAAATGTTTAATTGATTGATTTCAATAAATAAACTAGCAGATTGAAAATTCTCAAATGCCATGTTATGATCATCTGGAACTCCATTGTTGGTTATAGACATTGGTTGAATGTAGTTGTTTAAAAAATATTTTGTTTGCTACCTATTAATTTTATCTGTATGTTTACTGTGTTTTATAGAGAGAGTACTGATGGACAGTGATGGATCTGACTCTGAAAATGAGACTGGAAATGGTGCTTCACCTTCAGATTCAGCAGGGATGTAGTCAGCTACTGAAAGGGAATGATGGGAAAGCTAGAAAAGGCTTGAATATTACTGGAAGAAAAAATTTGAGTGTGCTTACTGATATTTAGGATTGCTTGTTGAATATTCTTTTACTAAAAGAGAGCTATTATGTGTCCAGACAAATCAATGGAGTCCACTAATGAAGTTGAACAACACAATCAACAACTATCCAAAAGTAATAAGATTTAAATTAAACAGGAGGATTATGAAGACTTCTGATATTGTTTTACTTTTAAAGAACCAGTGCTTTATGATTTGCATGTTTTTATTCAGTTCAGTTTCAGACATGCACAAACTATTTACAGTTTAATAAATAGAAATAAATGCAAAGTCTATCATTGTCCCAACACTCTTATGTATTTGTACTAGCAACTTACAACTTTGATTAAAACACCCTTAAGAAAAGTAAGGAAATTGTATTTCTCATGTTTTTGAAGTACACTCAATTAATTACATTTTACAGTGTAAATATATTTTAAATATATATTATTTAATATGAAAAGCGGCAATTCCTTGTGTATTATTCAATATATTGTAAAATATAACACAACATATATATTCAGTATATTTACACCATATAATATATCGATCGTAAATATATGTAACTATATTTTCATTTCATTTACAAGCAAAATCCTTATAATTGTGTTTTTTAGATCTGTTGCCGTTGGTCACCGTGGGCCAATATAATTTAAGCATGGGTAAACCCATCCCATTATGTGCAGCATTAATTAGGTCCTATATCTTAAATGTTTAGTTTCTAAAGGCTTAAACATGTAAAGAAAAGAGAAAGGTCCTCCTGTACAAATTTACTTCTTCAATTTCCCAAGCAGTAATTTTATGGTTAAGACCAATAAAACCTAAATATTGTGTCATGTTTGGCTTGGTCCATTTTCAGCCCAGGGTTGAGTTTACCGATAACGTTGTCTCTTAGCGCGCTACGAAGACTCTTAAGGTATAACTTAACTGAAGGTATACCATTTCTAGGCGTGTTCCCCAAACTATACCTTAGGAAGCTGCTTAAGATATGCCTTCTTACGCGTGACGTTACCCGGTGCTGTCCGTGGCGATGCTGCTGAATCTGCTGATATCGACGGCTCGTGAATCAGTTATTCTCTCGTGCAGGGGCTGTTTATGTGAGAAAGCGGTGTTCTTTATAAAAAAAGCACTTTAGAAATAGTTTCAACCACTCGGTGAGTTGCACAGTTTTGAAAACGAACGTTAAGGGTTGTTTTAAGGACATGTTTGTGCATGGCCATAGACTCCCATTCTAAAGCGGTCATGGGCAATTCTAAAATAGTCAAAAATTCGCGACAGGAACCATTGTCAAAATTTATTTGTCCACCACTCTTGTTTATCCAAAACAAACTACAAAATAGACTCAAAGTGTTAAATACCGGAATTGTCCTTTAACTATGAATGAACTATAAACTAATAATTTGTTAATGATTTGTACTGTAAGTAATATTTCACTGTATACTCACTATAAAGTATTACCCAGTCTTCTGCCAATTAACCGCACTGTTACACCCCCTCTCTGTTCTTGTGTTTATTGTTATTAAAACCACTTCGTATTGGATCCCGTCTACCCTCGTCTTCATCATCTCCTTATGACAGTCACTTAAACCCTTATTGCTTTTTTATTACAATCGCTACTACCGAGGTAGACCTAAAAGAGTAGCTAAAATAATGAACTTGCAAAAACACATGTAAACCTATTTGTCCACTAGACATAGGGGCTGTTTACACCTGGCCACTTCATGCGTTTTCTCAGATCGGATAGCTCTCTGATTCATCAAAACAGTTCCATTTACACCTGGTCACATAAATGTGTTTTTGCGAAACGGATTTAAATCCGATCTTCAATTCCCGCGCTATATGCAGATTTAATGGAGTGCACGTTACCATAGCAACAGATATGAGCTGCATTTTATTGATCATCAGCTAAAATTTCTAAATCAAAGACCGCAATAAGAGAGAGCGGCAACAGCCCTGGTAAGATCATTTCATTTCTTTACTTTTAATGATGATGATTGTGTGTTAAGCATCTGCGACTTACTTTCACTTTGATTTGCGATAGTTTGCACGTTGGTGCAATATATGAATATTGATTGGTGCAATATATGAATATATGCTCAGCTTCTCATCTGCGGTGATGCGTGTTCCAGTAGCGTCGTCATATCTGGCTATAACATATAGCCTAAGACACGCTCTCACACGTTTTTTTTTTTTTAGCATTTTTGGGAGGAGCACAATTTACATATGTGGTTTCAACAACCAGATGCATTTACACTTGTCCAGTCTCATCTGGAATGCGTCTCAGACCTCCTCCTGAAGTGGTTTGAGCGATCGGATTCAAATCCGTCTCAAATGCGTTTCGGAGGGCATGTACACCTGGTCTTTTCACGATCGGATAGTTATCCCATCTGAGAAAATGCATGAAGTGGCCAGGTGTAAACGACCCCTAAGAGAGCACAGTATTCACTGAGACAAGATGTACCTTTCAAAGGGACCACGGACACGGTGAACTACTAGAAACATTATAATATCCTCCAGTAACGGATTCTTGTCCAGCAAACTTGTAAGAGGTCTTAGGCAGCCAGCATGAGACAAGTAATCTGTCAAAGGCTCAGTAGACGTCTGAAGCTCCTCCACTGTTCTGGATTCACAAATCTGGCTCCAACAACAAACAAAACTAAACTAAAATTCTCTCTCTCTCTCTCTCTCTCTTATACATTACAGGTAATTTTATATATATAAAATTTATTTATTTTTTAAACATAAAAAAAACATTCATTGCATGCCTTACAAAAAAAATAGAAGTGCCCACAAACCCGTTTCAGTTTTTCACAGAGTTCATTGTCTGCAATGTCCTCAGTGACGGGTCTGCTCATCTCTGGTCCTTTAACTAAGCAGCTGAAAAGAGTTTCAGAAAGGAAAGATGGTGCTGGGCCTCCATGAACCAGGCTGACAGCAATGGATCGACCAGCAAAACAATATCTGTCATCCCCACACAGCTGTAAAATAAGGAGAATAAAAGTCCAATCAGGCAACTACCACTTTGTTATAATAATGTGGCCCAAAATAAATATTATACAATGAATTCAGCAAATTCATTATTACTATCATTTCAACTGACTCAATGCAATTATATATACCAAAGGAATCAAGGGCCAAGTTCAAGTGTCCCTCATGTCCCTCCAGCATTTCAGAGTGAGATAGTGCTTCCATAAGTAGTCGTAGAAATCCTTGTCGGGCCACCAAGATCAACAGCCTCTTCAGTTGTTCCCTTGTCATCAGAGAACTTAATGCACATTGTGTGGTTTGGGTTGTATGATGTTCTTCGAAAGCCTCGAATAGCTCCATCAAGCACTGCTGCACGATTGATGCTGAATCTGCAAATGCCTGTGCTTTTGATCTTTTCACCAAGTTCTTTTAAGATTTCACTTATGGAGGAATCTTCTTTGGGGCGTCTAAAATGACAATAACAGAAAATAAATCTTGCATTTAACATGCATTTACTCTAATCACAACTTACTAAACCATGAGTAATATATGCTAAAGACATAAGCTAAATTGTTAGGCTCTTTACATTGGTTACATTATGTCAAAATCCCATCTCAAAAATTTGTAGTAAAAAGTCTCCTACTTAAAAAAGCTCCTACTTCATGTTAACTAACCGCCCTTGATTTGAAAAAGACTCACTCCTCCAGATGATGTTATCAAAAGTTCAGTTAAATTATTGCTTTAATTTAGCATAATGCCCTTATGTCTGGTCCTCAATACTGGCAATAATAGCTGTGTACAGTTCTTCGTCTTCATCTTCATCTGATGAGTCATTTATGAGGTTAATGTAAGTTGAGGTGGGGCTGTTTGATTGTGATGTTTCTTGTTGGCTGCTGGAAGAGGCTTGGGCATTTGTTGATGGCTGTTCAACATGTTGTGTTGAAATGGATATTGCCATGGCATGGGACTCTGTTGCGGGTCGCTCCGCTGTTGAGGTTTTAGCACTTGCTGAAACTGTTCTTTGCATGACTTTGAGGACTGTGATGGCCACTCATCATCTGTACACCTGTCTCTACCTCCTCTTCGAAACAGTTCTCTTCAGAATCTGACGTTTCTCCATACACAGACTACAAACACAAGTTAGCAGTAGTCAAACTTTTGATCAGTGCTATTGTGCACTGTTACATTTGTGTGAAGTTAATGCCAAAATGTAGGACAAATTAAACTATTAACATTTTGGAAATACACTTAAATATATATTAAATAATACTTTATGATTTAAATGAAGTTTAATGGCTTATACTTACTTGAAGAGGCTCTGATGGTCTCAAATAAACAGAAGCTCGTTTGATAACCTCATGAATCATGTTGCCGTCTATCAGTTAGCAGTTCTAGCATGAGATCAAGCTTGGCATTATAAAACCTTAACTAATCCTAAAGAATTGTACACACCTGCATATGCACGATTACAAACCAACTTACCCCACACAACATGGACTTTTCCCTTAAATGCCTCATGGACTTTATTCATGACTGTTCTCTAGTCCCACGCTTTATCAAACTCAAAAGCACTTATTATGTGGCCCTTTTCATACAACTTCTGCTTCGTCCTCTGCTTGACCACTTTGTTTTCTTTGGGGTGTGTCAGTAGAATTATATCTTTATTATAAATCCTATGATATGGTGGTTTTGGACTAAAAAAAAAAAGAATATTAAATTGTTAAATGTCATATAAGTGCTATTAGTTGCTGTAACCCCTCCTCTTGTCTGTCAGAAACTGCCAAGACACAAAGAAGAGGATGGCCACTGTGAATGTTGGTAATTGTGTAACTAAGAGATCTTACACACACACACACACACACACACACGTGACTTGTGTTTTTCTCTTAATTAATGATAACTAGCTCAATGAAAGTGCTAGGGAAAATAATCAATTTTAATACCCTTTTATGTGGAAACCAAAATGCACTGTTTTAACTTTTAACCCACATTAATGAAATGTCAAATATTTTAGTACTTGTCCATTATTACTTTTATTATTATTTCCCATGATAAATTACAGTTTTGTGGTTGCACCATATTACTGTGGCAAAGCGAGCGCGGGCTGACTCAAATTGATATAATTTCCGACTACGCCACCTGGGGAATTTCACCCCAAGAATTAAGCACAACCCCTAAAGGCACGCACAGATCCTAATCACCATTGGAGTCAGAGACATAAGTAATCGTACAAAAGTATTTTATTAGCAGTTAAAAGAGGCATTGACCAGCAATCACACTCATCTCAATTGTTAAGTTCAATCATTAGTGGCAAAGGAACCCAGGCTTACCAACAGGGGCAGTCTCAGAATATCACCCTTAATGAAAATCACTCAAATCACAGTGCACACACACTAGCACACACACAGCGACCAAGGTCAGAGAAGACCACGACAAACAATGAAGGATGCCACCACCAAAAGGTCACTCGTCTGCCCCCGGGTGCCCAGGTCCTGCCAACAACCAGAAAGAAAAAAAACATTAAGAGAGCAGAGATATGCATAAACAAAATAACATAAGTAGTAACTTAATGCAGTTCCGGGAAGGAACCAACTTCTCGGTTCCGACCGGATCGTCACAAATCAAGATCAAAAAATAACAAAAGGCAGCATAAACTCAAATTAAATAAACAAATGATTAAATAAATTGGCAGTATAGCTCAACTGTAGAAATGGTTAGATGAAAGCAATATTCAATAATCACAATAAATGAATTGAAACCAAAATACAAATTCAAAAATACCCAACCATTAAAATCAAAGAAATAAACTAAAATAAAGAAAACAAAAGAAATTCAAAGCATATCACTTAGACACAGCTTAGGAAGCACAAAACAGATGAAAACTCGTTAAGAGCATCTCAGTCTCGTGAAAACAGATGAAAACTCGTTGAGAGCGTCTCGTAGAAACAGAAGAATCCGATGGAAACAGAACAGCAACTATGATGAGACGGAGCGAACAGCAACTCTATGACGAAGCACGGAGCATTGGAGTGAACAGCAACTCTATGACGAAGCACGGAGCATTGGAGTGAACAGCAACTCTATGATGAAGCACGGAGCGTATAACAATTGGTCAGAACGCCCCATTGCCCTTGTCACGCGCCTAAAATCAAAACAGAAAGTGTTACACTGCCATTCATTCTCCCCTTGGCTTCAGGCTCGAACAAATATATACTCACGATAGAATGTTGCATCGGGATTAATATCCCGAATTCCTAGCGATGCTCTGAGCCAGATATCTCGTCGACAGAAAGCGCGGACAAACGTTAGACTACGTAAAGCATACAGATTAGTACCCGCTCGATTAAAGCAACCCATAGGAATCTCATTACACAACCGTCGTCGTACATGCTTTCCTTACCGTATCAAATGTCCACATTTGATTCCCCAGCAGGTAACATCAGTAAACAGCACATGTCAGCACTGTACTCCAGCACAAGCAGCAGGGCGCGTAGGTGACGTCACGGCCCCGGAAAGTGACGCACACCTGTAACTGGCAGCCCGTGCTCTTATACATAGATATCATATATAAACGCTAGATGTCTTATGGCGCAGTCACTTCCGGCATCACCGTTCGGCCATCTTGTCACAGGCAGGCTTAATGTAAAGTGAATGATCAGCACGCACACAAATCCTCTTATCTCGCTGAAATCTTGACGGATTTACAAGCGGTTTGGTTTCTTACAAACGTTATTAACGTGGCTATAATTCCGAATGCTTGAACATGTATGCTATAATTATTCATATGTATGCAGTGTCATAACTACATCTCTGACATTTATAACAAACCAAACCGTTTGAAAATTGGTAGAAAATTGAGCAAGTTATGGTTATTTAAAAGTACATGCACCATTAAATGAGTGAGCGAGCTGCCTGTGGCATGATGGCCGCCATGTGCTGACGTCGACCTCCACTGGCCAGCAGCGCGCACGAGACATCTAGCGTTTATACACCCATGGTCCCAACCCATTGGCCAAACCTCAAATTACCAAATTAGGAGGGGTAATAACCCATCCTGCCACATTACAGTTCATGTCAACAGTACAAAAACCACTATAGCTGCCAATACGAACATTAAACAGGTTTTTAATAAAAAAACAAATAAAATAAAAACATGGTCACTATAGTTAAATGGTAACCACAAATCATGACTTTGCTACAGTATTCATAGTTTAACCATGGTACTTGTAGTAAAACTGGTAATGCAAATGGTAATCTGCCAAAAATAAAGGTGACTATGTAGCCGGTCGATTTAGACAATTTAGTTTAATATTATTTTTTTATGGGAAAGGAAAAGTGTTGTAACTGTTAACTTCAGCAAAACTTGTGTTCAATGTTCTATTTTCAATGGTTCCAATCGGGAGTTCCTATCAATTGTTGTATGTGGGGCCTTAATTAGTGGGACACCAAAGGAAAATATATCGCTTCTCTTTCTGTCTTATTTGTCTTGCATTTACTGTTTTTTGTTTTGTTTTTTTTGTAACATAATCACTATGATTATGATGTTAAAACATTGTTAAGAGTTTATGTCATAATGTGTATCAGTGTGATTAGCTTATTTTCCTTGAAAGTGGTTCTTTTAACCGTGCTAAAGTTAGCGCCTCAAGTGCATCTTTCAATGCAGAAATGAGAGAGTAGGCCTTGTGATGTCTGTGTACTAATCTTGCCTCACTACCCTGCTGAAAAAAACAATAGAAACCATTACATAATTGCTAATGGTTTTAATGGTTATAAAGAGAACTGTATTGGTTTTAATGGAAACTGTAATGGTCCTAGTGGGTCTCTATTGGTAATTTACTTTTTTCTATTGGTGGCATGTTTTGTCTATTTGTCTGTATTGGTTTTAATGGTTAACGGCTGATGGTTTGTAATGGTTTTGTAGTGGAAACCATTAGCAATTCTGTAATGGTTTCTATTGTTTTTTTCAGCAGGGTACTCTGTTTAAGGTATGTTGTTTCAATTAGTGATTTATTAATTTGACTGTTTACTATGTAATTTGTGAATTTAATTTGATAATTGTGCATCTCAGTATATATTAGAGCTATCGTCATATTAATTGCCTTGTGGTAGTCTATACTTCATGCAGTGAGACTGTGTAAAAAAAAAAAAAAACTTTATTATACACACAGTATTCCAACAATTAGATTGATGCACTTAAGAGTTTACAGTACATTATATGTGCATCTGAGTTTATAGCATAATTGTATGTTAGCCTTTACAATCGTTATGCATTTTCCATTTCTATGTGTGCTATCCTGTTATGTGTGGTAATTCAGCGCCGACATTTACACGTTAAATGCTATATATCGCTTCTCCTTTAAAGGGGTCATATAATGCCATTTTTGTACAAGCTAATATGATTCTTTAGGCGTATAAATTAAAAGTTTGTAATATACTTTAATTAAAAATTCTCATTAGTATTGTAAGAAAACACTCATTTTACCTGGTCAAAAACAGCTCTGTTTTCAGCACGCTCTGTTCTGTGCAGACACCGTTTCTAACACAATAACCATAACGCAATGTTCATTATAAACGTGGGATTATTAATTATATTGAGAACGTCGTACATAGAAAACATGCCGTAATGTACCCTGAGTGTTAACCGCATTCATCGTGAAGCGTGCAGCAAGCGATTTGCAAAGATTAATATAAATATTAATATAAAGGTTAATAAAACGTTACACTCACTTCAGTTATTCTGGAGGTGCAGCAGGAACACGAATAGTTGGTACCAATCCTATTTTCAGGAGCAGCTTTTTAGTAAAACCAGCTTTACTGACCCTCGTTTGTAAAGCTGTCTGGTGTGTGAGATGATTCAGCAAACATGAAAGCATGGACGTTTATCGTGGGGAATCCCTGCGTCAATGCTTTGGGAATATTCCATCAAAACATCAAAATGACTGCTGTGTTCCTTATTACACCCAAGAACAGAACGCCACAATCGCTTAGACGCCATTCTTCTCCAGCATATCAATGCACTATGATGACGGACAGCTCACGAGCGAGCGAGGGCGGGTCTGTGTTGAAACGCTGCTGTCAATCACAGTCGTGGGAGGCTTGATTTCAGAGAGTGTAAAACATATAAGGAGATTAAAAAAAAACACTGGATGGATTTTTATCATTTTATGATGGTTGTGTACAGGCACTGCCAACACACATTTCAGTACAATCAACTTGTAAAAGTGCAGGTACCATTATATGACCCCTTTAAAAAACCCTTAACTGTCACCTGCCCGTATACGGGCAACCTAAATTTACTTCACTATATTACAATTAAATCCTAATTTAATCATGACAAACTATATATTGTTGGAAAGGTCTAAGACTCCTTAATAGATATTTCAGCACTGTTTTTTGTTACAATTTATGCAGGAACAGAAATAGATGAATTTATGACAAGAGCGCACCTCAAAAAATCTACATCATAACAGGCGTTTCTGGCGTTTGTCACAAAAAGTCGACGCACACACGCTAAAGGTTAGGTTTTCATGCTAAAAGTTCATAAAACATTTTATCTAGTATTTGTCACTAAAAAAAATATATAAAATAATATTATCCTCTAAAAAGTATAATATACATATTATCCTCTAAAATATAATATTATCTTTTTTATTGCCTTTTTTTATTACATCACATATTTTAGTAGTTATCATAAATTAGGTATCATTTGAAAGCTTACGATCTCAGAATTCATCCTGTGAAAACTTTTGAAATTGGACATTGTGTTACCATAGAAACGGTACTCTAAATTATTTTATCAGGCTCCTCCCCTTTTGGGCGTCGTCATGTTTCATAATTTATGATCAAAATATTTTCTAATCTTGACAAAACACATTGTCAGAAAGGTCTGAGTCTCAAGGTTCCATATTTTGTGACAGAAGTGATATTTGGACAGAAATGTATTAATTTGTTATGGTACAGATGTGGCCTTTAAAAATGCGCGTCTCAGAGAGAAGAATGCCGCGAGCACTTCCGAAATTCTGCGGGATCCTGCAGAAGGGGGATTAGGTGTTGGACGCAGGAAATACTAAAACCTGTAGATGGCAGTCGTGTTTCATGTGGCCATACTGAGTTGACGAAGTATGAGGAAGACAATGTTTTCTTTTGCCAGTTACATAAACAGTCACAAATTCTTCATAAAAATCCGACTCAAATCATCATTTGTCTTATTTTTTTTTTCTGTGTACTTACAGTAGAAGAGACGTGATGTATGATAACTGAGTCTTATAACACAATAATTTGCGAAGACCTTTGAAGAGACCGAGAGCATTTGCGCAATATCATTATCTAATTTTACATTTAGTTCCTTTTTGCATCTTAACGTTTTAAATAGCTTTAACATGGTTGTAATGCGCTTTTCTGCATTACTGTACAGTACTTTTTATATTATCATGTTTCCCTTATAGGCGTCGATTTCGGTGGGGACGGTGGGTACGCACCCACCAGATTTCGTCATGAGTCATTTTGTACCCACCACTTTTAACTTCCGTCCATATTAATTTGACTTTTGGTTCGATTTTTTTGACCGTTTTCAGTGGTGAGGAGCAATATGAGAGAGAAATTTGGTAATCATTGTCTGACCCAACAAAAAAAACATTATAATATTCATTTTATTTTATTTTTCGTGTTCGCATTTATGAGGGAAAAAACAACTTGTCATTTACGGTTATGGACGTGAGCGCTCTGAAAGCGGCACTAAAAGACTGCTTTAAAACTTTCACAGAGACCTCAAACAGAACAGCTGCCTTTCTTTAAATTGAATTTTGTTTTGTATTAATTATATCTTAATTTTAATCAATGTTTCATAAACCAATTGCCTGGATTTAAGAAGTAAATATAGCAGACAATCACGACACTGGAGGCGCCGGCGAGTGAACTGGATATGAGAGAAAAAATTGGTAATCATTGTCTGACACAACAAAAAAACATTATAATATTCATTTTATTTTAATTTTCGTGTTCGCATTTATAAATATATGAGGGAAAAAACAACATGTTGTGAGCGCTCTGAAAGCGGCACTAAAAGACTGCTTTAAAACTTTCACAGAGACCTCAAACTGAACAGCTGCCTTTCTTTAAATTGAATTTCGTTTTGTATTGATTATATCTTAATTTTAATCAATGTTTTGTGAACCAATTGCCTGGATTTAAGAAGTAAATATAGCAGACAATCACGACATTGGAGGCGCCGGCGAGTGAACTGGAGTTCGTCTCATAAATGAGCGTATTTAGACACATTTAGACGCATTCATAATCATTACTTTTACCGGTTCTTTGTGGCAAGCTTTATGCGTGCGGTCGAGCGCTTGAGTGCGGCTATATTACGTAAACGCTCATTATCCTGTAGGCTATATAAGTAGGCTAGGCTAATTAAATTAATATAAAGGGGCGATTTGTCCACGAATTACTTAAATGAACAACTAGCCTACTAGTCGACTAGAAAAAAAACTTTTAGTCGGAAGCAGCCCTTATTCCACATATTTTCGAACCAGGCAACAGGACATCTGTGTTGAGCGAGGGATCCTGCGGAATGAACGAGCGGAGCGGAATATTCAGAAATGCGCTCTCCACTCACGAGCTCTGATCGGAACAAACCTGAACCTCACTGTCTGCTGAACTTGCAGAATCATCAAAATATAATATTTTCTAAAGAAGAATTTTAAAACTTTATTGGTGGTAGTTGAGAAGAATTCCTCTTTCCATATCTAAATCATTTTGAGCGCAATATAAATGTATCATATTGTTATTCTTATTATATAAGAATAATACAGGGTTTTTTTTACAACATTTTTAACATATAAAGAATATAAGTTTAGCGTGTTGTGTATATTTCCTAATTATTCGTTTTTGGTGAAATTGCAACAAAACTAAAAGTGCATAAAAACATAAAAAACGTCATTACTTTTTAAATTCTTATTCACTCTTTGTTTAGCGATGTTTATATACTATTTTTTTTGCATTTTTTTGACAAACTGTCCTACACTGAGGCCACATCCACACGAAGCCAGAGCTTTCCCTATCCGATATTTTTTTTCCCCGTTCAAAAAAAAATTCCGTAAACATGGCGTCATCTCAAGAAATATCTGCGTACACACGAAACCACTGAAACCGACTCAAAACGATGTAGTATACATACCAGACCAGGCGCTGTAATTCTGCCACAGACATACACTAAAAACGGAGAAGAAGACTTAAAGCATGCGCATAAACCAACAATACTATTAGGCACAGTAGCTTCTTTTTTTCTTTTCTTTTTTTTTTATCAAGAACTTTGTTGAACAATATGAACAACCAAATGGTCTGGTACAAAATATGAGTCACGATATTCGATAGTTAACGGACGCATAAAGCTTGCCACAAAGAACCGGCAAAAGTAATCATGTGTCAAATATAGCAAGGAGACATTTTAATTGTTTATTAATAAAGTAGTGTTTTATGTGTCAGTCAAAGATGTTGACAATGCTGACTCGTCATCTTCGCAGATATTGTGAACGTGCCTGTAGAGAGAAATGCACACTTCATACGGATTACATAAGAGAGTTGTCTGTTTCTTTTCTTTTCGTTTTGAATTGTTTTGTTTAAAAGTGGACATTTCAAGCTTTCTAGATACATTTCTAAGTTTCGGTTCATTTATGAGACGAGCTCAGTTCACGAGCAATGCGAGTTATATCGCGCCGGTGCCTCCATTTCCAGATTAAATCGTCTTAAATGCGTCTCCGTGTGGACAGAAACCAATGTAATCTTCCTGATTTAATCACGTAAAACACAAGTCTAAACACAAGCACCACTCTTCTGAATGATGGTAACCACAAACCTCCAAGAGTTTGTAAACCAATTGTTTGTAAACCATATTTAATACTTTACTTACAAATTCAAAAAAAAACATTCTTTTACAGTGTATTAATAAAACGACATGAAGGAAGTTATTTCCAAAATGTAATTAATTGCACACAATTGTCTTTGTTTTAGCTGCTTGTTTTAGCTGCTACCAATTGACACAGAGTCAAGAAATTACAAACCACCCACCCCCCAGGTCTGCCGATTCAACCCCCAATGCTAATCGATCTCCTCTCAGGGAATCAAAAGAAAACCGTTTTTTCCTGTTTTCACCAGCGCGTGGGCGGGGTTTTAATCCCTTGCAGTTCCTTTGTTTAAATGCTATTTAAGCAAATCTACTATACATACGCTTTAAGTTATTTCAAATTAATGTTTATAACTTAATTTGTTGATATTGCTTAACTTAATTTGACATATGTTGATATAACCAACTGACATTGTAGCCTAGATTAGATTGCATGCCAGGAAGAGGCTTATGCTTTGTATTAAGTAATGAGCGTTTAATATAGCCGCACTCAAGCGCACAACCGCACGCATAAAGCTTGCCACAAAGATCCGGTAAAAGTAATGATTATGAATGTGTCTAAATGTGTCTAAATACGCTGTGAATGTGAATGTGCATTATACGCCGAGTTTCGGTTCATTTATGAGACGAACTCCAGTTCACTCACCGGCGCCTCCAATGTTGTGATTGTCTGCTATATTTACTTCTTAAATCCAGGCAATTGGTTCACGAAACATTGATTAAAATTAAGATATAATTAATACAAAACGAAATTCAATTTAAAGAAAGGCAGCTGTTCTGTTTGAGGTCTTTTAGTGCCGCTTTCAGAGCGCACGCGTCCATAACCGAGAACTGCATGTTGTTTTTTCCCTCATAAATGCGAACACGAAAATTAAAATAAAATGAATATTATAATGTTTTTTTGTTGTGTCAGACAATGATTACCAATTTCTTTCTCTCATATTGCTCCTCATAACCACTGAAAACGGTCAACGGAAGATAAAAGTGGTGGGTCACCCTGTAGAAAGAGAGCTATCATAAGGAGTCTGAGAAACTCCCATTCAGGCCCACCCTCATCCACTGCACCCTCTGCTGGACTGAAGTCATCCATAAATACTTCATTTGGCCTCTGGGGGAAAACCTCTCCTCGCAAAGGCTCACACAGCACCATCCATTACGCTTTGTCTGCATACATTAATCATATTACTGCTGGGCGTCTCTCCAATACACACTTTCGATACTAGGGTGGCCAGTAATGTTTTCAGATCGGGTCTAGAACAATAAAACAAAACAGTAAATTATAACTAATAAATAGACAGTTATGCTCATAAGCAGTAGCAGCTAATAAAACTTTATTACTATTTATTTATTTATTAAGAATAAAAAATAAAAAATATTTAAAAAAAATACACAAGATATTAAAAGCAGAACACTGCCCAGGTAACACTGCCTTGTAAAATTGTTCAGTTTAAAAATAATCAAATTATATTATTGATGTTAGTAGCCTAGAATTTAAATACATTAAAGGTGTGGATTTTGGTAAATTAGGAATAATGGTATGAAGTATTCTGATATCTGAACCCAGTTTCTAAATACCTGAATTGGGTGTGTGAGGTAAAATCTTCTCCTGATGATATGGCCATCAGGATATTTTACTCGGAGTGGGATGTCATCCTGTTCTCAGCCAGACTGCTCAAATTGAGACGCCTTCTTTCTAAAGCCTGTCAAGAAAGCACAGTAAAATATATCAGTCTATAGCCCTATTCGGACGGGACTAGTTTAACATGGAGAGGTGAGGTAATATCATTTTACCACAGGACGTCTGTCACAGTAACTCGATTTACACACCGCTGTCACTCCTGTCGTCAAGTGTGTATTACGCTGCTTCCTGATATCATGTTGTGCGTAAACACACACACATATATTTAACCTATATTTTTAGCCTATATATAAAACCGTTGGGTCTGGTCGGATGTGTTAAATAAACTCAGATTGGATTGTGTTGGTAAAAGGCTCTTACCTAACGCTAAAAGATGTTTCGTGCCTCTAACAAGTGCTTTCGATCTTCTTTCTGATCTGAATGGTGTGTGTAAAACACTTGAGTTTTGCCAAAGACTCGTCCCAGCGTCTAGAACGCAACTGAATGCTTTTTCAAGCGTCTCCATACTTGAGAAACCGCAGAAAACTATTTTTAAACACGAAATGATGAAATATTACATACATATTTACAGCGGGTCTATTCGCACGGGATTAGTATTACCTGAGGTCATTTTTCCAGACGTTTTTACTGAAGGTAAAAGTCGCTGTAATCTTTACTGACATGGGTCTAAAATCACTGAGAATTGGTAATTATTACTTTACCCCACCTCTCCGTGCTAAATGTGTCCCGTCCGAAAATATCAGCAGAAAGCCTCTCGTAAAGTGAGATTCGAGGAACTAACTGGTATAACAATGGCCTAACAAGCTCATTGTCAGGTTTATGTTGTGTTTATTATATTATGTGGACCCGAACCATATTTTGACACTGTATCTTCATTTTACTCCACTTCTTTTTAACGCGCTTTTTAGTTTCGGTTTCATTACTGAACATGTACTCGTCTTTGTGCCTGCTGACCACAGCGTAAATGGAGATAATAACGCATATCACGCTGTTGAGTCACTCAAAATTACCTCAAGGGAAATTCCTTCACCACTACTTGTTTCTTATTGGCTGTTTTGACAGTACTGACGTAATCACAGTCTTGCTTGTCCCAATTTAAAATCCTAAATATCAAACATGTTTGATGTGATCCGGGCGAGCCCGATTTGTGTGAGAGCAGATCGGGAGGTGCAAGATTCGATCTGTGGACGCCTCACATTACCAGATAATCTGTGCCGAACATCGGAACCGATCGAGGTCCTCGACAAGATTTTTTTTCTCCGATTCTCGGGAGGGGAAAATCAGGGATAAATCGGCCTAAAACTCCTGTAGTGTGAGCCAGGCATACGGCAGATTCCAGAAGTCATCTCCAAACACACTTTATACAGTTATGTGCAAATACTGAGACAATATCATGGACTTTTTCTTATTAGCATTACTTAAACACTTCAGTTAGGCCTACTCAATGTCAGTGGAGGAGAAACATGCCAACTGTTACGAAACGGCTCCGAGACTCGAAGGTGAAGATCCAAATGCAGTTTATTTACAGAGTAGTCGTACAGGCAGGGTCATCAACAGAGAACAGATCAAAGGAGGAAACACAGAGAATATCCAAATAACAGGCAGAGGTCAGGGCAGGCAGCAATAATCAGAGTCCAATAAACAATCCGAGTCAGGCCAGGCAGAGAAACGATCAGGAAACGGTGAAACAGTCCAAGGTCAGCAAAACAAGAATCAAACACGGGCAAATAACGCTCAGAAATGTAGTAACAGTAAAACAAGACTTCGCAGTGAGTGAATGAATGAACATGGTATAAATAGACAGACTAACAGGATGAGACAGGTGAATGCAATCAGAGAATGAGGTACAGGTGAATGTGATCAGTGATAAGTGATGATGAGTCCAGGCAGTGAGTTATGGGAACTGTAGTTTGTGAGTGAATACATGATAGTCTGGTGTGGAGTGCCCTCTAGAGGCTTTCAAGGGCACTCCTGCTGGTTATCATTACATAGCCCCTCCCCAAAGAGCGGCTTCCAGACGCTCCAAAACTGTCCAGGTGGGAGGTGGCCCGGAGGCGGATCCGGGGGCGGGATGGAGGGCCAGGTCCGTGGAGCGGAAGAGGACCTTGAAACTGCAGCAGGATGGGAGGCCAGGGCGGATCAGGCTGTGCAGGTGACCAGGGTGGAGCAGGCTGTGCAGGCGACCAGGGCGGAGCAGGCTGTGCAGGCGACCAGGGCGGAGACAACCCTTCAGGCGGCCAGGGAGGAGACGAACCTTCAGGCGGCCAGGGCGGAGACGACCATTCAGGCGACCAAGGAGGAGACGAACCTTCAGGCGGCCAGGGCGGAGACGACCATTCAGGCGGCCAGGGCAGAGACTTTCCCTCGGGCGGCCAGGGCGGAGTCAACAGTCCATCGGACGACCAAGGCAGAGACAACAGACCATCGGGCGGCCAGAGCGGAGACTTTCCCTCGGGCAGCCACGGCGGTGAAGACCCCTCGGGCGGCCACGGCGGTGAAGACCCCTCGGGCGGCCACGGCGGTGACGACCCCTCGGGCGGCCACGGCGGTGACGACCCCTCGGGCGGCCACGGCGGTGACGACCCCTCGGGCGGCCACGGCGGTGAAGACACCTCGTGCGGCCACGGCGGAGGAACTGGAACAGACACCAACGGCTCAGGAACTGGCACCACCGGAACTGGCACTGGAACTGGTACCACCGGAACTGGCACTGGAACTGGAACTGGCACCACCGACTCAGGTTCAGGAACAGACACAGACACTGGCTCTGGAACTGGAACAGACACAGACACTGGCTCTGGCTCAGGAACTGGAACAGACACTGGCTCTGGAACTGGAACAGACACAGACACTGGCTCTGGCTCAGGAACTGGAACAGACACAGACACTGGCTCTGGCTCAGGAACTGGAACAGACACAGACACTGGCTCCGGCTCAGGAACTGGAACAGACACCGGCTCAGGGAAAGGCATGTCGGCAGCCATCTCTGCTGAGGGTAACTCTGCTGAGGACACTGGCTCGGCGGAGACCATCTTGTCCCGAGACACTTGCTCGGCGGCGGCGACCATCTTGTCCGGAGACACTGGTTCGGCGGAGACCATCTTGTCCGGAGACACTGGTTCGGCGGAGACCATTTTGTCCTGAGACACTAGTTCAGCGGCGGTGGCCATCTTGTCCGAAGACACAGGCTTGTAGTCGGCCATCTTGTCCGAAGACACAGGCGTGTAGTCGGCCATCTTGTCCGAAGACACAGGCGTGTAGTCGGCCATCTTGTCCGAAGACACAGGCGTGGAGTCGGCCATCTTGTCCGAAGACACAGGCGTGGAGTCGGCCATCTTGTCCGAAGACACAGGCGTGGAGTCGGCCATCTTGTCCGAAGACACAGGCGTGGAGTCGGCCATCTTGTCCGAAGACACAGGCGTGGAGTCGGCCATCTTGTCCGAAGACACAGGCGTGGAGTCGGCCATCTTGTCCGAAGACACAGGCGTGGGAAGAAGAAGAACAGATTCAGGCTCAGTATCAGGATCAGATTCAGGCTCGGCGGGACGAGACTCCTGACGGGCAGACGTGACGTGAACAGTCTCGGGATCGGCAGACGTGACGTGAAGCGTCTCTGAGCTTGACGGGACCAGCGGCGGCGAGGGCTCTGAGCTGGGCGGGACCAGCGGCGGCGAGGGCTCTGAGCTGGGCGGGACCAGCGGCGGCGAGGGCTCTGAGCTGGGCGGGACCAGCGGCGGCGAGGGCTCTGAGCTGGGCGGGACCAGCGGCGGCGAGGGCTCTGAGCTGGGCGGGACCAGCGGCGGCGAGGGCTCTGAGCTGGGCAGCGAAGAGGGCTCTGAGCTGGGCAGCGAAGAGGGCTCTGAGCTGGGCAGCGAAGAGGGCTCTGAGCTGGGCAGCGAAGAGGGCTCTGAGCTGGGCAGCGAAGAGGGCTCTGAGCTGGGCAGCGAAGAGGGCTCTGAGCTGGGCAGCGAAGAGGGCTCTGAGCTGGGCAGCGAAGAGGGCTCTGAGCTGGGCAGCGAAGAGGGCTCTGAGCTGGGCAGCGAAGAGGGCTCTGTGCTGGGCAGCGAAGAGGGCTCTGTGCTGGGCAGCGAAGAGGGCTCTGTGCTGGGCAGCGAAGAGGGCTCTGTGCTGGGCAGCGAAGAGGGCTCTGTGCTGGGCAGCGAAGAGGGCTCTGTGCTGGGCAGCGAAGAGGGCTCTGTGCTGGGCAGCGAAGAGGGCTCTGTGCTGGGCAGCGAAGAGGGCTCTGTGCTGGGCAGCGAAGAGGGCTCTGTGCTGGGCAGCGAAGAGGGCTCTGTGCTGGGCAGCGAAGAGGGCTCTGTGCTGGGCAGCGAAGAGGGCTCTGTGCTGGGCAGCGAAGAGGGCTCTGTGCTGGGCAGCGAAGAGGGCTCTGTGCTGGGCAGCGAAGAGGGCTCTGTGCTGGGCAGCGAAGAGGGCTCTGTGCTGGGCAGCGAAGAGGGCTCTGTGCTGGGCAGCGAAGAGGGCTCTGTGCTGGGCAGCGAAGAGGGCTCTGTGCTGGGCAGCGAAGAGGGCTCTGTGCTGGGCAGCGAAGAGGGCTCTGTGCTGGGCAGCGAAGAGGGCTCTGTGCTGGGCAGCGAAGAGGGCTCTGTGCTGGGCAGCGAAGAGGGCTCTGTGCTGGGCAGCGAAGAGGGCTCTGTGCTGGGCAGCGAAGAGGGCTCTGTGCTGGGCAGCGAAGAGGGCTCTGTGCTGGGCAGCGAAGAGGGCTCTGTGCTGGGCAGCGAAGAGGGCTCTGTGCTGGGCAGCGAAGAGGGCTCTGTGCTGGGCAGCGAAGAGGGCTCTGTGCTGGGCAGCGAAGAGGGCTCTGTGCTGGGCAGCGAAGAGGGCTCTGTGCTGGGCAGCGAAGAGGGCTCTGTGCTGGGCAGCGAAGAGGGCTCTGTGCTGGGCAGCGAAGAGGGCTCTGTGCTGGGCAGCGAAGAGGGCTCTGTGCTGGGCAGCGAAGAGGGCTCTGTGCTGGGCAGCGAAGAGGGCTCTGTGCTGGGCAGCGAAGAGGGCTCTGTGCTGGGCAGCGAAGAGGGCTCTGTGCTGGGCAGCGAAGAGGGCTCTGTGCTGGGCAGCGAAGAGGGCTCTGTGCTGGGCAGCGAAGAGGGCTCTGTGCTGGGCAGCGAAGAGGGCTCTGTGCTGGGCAGCGAAGAGGGCTCTGTGCTGGGCAGCGAAGAGGGCTCTGTGCTGGGCAGCGAAGAGGGCTCTGTGCTGGGCAGCGAAGAGGGCTCTGTGCTGGGCAGCGAAGAGGGCTCTGTGCTGGGCAGCGAAGAGGGCTCTGTGCTGGGCAGCGAAGAGGGCTCTGTGCTGGGCAGCGAAGAGGGCTCTGTGCTGGGCAGCGAAGAGGGCTCTGTGCTGGGCAGCGAAGAGGGCTCTGTGCTGGGCAGCGAAGAGGGCTCTGTGCTGGGCAGCGAAGAGGGCTCTGTGCTGGGCAGCGAAGAGGGCTCTGTGCTGGGCAGCGAAGAGGGCTCTGTGCTGGGCAGCGAAGAGGGCTCTGTGCTGGGCAGCGAAGAGGGCTCTGTGCTGGGCAGCGAAGAGGGCTCTGTGCTGGGCAGCGAAGAGGGCTCTGTGCTGGGCAGCGAAGAGGGCTCTGTGCTGGGCAGCGAAGAGGGCTCTGTGCTGGGCAGCGAAGAGGGCTCTGTGCTGGGCAGCGAAGAGGGCTCTGTGCTGGGCAGCGAAGAGGGCTCTGTGCTGGGCAGCGAAGAGGGCTCTGTGCTGGGCAGCGAAGAGGGCTCTGTGCTGGGCAGCGAAGAGGGCTCTGTGCTGGGCAGCGAAGAGGGCTCTGTGCTGGGCAGCGAAGAGGGCTCTGTGCTGGGCAGCGAAGAGGGCTCTGTGCTGGGCAGCGAAGAGGGCTCTGTGCTGGGCAGCGAAGAGGGCTCTGTGCTGGGCAGCGAAGAGGGCTCTGTGCTGGGCAGCGAAGAGGGCTCTGTGCTGGGCAGCGAAGAGGGCTCTGTGCTGGGCAGCGAAGAGGGCTCTGTGCTGGGCAGCGAAGAGGGCTCTGTGCTGGGCAGCGAAGAGGGCTCTGTGCTGGGCAGCGAAGAGGGCTCTGAGCTGGACGGAACCAGCGGCGAAGAGGGCTTTGAGCTGGGTGGGACCAGCGGCGAAGGAGACTCTGGACTGGACGGGACCAGTGGCAAAGGAGACTCTGGGCTGGCGTGAAGTGCAGGCTCGGCTGGACTGGTGTGAAGCTCTGGATCGGCAGAAATGACGTGAACAGTCTCTGGATCAGCAGAAGCGACGTGAACAGTCTCTGGATCAGCAGAAGCGACGTGAACAGTCTCTGGATCAGCAGAAGCGACGTGAAGTGCGGGCTCAACCTCGCCCACTATGAATGGAGACCCACAAAAGAGCAAAACAAAATCTATATATTGAACCAGAGTCCATCTGGGGTCACCCTCAGGCAAATAAAAACTCACGTCCTGATCCAGTCCCATCCAAAAGCAATCCTTGAGTTCCCCGTCGTCCAGCGGGGCCAGGTGGCAACAAGCCACAAACTCACCTACATAGTCCTCTATGGGGCGACCATCCTGGAAGATGGAGCAGAGTCTAGTTACTGGGTCCATGTTGTCCTTGCTGCTGGATCTGGGTATGGCGAAGTCTTCTGTTACGAAACGGCTCCGAGACTCGAAGGTGAAGATCCAAATGCAGTTTATTTACAGAGTAGTCGTACAGGCAGGGTCATCAACAGAGAACAGATCAAAGGAGGAAACACAGAGAATATCCAAATAACAGGCAGAGGTCAGGGCAGGCAGCAATAATCAGAGTCCAATAAACAATCCGAGTCAGGCCAGGCAGAGAAACGATCAGGAAACGGTGAAACAGTCCAAGGTCAGCAAAACAAGAATCAAACACGGGCAAATAACGCTCAGAAATGTAGTAACAGTAAAACAAGACTTCGCAGTGAGTGAATGAATGAACATGGTATAAATAGACAGACTAACAGGATGAGACAGGTGAATGCAATCAGAGAATGAGGTACAGGTGAATGTGATCAGTGATAAGTGATGATGAGTCCAGGCAGTGAGTTATGGGAACTGTAGTTTGTGAGTGAATACATGATAGTCTGGTGTGGAGTGCCCTCTAGAGGCTTTCAAGGGCACTCCTGCTGGTTATCATTACACCAACAGTAGTTAAGTATCGTTATAGTAAATGGCATCTGATGTTGTTGCATCCCAATCCGAAAAATGGAAGCCTGCAGTCATGGTCTGTTTCGAAACAAGTATTGATGTTTAAATGATCAGAAACTAACACGTTAAGAACGGAAACTTTACACATATGAACCACGCTGTGCACTGGGTCCTTTGCAGATATTTTCCAGAATATTCTAAATAAATGCCTTTCTACAGGATTCTCTGAAGACCTCTGTTCAGGAGGCTGCTGGGTGTTTCGAATTATTTCTATTATACTATTAAATCTTTCACTCATATCAGAAACGTAATCTCGATTCAACGACATCCTGTAACAAACCAGACGGCAGATGCCGATGTCGATGCAGATCTATGTGGCTGCAAACTAGTAGGGGAGGGAATAGCCCTGTGATTGGCTGTTGCTTAATTAACAAGCAGTTTAGCAGTCTATAAAAGTTGAGGGCTTTTTCGTTATTTGCTTTAGGTACTGTTATGTACAAAACTACATTTGATTACACTTATAACACAGTTCAACATTCTAACAAAATCTGATCTCATTCTCTTATTACACTTCATTGTTAAATTCATTGTTTCAAAATACAAGATTGTTGTAACAGGTAATGAGAGCATGTGGTTTAATCACCAAAACACATCAGTATGATTTTCTTGTGATTCATTACTTAAAATAAGTTTACCTCTTGTGTTGCAGTTCTCACTTTATATTAGGTGTCTTTAAAGTACTATCATCATTAAAAAAAAAGTACAATGTACTTATTGTGTTCATATTGTATTGTAAAACACTGAGGTTGGGGACAGGTTTGGGTCGGTTTAAGGGTGGGTTAACACTGTAGCCTAATTATAAATGTAATTACAGAAGTAAATTACAGCTGTAATTACATGCAAAGTATTTTCATGTTCAAGTTAATTTTATTTATATAGCACATTTTACAACAGCCACTGGCTGACCAAAAGGCTTTACAGAACAGCCAAATTAAGAGAAAATTAAACCTGCATAACAACACAACACAAATAAGCACAACAAAGCTAAGAGCTCAAATATAAAATAGTAAAACAGAGATGGCAGTATCAGACTCCAAAATAAAATGGAAAAATAGGAGTGGTAAAACAGTATCAAACAAAAAAAACTTTAAATCAGAGGTGGCAAGGCAATATCAGACTCAAATATATAATGGAAAGAACCAGGAGTGGCAAAACAGTATCAGACTCAATGGAAAATAGTAAAACCAATCAACTTTAATTATAGGCCATGGAAAACAAGTGTGTTTTTAGAAGAGACTTAAAATTGATCACGGAAGGGGCTATCCTGATTTCTAACGTCAAATTGTTCCACAGCCGACGCCGGATCCCAGAAAATGCTCGATCCCCTCTGCGTTTGAGTCTGGAATGAGGGACTAATAACAGGTTCTGCTCGCTTGATCTCAGACTCAGTATATGGTTGCAGAAATTCAGATAGATAGCTGGGTTATGTAGAGATTTATAAACAAATAAAAGGATTTTAAAATCAATTCTGAAATGAATGGGCAGCCAGTGAAGGGACCTCAGACTTGGGGTGATATAGGTGCATTTATGGCTATAAAGAAGGAATCCTGCAGCAGCATTTTGCACTAATTGAAGACGAGCAATTAAGTCTAAATATAAATGGAATCAGTACATAAAATGCATAATATTAAAGATGAATGAGAAACAGCGAGTGCCCTTTGCTATCGCGGCTATTTAACTGCAGCAAATGGGCAAATACTGGTCTTTCTGAGTTCACGAAACCATTCAGGCTCGGAGTCAGCACGGCGAGTACCACTGTATGTACACGGAGACATATCATAAATTATTGGACAGTTTCTGACTGCTAAAATAAACTTCTCATTCATCTTGCCTCGGTCAAACGCGGCACTGAAGAGTGACGGCTCCACTGACTTCACTCCTATTGGTTGTCGCACCCGAAAGTTGCTCTTCATTTGCATAAAGTTGAACAGATCTCAACTTTGTTGCGTCGCTGGACACGCCCCATCCAGTCGCCAACGGTCGCGACCGCGCGTGTCACCGGAAGTCGCCCGCTCCCCATTGAAAATAAATGGTATCGCGTTGCTTGGTCGCGTGTAGTGTGAACGTAGCTTTAGACAGTGAACTATGGCCTTAGCAGGGTCACTGTAGACAGTAGTGTAGTGGAGAACACAGGTGACTTTCCCCAAAATGAATCAAAAAAGGCTGTGACATATACGTATAACTTTGAATTATAATTTCTCTTGATCTGGTGCCAATAACACTGAGTTGTTGCAGGGGTTTGGTTCAGCTTCAAGATCAAAGTTGACAGAGAAAGTTCATGAGCTGCTTCACGGCATCAACAAAGCCTGACTGCTTTGGTTTGGTTTTGTCAACTCGAAACTAATCCTTTAACCCTGAGTTTGTTGAGCTACCTTCCTAGCCTTTTAATACTTTCAGTAAGCCAATCAAGTCTGTCACATTGCTAAACAAGCATATAAACTGTCAGAAAAGCAGCCGTAAAATTAATTCCAGCTGTTATGAAGTGTACAATAGGCTTCTCAGTAACAATCCAGATTACTTGCAGATATAAACTGTGTGTGGTTATAAAAAAAACAACATAAACATAATAAGCTACTTAGTATTTTTATGATCATATGTTTACTTAAATGTTATAAAATTGCTTTAACAAATTGCCTCATAAGTTTTACAGATAAATTGCTTTAATGCCAATGATCAGGCTGGCCTACTTTAGTACAGTAGAGTACTTCTGCTGTCAGGAAAGACAAATCAAGTTCTTACACCTGTCCTGACCTGAGCACAAGCTCTCATTCTAATCCTAAAGTCTTCAATACTTTATATATAAACTCTTAAATACAATATTAAAATACTTTAAGTCTTTAATTTCATTTAAATAGTTACTATTTTCACCTGTGTACTTAATTACTGTTTGTCTGATGAGTGCCCAATCTCTGAACAAAAAGGTTTCAGTAAGCACTCCTGCTTGCGATAGCTGTAAATGTAAGAACAACACAAGCTCACGTTGTTTTCCAAAGACAGATATCGATTACAATGGTCTGTATCTTATATAATATCTGTGTCTTAAACCTGCATTGATTTCTTACCTCCACTGGAACTGATTTCCCCACACAAATGTTCATGCTTTGATGTTAAAGCTAGAATGTCCACTGTGTTTATGTACAAAAAGGCATGAGTGGAGAAAAACAAGGCAATTTTATTTGTATCAACATTTTCATAAAACTGCAATTTTAATATATTATTTCTATAGGTTATACAAAAAAAGGACAAAATAAATAGGCTGAATAAGCTGATCTATAGCATGTTCAATGGTGGCCTAGCCCTAGTCTAGCCCCCCTAAGCTCACAGAAATGGTTAGACCCAAGTCTTCAGCAGCCAATGACACTGACCCGTTCAAACTGATTTTTAACGCGTATTTCACGCGTATTTTACTTGTATTTAACACGTATTTCATGCGTGAAATACGCGTTAATAAATATGTGTTAAAATTCACGTGTTTTTGGCCCTCGTGGCTTTCCGTAGTTCAGGCGGCACGTGAATCGATCATCTCTACTAACTAATAGTAAATAAACACGAATGAACACTATTGAAAGATACAGTATAACTTACCGAAATGTAGATTCCTCATACATAATATCGATCAATCAGTGTTTTTCATCCGCGGAAAGAGGTAAAACAGCTGGAGAACAATAATGTCACATAACATTTACCTCAGGAAAGCCATTTAATGACCATAATATATAGCATGTTAGTTGGCTAGAAAAAATAGATATAGAGAGTATTTTGCTAAATATGTGTAGGCTACTAAATTACATATTTATTATATTTTACTTATATCATTAAATAAAGTTGTTATTATAATAAACGCATTATATTTAATTTGAGTTATTTTTAACCCTAAATAATACTACCAGCTGACAGGGCTCTCTGTGTGTTTACAGCATTAGGTGAGATTTTTTTTTTCTTGAGAAAAATTAACATCTTGTGTACCTAATATGTATCTTGTAACATTTATCTTGTAAACATTGTAACATGTTGTTACTAAACCTAATACAATTCTGTTAAATTAATAAAATGTTTTGACAATCACAATACACTTATTGTGATGCAAGATTTTTTTTTTTTTACATCCACCCAATCCAAACTGGGTGATATTAACCAAAAACATGAGTCAAACCACATGTGAGATATTTACAAACTGTAATCAAAATAAAATAAAAATACAGGGTTTCCTTCCCCGTTGCACAATAAAGCTGCACAATATGTACCAACATGTAATGAACAATTTATATAAAATAATTTGCCTACTAGGCAAGAGTTAATTTATGGATCTGTGTGATACATATTCCACCACCTGTTATTCACATTAATTTAGGACATAGGCCTAATGGACTGTGTCTAGATTAATTCCTCATCGAGATTAGCATTTTTACGGAACTTTGAGTTTTAAAATGGCCGCATATGCATATTCAACATTTGATCATAAGTGTGTCATGCACTGGTCTTGGTCTTGACTCGGTCTCGGCCTGTCTTGGTCATGACTTGGTCTCGGTTTAGGTGGTCTCGACTACAACTCTACAAAGTAGTATTATTTGTTCGCTAACACACTAACAAGACTTGGAACACCATTAAGATAAGATGTTTGACATTAACCTCGCTTCAACAACACTTTTTTTTTGTTTTATTCTTATCAAATCAAATCAAATCAAGTATATTTGTATAGCGCTTTTCACAATACAGATTGTATCAAAGCAGCTTCACAGTATTAAAATAAAATAATACAACAAGGTTTGTTTCTAGTGGAATTTATTGATTGATAGAATAAAATTAAATATCCCCAAAATATCCCCAACTGAGCAAGCCAAAGTCAACAGTGGCAAGGAACCGAAAAAACTCCATCAAGTGACCTAATGGAGAAAAAAAAAAAACCTTGGGAGAACCCAGGCTCAGTTCTCCTCTGGCGTTTATGAACTAGAGGCCGGATTGTAGTTTGAACTGTAAGATTAACAATATTATATGAATGCCTGGCTGAAGAGATGCGTCTTTAATCTAGTTTTAAACTGGGAGAGCGAGTCCGAGCAACGAACAGTATCAGGAAGACTATTCCAGAGTTTCGGAGCTAAATGTGAAAATGCTCTCCCTCCTTTGGTTGATCTGGATATCCTAGGTATGACCAAAAGCCTTGAATTTATTGATCTTAAAGAGCGCGATGGATTATAGGGCGATAGAAGATCCGTTAAATAGACTGGAGCTAAGCCGTTTAGGGCTTTATAAGTCAGTAGCAATAACTTATAATTAATACGTAACTTTATAGGTAGCCAATGTAGTGATGATAAAATCGGTGTTATATGATCATATTTTCTTGATCTAATAAGAACTCTAGCAGCTGCATTTTGAACTAACTGTAGCTTGTTTATTGAGGACGCAGGACAGCCGGCTAATAAAGCATTACAGTAATCTAGTCTCGAGGTCATGAATGCATGAACTAGCTTTTCTGCATCAGAAACTGATAGCATATTACGTATCTTAGCAATGTTTCTAAGGTGGAAAAAGGCTGTTTTTGTAACATACGAAATATGATTTTCTTATCCATCTACATCTAACCTCCTGCAGCTCCATCTCCTCAAAGCTGCCAAGTGTCTGGCAAATGTTGCAAGCTTTAATAAATCCTGCCATTATGCTCACCACTTCTAGTCACAGACTCTTGAATGGAAAAATCAAGACATGGACACTTTAAAACAATCACTGGCTTTCTCACCAGCTGCAAAAAGTTCATAAGGTTCATAACCCTTACGTGCCGCGCCGAACATTCCAGTTCTGGTGCTGGATAACCACCTCACATAAAAAGTTCTATGTCTTGAGTAAGTAAGAAAGTAAGTAAATGTTTATTTATATAGCACATTTTATACACAGAGTGCAATTGTGACACCCTGTATGTATAGTCACAGGAATAATTATTTTCTTTTGATGTGTTTGATTTATTTTATTATTTTGATGATATTGTTTCAACTACTGTGAGTATGCTCAGAGACAATTTGGTATGCTGCACTGTTGGTGCGTAATACCCTCAGCGGACATTAGGGGGAGACCATGTGCAGAGCGGAGAGTTTGAGGGTAACTTTGAGTCGCGTAGTAGAAGACGCCATTACAAGAGCGACTCGTGGCTAACAACAGCACAACTGTCTGTGTCTCTTTGTTTTAATCAAACAGGTGGGTGAAGTCAATCACCATGGACAATATAACATGAAACAATGTGTTGATTACGTGTGTACACTGTTTTAAGAGGGTTATATACCTTTCCTGAGTAGTTAAGACGTCGAATAGAGATGGTGATATGTTTATGAAAATGACGGTGCATTCGCGGTTGTGCCGCGGCCGGCCTTGTATTAATATAATTTAATCTGAATGGTTTAAGGCTCCAACACACTGAATCCCTAAGGTAACGTAATGTTTATAATGTTAATAGTGTTATAATTGTGTTTATAGTAGAAAGAGCGATGTTTTGAGCAATCGCCTGGGTTTAAAGACTGAAGTATATGTAATTGTTTAATATTATACTTATATAATATTTGCATACAAGATTGGTTATTGTTGATATTTGTATTTTATAATATGTTTTATTGATCTTTTGATTAAGTATAGCCTGAGTACTGTATTTAGGAATTAAGTTTAAATGGTTATAGGATCTAACCTATGGTTCGCTCTACTATTTAGTTATACAGTATGTACTATGACACTTTTGCTCAGACTATAGAGACGGTAATACATTGAGATGTATGGATTACAGAGAAAGTATTAAGTTAACTGAGGAAAATACTAATTGAGTATAAGAAGAAAGACTCAAGACACAAGAGTGATGTGACACATGTTTATTGGTGTTTTGTTTGAGTGAGTCACATGTATGGTGACAAGATATTGTGATTTGATTATGCAATACATATAATATTGAATTATTGTAATAAAGATTACAAGAGCGACTCGTGGCTAACAACAGCACAACTGTCTGTGTCTCTTTGTTTTAATCAAACAGAACATTTACTGCAGTACCGCCAGCCGGACGGCGGGCGTGCTACACAATACAAAGCGCGTCGACACGCCAGCAAGACAAAAACAAATAAAAGTAAATAAATACATATATACATATGAATGAGAGCATATTACTGTCAATTTACTTGATTTCACGAGTAAACATTGAGATAAAACATGATACAAAAGAGCGAACGGACACGTAAGGGTTAACTCACTATTAATTAAATTGATAAATTAAATACTAAGCCATTAAAAGTTTATTAGAAGATGAATCACACATGTCAGATCAAATAATCTAATAACAAATGAAACCTTACCTTCATAAATGTGTCTGTTGTCATGAAGGCGATGTGTCACGGCGAGCCAATCAGGGATGAGTTCCCTAATGAATATTCATGAGTCTTCCCCTACCATCCTGCAAAAGATAAATAAAAAATCGCCTCCTGCAGTGCAGACATGCCGGAGAAAGACAAACCCGTCAAAATAAAAGTCCTATAGAAAAAAATACCTCCGTTACAGACACAAACACACACACACACACACAGTATATATAGGCCTCCTCTCATGAAGTGACTGGACACCTAAAAATTAAACTTCCTCCACCCCAGTAAAACCAATGCAATTTATTTTTGTTCAGTAATATTTTTTATTTTGGGAGGATTTGATGGTACTTATTCATATTTGTGTAATAATTATGGTTAATTTTTGCAATTGAAAATACTAATGAAAAAAATATAATTTTTCAAATTATTGTTTCAATTATTGCTGTATTTCAGATTAATATAGAGACTAGGCCTTTTAAATCCATTTTTTGAAGTCAGATTAGCGCCATCTGTTGATAGCCCTCATATACAGACACCATATTTGATGATACATTTGTATTAAATCATAAAACATAGAATCCAGAAAAACATAATAAAAAAACAAACTTTAGGGAAAAAATTAAATAAAAATGTTGGGTCCTAAATTAAAAGGTAGCTTACTCTGTGGAGTTTAATTGTGAACAAACAAATTATAATGACATTTTTGGCCATATCCAGCTCTATTTTTGAATCATGAATCATTTGTGTCTTAATACAAAATAAAAGGATTGAATGTATAATAAATACAAACCTCAGGATGTCAGTCATTTACAATATCCAGCATCTTAGATAATAGTCCAGAAACAGGGACTATAACAGATGCACTGTTGAAATGTCTATTTAACCCCTTACCTGTCACCCCCTTTTTTGAGAATGGACATTAAAATGCACTATTCAAGCTTAAATGGTTGTAATTCAAGAATGCTTTGGAGTATAGACCCAAGTTTGGTCTTGTTTTAAAGGGAAAAAAAATAGATTATTACTGAAGTGAAAGCACTTAAAAAAATATAAGTATGAAAAAGTTATGGAAGTTTAAATTTACATTAAATCAAATATAATTTATTTAATATTTTTCTTTTATATAAAATATATATTTTACAAAATATGTTTTACAAAAAGATTACTATAAAATCAAAGCCATATATCTAACCAAGTTGTGTTCCAAATTTGAAGTTGATATCACAAAAATTGAAGTTCCCATGAGATTTTGTTTAGGCGTATTACCAAAAATAGCCACCGGGTGCCATTGAATTCCATTGAATTTAACTGTATGCATTCTACAGATGTGGCCTTTAGAAACGCACGTTTTCTCCCGTGGCATTCGGCAATTCGTCTCGCAGAATTCTTTTTTATTTTACTTCACATTACGTCATGATTGTGAGAAAACATCCACAATAAAATATAAATTATAAATAGTAATAGACACAAATATTTACAGTATGCTACTGTATTATACAGAAATATTTGTAAATGCAAAAGGTTCATCAAAGTTGTCTTAAGACAAGAAGGGGTACTGGACAACGTTTACGAATTTTTATATGCTTTGTCATTGCTGTGGTTTCCAGGAGATGAGTGCATGCAGAATATTTAACATTGCTTTTATTAAAACAGCATAGTGACGTTATTGCCAGCGCATAACTTTTTTGTACAACTATTAAGATGAGTGTGCATGCAATGCGCATTTATATAAGTGCAACAGAGAATTTAGTGTGAGCATAATACACGTGACTCTGCCTGTAAAAACCCAGCAGTATTTTTTTATATACACAAAATCATCCTAACATAATGAAAGTCTTAAATAATGCGACTTACCCAGATTCTTAATTCGTGCAGATATTTCTTGCGTGATTGTTCTTGGGCAGATATTTCTTGTGAGGTAATGTTGCAGCACAACGCGTAGCATTTATATTTTGGGCGCATCTGATTTGCCATTACATTATTAATAAATATTTTAATTGAACTGTCTTAATGCATTAAGCATAAAGATTTTTCCATGTTAGTCTCAGAATGTCCGGGGTTGGTTTGAGGTCTTGCCGACAGTTTGTAAATCTTCTAAATATTCATATTCACAAATTCCATACAAAGGGTGATCAACAGTTATGACTTCTAAAATAAAATAAAAATGACCAGATAAGAGGTATCTGATTGACAGTTTATCAGATGTTGTTTTAAAAAATAATTACAACATTATGGGGAAGTGGTATTAAATATTTGGTAACACATAATACAATTATTTTAATTAAGCATTTTGATCAGTTTTGCTTTTACAAAATGTTCCGTTTTTTTTATAATTAATTTAACCTGAGATGTGCGTTATATCGCTTTTTGATCATTCTTTGTGTTGTCGAATTTTGACAGTTTCATTATTTGTTCATAATAATTTGATTCATAATTATGTCATTTTTATTCAAGTAGCAATATTCTAAAGAGATACAAAGAGTGTAGGCTACGTGTACCCACCAGATTTCGTCATGAGTCATTTTGTCAGGGTCACAGAACAAAAAGAAGTTGTCTCTGGATAGCCGTGGTTAGTATTCAGTATATAAACCAGTTGTGAATTATGCGTAAAGATTAAAAAAAAAAGCCTATCGGTATGGAGGCAGATTAGTCTCAAATATAATTCACGCAAAAAACATGATTCACACATGCATAGACAATTTCACATGCATGAAACCTAATTCACGTACACAAAAAAAAAATCCACGTGCGTGAAAAAAATATATATTCACAAAAAGCAATTCACATGCGCAAAATAAAATTATATAATCATAAAATACATTTCACAAATGCAAAACAAAATTGGTAGATATACAACTGTGCACAAAAACCTTTGAATGTTTAAAATGTACGAGTGTATCCTTGCATTTGAATGTGCAAATCGTCATTCACGTACGAATCGCCTTAGATATGTGTGTGTGTGTTTTTGAGACTTTCCTGGCAGCATAACACTCATAACACAGAGCAGTCGTACTCTTTAGCCAATCAGATTTAAGCTTATCAATCGACCAATCAGTATCACGTGAGGGCGGGCCTACCTACATGTTACGTCATCAGCTTTCGACCGGTTCATGGCTGAGCAGAGGTAAGTGCAGTTAATCATTCATTTCTGTGTTAACTGAAGTTAAAGATGCTTGAGATCAGTTGAAGCAATAGTTTATGAACTATTAACTGATGTAAGCAAGTGTTGTTGTAATCAGATGTCCCATATCGTGTCAAAAATGAAGAAGAATGATGCTTGTTTTGTTGTATTTTAGCTGAAGGTACAGACAGCTCTCACAGCTACAATCACGCTAATGATTGCAAAACAATCATCTGTGGTCAATACCCATCGAGATTGTTCTTTAAATAGTGAATAGACCTATTTTAATGAGCAGCCAGTGTTTTTTGCCATTTGTGTATGATGTTAAATTATTATTAACACTTGTTTCCCTGCATTTTTCAGGATTACTCACCTTTGGTGTGACATCTGGATAGCAGTCACGAACATCTTAATTCATGTTGTTTCTTTATTCTCTTTTATACTTTTTTTTTTTGTATTTATGTCTTAATTGGTAACACTTTATTAAAACGTTTCATTAGTTAACATGAACTAATAATGAACTGCACGTGAACAGCCTTTATTATTTTTTGTTAATGTTAACATTTACTAATACTTCATTAAAATCTTGTTAACATTAGTAAATGCACTGTAAACTAACAATGAACAGCTGTATTTTTAACTAACGTTAACAAAGATTAACAAACACAGCAACAAATGTATTGCTCATGGTTATTTAATACATGAACTAATGTTAACTTAGTTATTGTACCTTATTGTAGAGTGTTACCAATATATTCAACATGCATTTCCTTATGCTGTATTGTAATCTCAAGGTTTTTAAATAAGGTTTTTTATTGTCATCTTAAGGTCTCACAGGACAATATTGTGAAGCATTAATTTTACTTTGCCTAGTAAAATAGGCAAATCTGATTTTATGCTGATAAGACAAAGGTACTTATCATAGAGAGGCAATTAAGATTATGCGACTAAGATTACTCAGTAAACTCTATTCAAATACCATCACTTAATTTCCCACATCCTCTGTCTGCACCTCTTGTACTATAGGGTTTTAGTACTTTAAATATCAGGACAAAATCTTATATGTCCTAACAGAGAGGTCTACTGATGACCGGACTGAACACAATTCATTTTTTAACTTTTCACTTGATGTATTGCACTTATATTTATATACTTTAAAAGCAAAGTACACTCTGACTGGATCTCACAACTCCTGAAGAGACGTATATTTCTCTATACTGAATATTGTGCTTCACACTTAAGACTGTCAGTTCATGATCTTCATATGTAACAGGAACATTAATCATGATCAAGTCATTTTATATATTTTATTCCCAAAGGATTCGGAAACTTTCAAATTAATAAAACGTGTACATCAAATTGAACTATGTCTGAATCTTTTAATTCTTACAAGAACATTTAATAATGCATGCATAGCAAGGCTTTATTCCTAAAGCGTGTTCATATAGTCCGCAGGAGACAAATTAATACAGTAACAATGCATCACTTTCAACCACTTGTTGAAACAACTGTCAAAATGGATGGCTTGCAACATGACTGTTTTCAAAGAATTACAGTAGAAATGGTAAGATCACAGTACTGGTTGTCTGCAACTTCATACATCATCTGTCTTGGAAATCTGAAACAATAAAACTACATAATATATGCAGATCAAAACATGTCTCCTATATATGCACGTCATTACATACATTATCATCAGTTGAATGTGTGGTGGACAGGACATGAAAATCCATCAATACTAAAAATAAATGTTTATATTCACATGTGGACTAAACAGCAGTTAATAAACTATTGCTTCAACTGATCTCTAACTTCTAAATACAGAAATGAACGATTAACTGCACTTACCTCTGCTCAGCCATGAACTGGTCGAAAGCTGATGACGTAACATGTAGGTAGGCCCGCCCTCACGTGATACTGATTGGTCGATTGATAAGCTTAAATCTGATTGGCTAAAGAGTACGACTGCTCTGTGTTACGAGTGTTATGCTGCCAGGAAAGTCTCAAAAACACACACACACATATCTAAGGCAATTCGTACGTGAATGACGATTTGCACATTCAAATGCAAGGATACACTCGTACATTTTAAACATTCAAAGGTTTTTGTGCACAGTTGTATATCTACGAATTATGTTTTGCATTTGTGAAATGTATTTTATGAGTATATAATTTTACTTTGCGCATGTGAATTGCTTTTTGTGAATATCTATTTTTTTTCACGCACGTGGATTTTTTTTGTGTGTACGTGAATTAGGTTTCATGCATGTGAAATTGTCTACGCATGTGTGAATCATGTTTTTTGCGTGAATTATATTTGAGACTAATCTGCCTCCATATATCGGCTACCAAAAACAATAGATTCAAAGGCTGCTGAACATTTGCTTTAATGAAAAACAATGTTTCTATTGACAATCCAAACATTTTTCAACAGATTTTGTTCAAAACTTAAAATCTGTGATATTAACATGACCGATAACATGATCAATGAAAACCATGGAAAACATGGGTCGTACAGACTGTATAGTTGGTAAGCGACAAATAAAACTTTTACTTCAAGCTCAACAATGTGTTTAAAAAATAAAAAATGAACACTGAAAATTAGTGTGACTTTGAAGTTCAACCACATCTGTGAGATTGTGCTTATTTGTAACCATGCACTAAGGGGGAAAAAAATACCTATACGTCTCAAAATGTGTAAAACACAATAACAAAATGATGGGTGTTGTACTACCTTGAAAGTCAAACCGGTTTTCTTTCCAATCGACCCTATCGGTGAGATTGTAAACCAACTATTTGAAGAAAACAGAATATGTGTGGTTACATTCATGCAAAACCAAAACCAGGGGAATTCCTGATACCAAAACACATTTTCTCACAGAACGACTCGTAGGTTTTAGGGAATGTAGGGAGTCGTATTACATTCTCACAGGTGCTTGCCAGCAGAAGGGTACAATCTCGGTTGTCCTCAAGGAAGTAAATGGATGGTTCAGGGTTGAATCCGAGTGCTGGAACATAATTTGTTCCAGTAGTGAACACTAGAATATCCTCTAGCGACACGCATGCCATTGACACTGTGCTGGTCACTTCAGTCTATCACATAATGCTCAATTAAATCTTATCGCCTTTAAATACACCACTTTCCTGAATTTGTTTAGCATAACCCTCATTGTTACACTTCTGTCGAAGTACAGCCCTGGTTTGGGAAGGAATGGTCCATTCAAAACGAGCAATCACAGCATCTGTGAACACAAACATAAAAACATTTAATTTTATGATAATCACTGTTATCCGATTTAGCTGCAATGGTCTATCTAGGATATACATTTGTAAAGTAAAGATACATGAAAACAATATATGCAATCTAAACATTTTTATTTTTAAATCATAACACATAAACTGCCCAAATAAACCTGTAATATTCTGTGTGTAGCACAACAGCAATAGATGGGTTACCATCCACACAATTTGTATGCAGATTGTTGATATAGCATTATTAAATGCTGGATGAAAAGACCAAGGCACAAAATCAAATCTATAAATGTTCAGAAAAAGTTTGTACTTGTCCTTCACATAAAATGTGATGAAAAGGCATTTCCCTGAAAACTAAAAATGAAATGTACAGTTGAGTACTATGAATAGTCTTAATGATTATGTTTTTAACAATGCATATATACATTCATATACAAAGGTTTGGACATCCCTAGTAAAAACAATAACAAATGGAAGTGATGTAGAGAGCTAATGTGGATAGAGACAGCTCTCTGTGACAATGACTTGAGATTAATTTATCTTCCAGGTACTTACAGAACGTATAGAACAAAGATTAATCTATAATGCACATTTAAAAACTATACTGTAAAAAGTGGTAACCTGCAACTGTTATGTAGAGAGCTATTTCTACCAGTCCTTCTTGGTGTAGCGTAATATATTTAGTTTGAATCAGCAATATTGATTGTTTGCCCACCATTGACAGATTGTTATGTCATTTATGAGACAATGTTTTAACCCCAAAGACTCTGCTCTTTATTTTGATATTGTGCAGATATTCATAGAACAAAATATTGTAGGGCCATGAAAGTTGGGTAAAAATCTTAAAATTCAGGTGGAGGTTTTAACTTTTTATAAAAAATGCTGGCATTGAAGGAGTTAACATGCTGCATTTAAATAAAATCATTTCATTTACAAGCTAAAACATGAAGCACATTTTTCTTTAGGTTAACATTTATTTAGTTTAGCTGTCATCTGTATAAATCTAGGAAACAGCAAACATACCGATGAGCGCATTCACTTTGATGGAGTCCAGTGCTGGTTTTTTTTTTTTTTTGGTTTTTAACTGCCAGCTCCTGGGTAAACACTGACATTTTGGTCTTAGACAATCAATCATGTCTTTTTTGGCATGGTGAATCCTTCACCCAGGGCAGGGACATCTATTTGAATAACAGTAAAATACAAAACAATTAGTGTGCATGTGTGCGCATCAATGACATTAACAGTGGCTATATTATATATACACTCGCTAAAAAAAAAACTTGCCTTTTCAGGATACTGCAATTAATTGAGGATCATTTAAAAAAAATATTTGAAGTACATTTACAGATCTCTTTTGGTAAAATGTTTAAACAATATTTGGCTTTTGCAACGACTTAGAAACAATTAATAAAAATGCAACTGTGGAACAGTTAAGGGATAGTTCACCCCAAAATGAAAGTTCTGTCATGATTTCCTCATCCTCATGTTGTTCCAAACCACTCATATCTTCCTTTGTGTTTGGCAGAATAAAGAAATGCATATTGGAACAATTTATGGCTGAGGCATGACCGAACTTCCATTTTGGGGTGAATCCCTTTAAGACACTACCAGTTATAACTTAAAGGGATAGTTCAGACAAAAATTGAAGTTCGTTCATGATTTACTCACCCTTAAGCCACAGGTGTATATGACATTCTTCTTTCAGACGAATACAATCGGAGTTATATAAAAAAATGTTCTGGCTCTTCCAAGCTTTATAGTGAGAGTCAATGGGTATATTTTTTGGAGGTCTATCAAATCGCATCCATCCATGATAAAAGTGTTCGAAACTGCTCTGGGGGTTAATAAAGGCCTTCTGAAGCAAAGCGAGGAGTTTGTATAAGAAGAATATTAATATTTAAAACTTTATAGACTAAAATAACTAGCTTCCGGCAGACGGCCGTACGCATCAATTTACAGCAAAAGAGTAACCTTTGAACTTGATGCACAACGTAATGATGAACGCGGTTGTCCAGCCCTGTGTGTTTGAACCGCGAGAGGCTCAAAGCTTACGCTACTCATACATCTACGTCAGACATCGTCAAGTGTTACTCTTTTGCTGTACAGTAAGTCGACTTGCGTACGTTGTCTGTCAGAAGCAAGTTATTTTAGTCAAAGTTTTAAATATGAATATTTTTCTTACACAAACGCATTGCTTAACTTCAGAAGGCCTTTATTAGCCCCCCAGAGCCGCTTCGAGCACTTTTATCATGGACGGATGCGCTTTGATGGACTTCCAAAAAAAATGAACACACCCATTCATTCCCATTATAAAGCTTGGAAGAGTCAGGACATTTTTTTAATATAACTCCGATTGTAATAGTCTGAAAGAAGAATGTCATACACACCTAGGATGGCTTGAGGGAGAGTAAATCATGGGCTAATTTTAATTTTTGGGTCAACTATCCCTTTAAGACGGACCTTTGTACTAACTCTGATAAACACCTAAATAAACTGCATTTAAAAAGTTAATTTTCTTTTTTGGCTGAGTTTATATTTATTGTTCACAGCATTGTCGATAATGTATTTAATTTTTGCTTGTATTTAAGCATACTGCACGTGTGAATGTTTAATATGTTAACATTAGAAACATATCTGTGCATGTAACCATACCATTTCTGCTGGTGGTGATTCGAATTTCATGATAGAGCTTGCACTCTCTTCATACGGTAAGACAACTAGTACGGAGCTGTGCTGCGATTAGAGAGCTTTCTTTTTCCTTATTTTTTTTGGAGCGTGGTGAGCGCCCAGAAAAACGTGGAAACTAAATGGAAAACTTAAAGAGCAGGAAAACTCGTCTTGACACGTTAGTTATCGCACTCTTAAGTGACGAAGTCACTCAACAACTTAAGAATTGATTGCGTTAGGGACGTTACCTCTCAGCTCTGTCTAGAAACTGTTAAGCAATAATTCCCAAGTCTGCTGAGGACAGCTTCCGAAATCTTCCACGGAGAAGAGAGCGAGAATGACGAAACGGCAGGTAGCTGCAGTTTATATACAGGGAGGCGGGACTCCCTGATCGCTGCAGCGATTGGTCTGCGATGGTTGGCAGACGTGGTGTAATTGGTGCTTCCGCGATCGGTCACGCCCCGAGGCGTTCCCATAGTGAGATACCGAACGAATGTTAGAAAGAGAACAACAAATCACAGTAATGTTACACACATGTGATGGACCACATCGGTTTACAATGACACAAATACACATCAATGCATGTTCCACGTTGTGAAATATTAACAAAAATCACATTGTAAAAACTTTGCCAAAGTTATACATTGCTAATTTTATATACTTTTCCATATATACAATCATACAGACAACCTTACTTGATGCACACTATGAGGACAATTTCTCCCAGACTGATCCTATCCAGGAGCAGCCCGAGCCTTTGGAAAGTAACAAATCACAGGTAATGTGTGTAACATGTGATGGACTGCATTGGTTTACAATGACACAAATACACATCAAGACATCACATCACTTTATTTAAAGGTCCTGTTCTTCGTGATCCCATTTTTCAAACTTTAGTTAGTGTGTAATGTTGCTGTTAGAGCATAAATAATACCTGTAAAATTATAAAGCTCAAAGTTCAATGCCAAGCGAGATATTTTATTTAACAGAAGTCCCCTTTCAAAGCCTACAGCGAACGGCCGGTTTGGACTACATCCCTCTACTTCCTTCTTTAATGACGTCACTAGAACAGTTTTTTGACTAACCTCTGCCCACAGGAATACACAAAAAAAGGGGGCGTGGTCTTGTTGCGCTCCCAGGGAGAAGAGGAAGAGTTGTGTTTGTAGAGTGTGTTTGTCGCCATGTCGTCGAGAAGCTGTTATTTTCATAATAATAACACTGAGCGCATGCATCTCCACGTTATGGTAAGAGGCGTGACCTTTCCGGGCAACGTGCGCTAAGCTGCTGTCCAATCACAACACAGGAACCGCTGGCACAATCAGAACTCGTTACGTATTTCTGAAGGAGGGACTTCATAGAACAAGGAAGTCATCAGCCTGTTCTTAGGACAGTGAAAACAGCGGTATACAGATAAGTAAATTATGTGAAAAATACTGTTTTTTTACACGCGAAACATGAACACATGTTATATTGCACACTGTAAACACAATCAAAGCTTCAAAAACACAGGAAAAACGGGACCTTTAAAGTTGTGCATCAAATCACACTATAGTAGTAACAGCAGCACATTGCAGGTATTGTGACATGATTGTGATTTGTGTGTACTTGTGTAACTACACTTGAGGTCCAAATCTCTTTACATATATATAAATATATAGTGAAGTATTATGATATACTACTGCGCATATTACTGGTCCTAACAATTTAAAAAGGCTTCTAAATCAACCAAAACATGATTTTAATTAAATAACGTTTTGCAAATGTCCATGATGGGTACGTTTACTGGTGGAGGTTATATAGTGAAACCAACGTGTGTGTGTGTGTGTGTGAGTGAGAGAGAGAGACTGTGTGTGTGTGTGTGTGTGTGTGTGTGTGTGTGTTTTCTTGAAACTGATTCAAATTCTGTAAATGTCTTTGAGACTTGTATTCAGTGGCAACTCCTGAGTAATTGTTTTGGTTTAAAGTACTTTTGTAATGTTCCTTACATTTATTGAAATACCAAAACAGTCTTATGGTTTACTACAAATCAGCAGTGACCACCAGACTGCCATTAATGTCACTGAAAGCTGCTGTGGTCTTGTAGATTATGCTTAGTATTTCCTAGGTGTTTTTATTTTAATGCAAAATATATAACAGACATTTGTTTTATGTGTTATTTATCATACAGACAACCTTAACAGAGCTTCACTATGATGAGACCATGCCACCCAGAGACTACCAGATAGAGTTGTAGAGTCTCAAAGCAGCAAATCACAGGTAAATGTATGGATTATGGATTCACTGTATAAAATAAAAAAAATCTCCACTCTAAATCAGAATCTGGGAATGTCTTATTGGCTATTTTAAGGTACTAGATGAAAACATCCATAATTGCTGTAACTATAATTCAAATCAACAAACCAGTCTTCCCTAGCCTGGAAATCCAAACCTAAATCTGAAAGATTAATGGTCTGGCGTCGACTAATGAAACTCGGCCAGCTCGAGGGGCGGCACCAAGCATGCATTTGAAAATCTCACTGCACGCAATTGGATAACACTACGACCAATCACAACAAGCCCCATACGCTTAGCTACCAGCGGAGCTAACTGGTAGATTAGACTCTTACCATATCCGGTCGGCAAAACAGCAAAAACGCCCTTCTTGCAAACAGAACGATTCTTCTGTTCCTCTTTTAGAGAAAAAGTCTAAATCTTTCATTGTAGCGGCCAAAGCCGTTTCAAACGACTGGTGTTCCTCCATAGCCATCTTACAATGTTTACTAATGACTCCAACGTCGCAGCGCTGTCGTCATCTCGCCTCTGGCCCGCCTATATCAGATAACCTGATGTGATTGGTGCAGCTCGGATCGAGGGGCATATTTAATGAGCATCATTACTGGACACCAGAGTAACTCGCTGAGCAAATTCAACTTGAGCTCTCGCGAGAACTCTGGATTACCAGGGAAAGTCGGCCCCACAGCATGTTCAAAAATCAAAATAAGCATTAAAAACTGTAAGCAAGAAAAAAAAATCTCTCACACACACACACACACTCACCTAAAGGATTATTAGGAACACCTGTTCAATTTCTCATTAATGCAATTATCTAATCAACCAATCACATGGCAGTTGCTTCAATGCATTTAGGGGTGTGGTCCTGGTCAAGACAATCTCCTGAACTCCAAACTGAATGTCAGAATGGGAAAGAAAGGTGATTTAAGCAATTTTCAGCGTGGCATGGTTGTTGGTGCCAGACGGGCCGGTCTGAGTATTTCACAATCTGCTCAGTTACTGGGATTTTCACGCACAACCATTTCTAGGGTTTACAAAGAATGGTGTGAAAAGGGAAAAACATCCAGTATGCGTAGTCCAGTAACTATATATATATATAGTTACGTATGTGTACGTATTTAGAGTGTTGCAATAGGGAGATGTGGGTAGTTTGTGGCTGTTGTGTGTGTGTGTGTGTTCCAGATGTTCATTGGAAGGATGATGACGTCCTGGTTCACCTATCCAATCACATTACACCACCTTCCTCAAATACCCGTATCTCTTCCAGTCCCCAGCTTTTTGCTCACTTTGGCATTTGTCTTTTGTTTGGCTCGCTGTCGCTGATTTCTGTGTGTCTATCGTGTGAGTTAATCAATTGTCGTACAGTGGTTGTGAAGTATTTTTGTTTTTTATACTGTTCATCCTTGTTCAGTCATCACGGTGCATGTGAGGCTCTGGGAAGGAGGGAGCAGGTTAGTAAGTCGCGCGACATACATTGCACACCACATAGGACATCTTGAATTGTATTAGACACACTAGGTTTAGGAGAGTGCCACACCCTGTAATTTTGTTATATTGTTGTCAGTGTAGTTTGGTTAGGGTGTCTTGACGCCGAAGACTTTTCTTTTCTACATTTTTCCATTTCAGATAAATGCTGTTCTTTTGAACTTTCTATTCATCATAGCATCATGAAATAAAAATGTAAAAAACTGTTTTCAACACTGATAATAATCATAAATGTTTCTTGAGCATCAGATCATCATATTAGAATGATTTCTGCAGGATCATGTGACACTGAAGACTGGAGTAATGATGCTGAAAATTCAGCTTTGATCACAGGAATAAATTACACTTTACTGTATATTCACATAGAAAACAGCTGATTTACATTGTAATAATATTTCACACATTTATATTTTTTTTTGTTGTTGGTATTTTTAATCAAATAAATGCAGCCTTGGTGAGCAGAAGATACTTCTTTTAAAAACATAAAAAATCTTACCGATCTAAAACTTTTGACTGGTACAGTGAGGAAAATAAGTATTTGAACACCCTGCTATTTTGCAAGTTCTCCCACTTGGAAATCATAGAGGGGTCTGAAATTGTCATCGTAGGTGCATGCACTGTGAGAGACATAATCTAATAAAAAATATACATATATACACATATACACATACATATAATATAACAATGCACTAAAGTGAAACTGATCAGAGTCAAAAATATATATGTATTCCAAAACATAGATTTTACCAAAAAAATTACAAAAAAAGACATGTACAACTTCACATAAAATATCAATGAAATATACAGATCAGAATCAACAATATATTCCCTATTCCAAAACTTGGAAAAATATATATTTATAATAATTCATTATTATATTATTTATATTATAAATAATTATTATACAAACTAAACCAACATTGATCATTCAATATCACGTTTCTAATACACATGCTAAAACACATGCTGCTTTATTTAATTGTGAAGTTTCTTCCACCTTTATGAAACACATTTACACATTTATTTCTCCTCATAGACAGTAGTGAGACTCTTCTGTGGATCACCTGATGGTTTCTGCTCCTCTCATGATCATTTCACACTACGATATAACACATCTATCAGAGTTTGGTGATTGATCTTTATCAGGGATGTTTGGTGATTGATCTTCATATATTCTGTAAAGTGGCACAGATGAGAATACAATCAGTGTTCAGTGGAAGAAAAGTGCATATTATTATATTTCAATTACTGTTTTTTTTTTTAGTAAAAATAAGTTAAATTGAATTCCTGTAATTAGATTAATTACTGACTCTACATGATCTTGCATAGATATTTGTGTTTTATAATATATAGATGTAAAGCATGAATCATGTTCATATGTTTGTCAGTGTGTGTCAATGCGACTCCTATTGAGTCTCTGTAAAGGAGAAACTAATGAGTGTACGGCGTATGGAATAAACCACAGGGAGCAAATACAAATGTTATTTTGAGTTCAAACACAAACCTTTAGTTAAAGCCGTTTGTCCTCTAGTTTAAACATGTTTGTAGGCTCTTAGTAAATAACTGAGAGTAAAGTAAGTGTAAAGTAGTGTGACGTGTTGCTTGTCACAGTAAAAACACACTAGAGACAGAGACATTTCTCATGTGAGCTGGACGCTGTGAGCTGAAGCTGGAACTGCACTGATTTTAGCAGGAGTGCAGCGTTTTCCTACAATCTGACCAAGTCTGTTTTCACACTGAAATGATTCACTTCTACTGACACAGTTAATAAAGCAGGTGTTGATGTAAAGCTGTGACAGTGAGCTTTTGTTCTCTTTACTCCTTTGTGTTAAACATTTCAATAACTTCACATTTTGTTCTCACACAAACCCTTTGTTGCAATAAAGCTTAATGATAATTTCCTTTCACGAATGTTTGAAAGGTTTGTTCACATATCAGAGGTAAATGAAGATCTCTTTAATATCTCAGTGATGTTTCCTCACCTCAGGACACAGTTTGAGTCTCGTAGCTCGTCTCTGAGTCGCTGCTGTGAGTCTCCTATCATATTGAAACTCAGATCAAGCTCTTTTAAAAACTGTAGTGCTTTTGAGTTAGTCAAAGACTGAGTTAAAGAAGAAACATCTGTAATGCCACAGCACTGTAAACTAGAAAGACACAAACAGAGGAAGAGAGATTATCTTACAAACAAATCATGAATATGAAGAATTTTACACAAATATAATGTGAACTCAGACTCATTGTGAGATATTGAGTACAAAGTGTTTTAGTTTAAAAAACCCAGAAAGTGCACTGCTATAAACAATGAAACATAAGCCTTCTGTCTTCAAATAAATAAACTTCAGTCACACTGTAATTGCTGTACAGTATAATGATACTAACTATAGTTTCTCCAGCTTGAATTGTGGGTTCATCAGTAGATCACTGAGGTTTTTCACTCCAGAGTCTCCTAGTTTATTCCAGCTCAGGTTCAGCTCTCTCAGGTGTGACGGGTTTGATTTCAGAGCTGAAGTCACATCAGAACAATCTTCATCTGTCATATCACAGCCTCTTAAACTACATTAGCAGAGAGAGAGCAGAAAATAAGACAGAAGAAAAGAAAACTCTTTATTCTGTAAAGTCACATCATCTTCATAAGCGAATAAAACAGACAGAGGAAGAGAGATCTTCATCTTTATTTCACCAGATCACAAAATACTAAGCTGAACATGTTTGCAGAAATATAATGTGAATTTAGACTCATTGTGAGATATTGAGTATAAAATGTTTTAGTTTAAACTGTTGAAGTGATTTTAAGCATTTTGATTCTTGTATGTGAACTCAGGTGATATTTATATCTATATTATTCATACTACTCAAAATACTGTAAATATGTTTATAATCTGTAACATGCGCTAGACTCCCACTGTCTGGTGCAATATTCTCTAACTCAGGTGATATTTATATTTATATTATTCATACTACTCAAAATACTGTAAATATGTTCATAATCTGTAAATGTTTATTCGGACTAAACCCAACTGTGACCCTACTTTTTTACTTTTATACAATTTTTATTTATTTTTTATATATTTTTATTCTTAGAATTTGTATTACTATGTTTCTTGTTGTATTTGTATTTGTATATGTGCACTGGAAGCTTCAGTACCAAGAAAAATTCCTTGTGGGTGCAAGCACACTTGGCAATAAAGCTCTTTCTGATTCTGATTCTGATTCTGAATGTGACTGACCTCAATCTCTCCAGTTTACAGTGTGAATCCTTCAGTACGGCACATAAGTGCTTCACTCCTGAGTATCCTAGTTTATTCCCGCTCAGGTTCAGCTCTCTCAGGGGTGACGGGTTTGATTTCAGAGCTGAAGTCAGGATGAGACTCTGTTTCTCTGTAATACTGCATTCATACAGACTGAAGACAGAGAAATAACAAAAGTTCACATCTATGATGATCATCTTATTGAAGAGCTACAGCAGCATTTAGTTTCCAATAATCTGTTTTAAAACCCAGTCACACTAGTTCTGTGTGCTGGAAGACACTGTTTCTTCTTTTTCATTTTAACTGTTTACTTGAGTCTCTCTTCTTTATTCTCTGTTGAAAAGGCAGATTTCTGCATGTACACAATCAGTACATTGTATCAAATGCTGGAAATTAAACAATTACTAACTAGATAAAAACACATAAAAATGTGAGCAATAGGGAAAACCTAGAAAGTGCACTGCTATAAACAATGAAACATAAGCCCTGCTGTCTTCAAATAAATAAACTTCAGTCACACTGTAATTGCTGTACAGTATAATGATACTAACTGTAGTTTCTCCAGCTTGAATTGTGGGTTCATCAGTAGATCACTGAGGTTTTTCACTCCAGAGTCTTCTAGTTTATTCCTGCTCAGGTCCAGCTCTCTCAGGTGTGACGGGTTTGATTTCAGAGCTGAAGTCACATCAGAACAACCTTCATCTGTCATATCACAGCAGCTTAAACTACATTAGTAGAGAGAGAAGAAAATATGACAGAAGAAAAGAAAACTCTTTATTCTATAAAGTCACATCATCTTCATAAGCAAATAAAGCATACAGAGGAAGAGAGATCATCATATTTATTTCACCAGATCACAAAATACTAAGGTGAAAATGTTTGCACAAATATTTTGTGAATTTAGACTCATTAAGAAATACTGAGTATGAAGTGTTTTAGTTTAAACTGTTGAAGTGATTTTAAGCATTTTGATTCTTGTACGTGAATGAGACTGACCTCAATCTCTCCAGTTTACAGTGTGAATCCTTCAGTACGGCACATAAGTGCTTCACTCCTGTGTTTTCTAGATTATTCCAGCTCAGGTTCAGCTCTCTCAGGTGTGACGGGTTTGATTTCAGAGCTGAAGTCAGGACGAGACTCTGTTTCTCTGTAATGCTGCATCTATTCAGACTGAAGACAGAGAAATAACAATAGTTCACATCTATGATGATCATCTTCTTGAAGAGCTACAGCAGCATTTAGATTCCAATAGTCTGTTTAAAACCCAGTCACACTAGTTCTGTGTGCTGGAAGACACTGTTTCTTCTCTTTCATTTGTAACTAGTGAACAAAGAATAATTGTATAAACTAACATGATCAGATTAAAGAATAAAAGTATTTCCTTAAGCAGAAGACAATCAAACAAGTTTTGTAAAAGGTAGTTCATCTGCTTTAGTACTGCACCTTGAGGCGGTGTCAGTGTATTTTATGGATGGCTCAGCTAAACAGGCCAGTAAGAGACTATTAACTACTATTATTCCTTTTAATTATACTAATGTGTAATTAAAACGTCTACAAATGTATAAAACTGATCAGAGATCAGGTAAAACCCACAGACACTTGTTCAATCTCAGTGAGTTCACAGAGATCATCGCCCCCCAGTGGTGAACCATTGACATTTCCTAACGTTTCGAAACAGTTTTGGCGTAACAAAGCCTCGTTTACTGAAATCACGTGACTTTGGCGGCTTGATACACACTCCGAACCACTGATTCAAAACAAAAGATTCGTAAAGGTTTCATAGCTTCATGAAGTGTGTTTCAAAAGCGCCCATCACTAGCGTTCAGTCAACTTACCTTCAGTGGATCTTATTACAGGCAGATACTGATCACAGACTTTTAAAATGCACTTGTTAAATTTTTACAAGTTACAGTATATGTTGCACCAAAATTAGACATTTGTGAAATACAAACATTGAAAGCAGTTATGAACAGTTCTGATTCTGATGTTACAAAAAACATTGTTCTGCCTCTACAGTAACTGAAATAATTATTGACCCATGATCAAACTGTCTGTCTGGAAATATTATTATCAGCTAACATTACAACTAAAAGTAAAGTAATATTATAAATAAATGAGCAATACTTACGTCAGTGTGTTGAGTTGACAGTGTTTATCCTGCAGTAGAGCAGCGATCTGATTCACTCGTGTGTCTCCTAGTTCATGTTCACTCAGATTCAGCTCTCTCTGGAGTAACAGGTTTTTACCCACAACTCTATTCACATACTGACAGGCTTCCTCTGCAGCAGGACTCAAAAACCTGCAGAAGAGTCAATTCAGGTATCAACTAAATGTCCAGATTATTATATATCTAAATTAATATATTAGTTATGAATATTTAGCCTGCATATGGCTAATTTAGTTAATTATTTGATTCCGTCTCACCTCAGTGTCTTCAGTTGACAGTCTGGATCATGTAGTAAATCACTGAGCTTCTTCACTCCTGATTGTCCAGGATCATTTCCTGTGAGATCCAGCTCTATCAGGTGTGAAGGGTTTGATTTTAGAGCTGAAGCCAGAGCTTTATAACCTTCTTCTGTCACACTGCAGTTAGAGAGTCTAGACCAGAGAGGAAAACATTCAGCTGATTAATCAGTTAAACATGAACAATATAAATCCTTAAACTGAATTTTATTTTATTCTTTGTACAAATGTATTGAAAGTCAGTTGCAAAAACTGACAATTTAATATGGAGGCAAACAAAAGGTTCAGAGAACTTTAATATGTTAGACGTTATCCCTTTCATGATTGCAATTATCTAAAACTGTACAGCTCTGAAAGTCTATGATCTGAATGATCCACAACAAGAAACATGAAAATTAAAGTTTGGGAATGGCTCAATAAAGTCCAGACTTCAATTCCATTAAAATGCTGTGGAAGGACTTAAAACACAGCTCATGCTGGAAAGCCTAAAAAATCCCTGAGCTGAAGCAGCTTTGCAAGGATGAGTGAGACCAGGGGTGCAACTACTCAGTGTCAGAGGGGTATGAAGCAACCATTTTGGCACCCCCGCCAAAAAAAAACAAATACATAAATAAGTGTGCCGGACATCATCATGTATGGGCTTTAAATAATAAAGGTTTATTTTAAAAAGTATATTAGCCACTGTAGGCCTACCATAATTATATGGTGTATATATATATATATATATATATATATATATTCTTTGAGTGGTGGAGGTGAAACGGGTCACATGCTTATTTCACAGATAAGAGTAAAATTTTATTTTAGTTTTACCTGCCTTTTTCAGCCACACTTTAGAGCACTTTAGAGCGCTAATGTCTATTAACCCCCTGGGGTCGGCAAATGCGCGGGCGATTTTTTTCACATAGCAGCAAAATAAACTTAAAATACTCCGTCATTTATGATCATACAGACTTAAGAAATATGAAAAAATAAACAAATGTATACTTTTTTATGTGTCCACTTACAGGCGAAAAAAAACATTGTGTTTTTGTAAAATAAAGAAAATAAACAGGGTGTGCTTTCTGCCTGTTCGTCTCGGTGAACTTTTTTATTAGAGCACGTCTCTAAACTTAAACAAAACTCAGCGAATACTATTCACCCAGGCATGAGCAATATATCTTTATAATCATTCAAGTGTGTACTTTTAAATGATCTAATTCAAAACTAAATCAAATATTCTCTGTTTATGTAATCTGTATGAAAAGAGAGAGATGTCAGTCGTTCTCATCTCAGCTCATTATTTTTAATGTGACCCCGCCCACGGAGAGCGCACGCTATTCAAACGCAAATGATCGAGGCAATCCATGCAAACTGTGAACGCCCCCATATCAGCTCGAGAAAACACATCAAGTTTAATCAGATCATTGTACTTGTTTACACCGTCTGGCAGCGCTGTGAGGAATAATACTATTGTAATAATAATAATGGAAAATGTACCTCAGAAGTGCTGGCATTTCGAGGAGCAACTGATCCTGAGCTATGGAATACTGTAGTAAGTTTTTTTTTATTCTCAAGTGAATCGCGTTTCTGTGTGTGAATGAATGAACGGCAGAGATGCGCGCTGTTTACCACAACTCACAAAAACACGGTTTAAATTTGAATCGCGTTTCTGTGTGTGAATGAATGATCCGCTTTTAGCAAACTATATTGCTATACTGAGATGAGTAAAAATCGACTGAAATATGTTGAAATAAAATGTATTTGTATAAGCAACGTATTAAACTGCAAATTAACATTTATATTCCCTATAATAAAAACGAAAGACATATGTTACAGACATATGAAAGACAACATTTCGTTGACTAGTTTTTGGATAGATTATAAATTTGTACTCTAAAATATCTGCCACCTCAAATAAGCTTTTGTTTGCCAATTTTTGCTCATATGTTAAATATAGTATTTTTTGTCAAAAATAAAGTCATCAAATAATATGTTATTAGGCTATAGTGTTTGTTCCAATATTCAAAGTAATGAATCCTTAACTTTGAAATATGTATGATAAAATGTATACTTTAGTTTTTACAAAGAAAGATTACACTTGAATTGTTGTACACTTGTAATTGTAACCTTTTTAATAAAAAATATATATTTACAAGGTAGATGTAAACAAACTATTAAAAGGTAAATATAAGCCTTTTCTTTAAATCATTTTTATTGTGTTTTATTAGTGACAAATTTGGGGAGAGAATACATATTCCAAAACTGAAAATACAGTATGAGAATTAACTGCACAATTACTAGACATGTTTACCTTGGATATTATACAGTTTGCAAGCACAATTTGTGGAAAAATAAAAAAAATTGAGATGCTTCCAACTGTGAACCAATTTGGTAGAATATATATATATATATATATAATATATATATATATATATATTGCTCTTGCATTCCTTCTTGTGGCTCAGTGACACACCTGAATGAATGGCTCATTAAGTATGCGGGCCCCATTGTCTCCTCAGGTGTGAACTACTCAATATGCATGATGGTGTTGGATCGTTGACGCCCACTCGCATATTGCCTTTCCAAACAGAAGTGTCTTGCAAAATTTAAATCAATGTATTGTTTTATGTGAGTGATTAGGCAGGATGATTTTCACATCATTTTGAAGAAAACTCTAGACGACGACATCCATTAGTCAAAAGTCTTGTGGACACATATTTAGTATGTGTTTTGTGGCCCTATTTCAGAAACTTTAATTTTTAGTTTTTTCAATAACCATGCATAAACATTATTCTCTCAAAAATACAAACATGTACATACATTTTGCTCACATATTATGGTAGCCCTGTTTGTGCTAAATAGAGTGTAATTACACCTTTGCCATTAATATGTTTATAAGCAACTGAAAAAAGCACAAATGTCAGAACATCTCAAGGACCCCAAAAACACCTTAGACCCCAGAGGGTTAACATGAATGTTTGAAAGCCTTCAAGCACAGACATCACACTTTAAATCCTACCTGTTGCCTTTCACAATCCACTTATTTAGCTGCTTTGGTATCCCTTGGCATGCCATCTCACTTTCCCCCTTTCTTTTTCTATCTTTAGCCCCGACAGCTTTTTTGCTTTATCCATCTTTTTTGACGACAATTCACTACTCGTACATGCTCGCTCAGTGCTCACGGCGCCGCTCGCGATATCTTATGTCAAAATTCTATGATGGAATCTTATGAGGGTGCCTACTCTAGCCTGTTAGTCCTCTAAAATGTTATATAACATTGAGGAAATTCAGAAATGATTTAGAAATGCACAACATGTACAACCCCAAATCAGAAAAACACTGTACAAATTGTGAGTAAAAAAGGAATGGAATAATTTACAAATCTCATAAACTTATATTTTATTCACAATAGAATATAGATAACATATCAAATGTTGAAAGTGAGACATTTTGAAATGTCATGCCAAATATTGGCTCATTTTGGATTTCATGAGAGCTACACATTCCAAAAAAGTTGAGACAGGTAGCAATAAGAGGCTGGAAAAGTTAAATGTACATATAAGGAACAGTTGGAGGACCAATTTGCAACTTATTAGGTCAATTGGCAACATGATTGGTTATAAAAAGAGCCTCTCAGAGTGGCAGTGTCTCTCAGAAGTCAAGATTGGCAGAGGATCACCAATTCCCCCAATGCTGCGGCGAAAAATTGTGGAGCAATATCAGAAAGGAGTTTCTCAGAGAAAAATTGCAAAGAGTTTGAAGTTATCATCATTTACAGTGCATAATATCATCCAAAGATTCAGAGAATCTGGAACAATCTCTGTGCGTAAGGGTCAAGGCCGGAAAACCATACTGGATGCCCGTGATCTTCGGGCCCTTAGACGGCACTGCATCACATACAGGAATGCTACTGTAATGGAAATCACAACATGGGTTCAGGAATACTTCCAGAAAACATTGCGGTGAACACAATCCACCGTGCCATTCGCTGTTGCCAGCTAAAACTCTATAGGTCAAAAAAGAAGCCATATCTAAACAGAATCCAGAAGCGCAGGAGTTTTCTCTGGGCCAAGGCTCATTTAAAATGGACTGTGGCAAAGTGGAAAACTGTTCTGTGGTCAGACGAATCAAAATTTGAAGTTCTTTTTGGAAAACTGGGACACCATGTCATCCGGACTAAAGAGGACAAGGACAACCCAAGTTGTTATCAGCGCTCAGTTCAGAAGCCTGCATCTCTGATGGTATGGGGATGCATGAGTGCGTGTGGCATGGGCAGCTTACACATCTGGAAAGGCACCATCAATGCTGAAAGGTATATCCAAGTTCTAGAACAACATATGCTCCCATCCAGACGTCGTCTCTTTCAGGGAAGACCTTGCATTTTCCAACATGACAATGCCAGACCACATACTGCATCAATTACAATATCATGGCTGCGTCGAAGAAGGATCCGGGTACTGAAATGGCCAGCCTGCAGTCCAGATCTTTCACCCATAGAAAACATTTTGTGCATCATAAAGAGGAAGATGCAGCAAAGAAGACCTAAGACAGTTGAGCAACTAGAAGCCTGTATTAGACAAGAATGGGACAACATTCCTATTCCTAAACTTGAGCAACTTGTCTCCTCAGTCCCCAGATGTTTGCAGACTGTTATAAAAAGAAGAGGGGATGCCACACAGTGGTAAACATGGCCTTGTCCCAACTTTTTTGAGATGTGTTGATGCCATGAAATTTAAAATCAACTTATTTTCCCCTTAAAATTATACATTTTCTCAGTTTAAACATTTGATATGTCATCTATGTTGTATTCTAAATAAAATATTGAAATTTGAAACTTCCACATCATTGCATTCTGTTTGTATTCACAATTTGTACAGTGTCCCAACTTTTTCTGATTTGGGGTTGTAGAAAATACCAAAAAAAGAATTGTAATTATTTATTTATTTAGTATCGCTTTGGCGCCCCCATGGTGCTGCGCCCCTATGTGCTATGAGTGAGACCAACGGACCAAAATACCTTCACAGTGGTGTAAAACACTCCTGTATAAACTACAGGAAGTGTTTTAGTCGAGACTAGCAGCAAAGCTGAAAGCAGAATCAAAGATACACAGCTCCCTCAAAAGCACTGAAATACATTAATCCTGTCACATAAAATATTAAGATAAGTGATTTCTACATAATCTCACCCTCCATTCTGTGGCAGATTTACCAGCTCTAACAGAATCATCTGAATTCTGACTCAACACTAGGGGCCCTATCTTGCACCCAGTGCAATTGACTTTGTACAGCGACGCATGTATCATTCCTATTTTGCACCCGCGCAAAGCGGACTTTTCCCTCCACAGACGCACGTCGGTTAACTAAGAAATACACTTGCGCTCCCCGGGGCGGTTCAGCGCAAAGAGGAGGCGTGTTCCGGCGCAAACGTTCCCTCATGCTATTTTACAGTTTTAGAAAACAATTCCACCACTGACCGAAAAAAAAACAGTTTAAAGTCAGTGCCAGTGCCAGTGCAGTCCTCGTGTGCGCCTGACAAATCCGCCGTTATAATAGGAATCCGCTTTAGAACAAGCGCGCCTGCTCTTAAAAGGAATGTGAGATGACGCTCTGATTGGTTTATTTCACGTTACGCCCAAACCACACCTATGAATAATGAAGCTACTTCAGACCAACCCCTTTTAGATTTGCGCCGGGCGCAAGAGTCATTTGTCCCGCCGGGAAAATAGCAACAGCGCCGAGACCCGCCCACAAAGTTACTTGCGCTTTGCACTTTGACACTTGCGTTTCAGATCGTTAAAATAGGGCCCTAGGTATGCAAATAACTTATTATAAATTATAAATTACTATAAACAAAAACAGCACAATTTAAGTGTTAACTTATGAGAAGTAGAATATACATAGATAGAAAATACTTTATCCATTAAATATTATAATCCCCTGCAATTATTTGCATTACAGTGCAGCACCAAATGAATGATTAATGTTACTTCAGTATTACTCAGTGAAAAAAACACAACAATAAAATGGCACAATGACAACCGGTAACACTTTATTTTGATAGTCCGTTTGTTGAGACTTTACTAGTTATTAGTAGCCATTCAGTAGCTTGTCAACAGTGCATCAGTTGACATTCAACAACACTGTTTCAACTGACAAGTAACATACGTTCAACTGACTGCCTATAGACTATAAGGTACAATTCAAGTGTTAATCTACAGATTTTACAAAAAAGTGCCTGTTGACTGTCAATATTATTTTGCAACAGGTTATTAACCAATTGTCGATTAACTTTCAATTGTCAACTAACTTTCTGTAGATTGAGTACCAACAACTCGAGATCAATCTGTCAGTTAAATGACAACAGTCATGTCAGCATATGAAGTATATGATACTGTATATCCTACTCAAGGGGTCTCATATGCATCAAATTAATGATTATTTTAGCTGATTTAAAACTGTTTTTAAAAAATTGTTAACCATTTGTAGATAATCTGTTGATAGTCAACTAAAGATTAGATCTGTTGCTTGTCAACAAATAAATTGTTTATGATCAGTAGACTATTAATAGACATTATCCACTAAGTGTTAGTAGATACATTTTAGGACTATCTAATTAAAGTGACAAACAGTTTATATCAGTAGAAAGTCTATAACCTATCAACAGATTGAAAACATACTTTTTTGTACGTTTGGATAGATGCTGAAACGTATGATACAGACATGTCTGCAACGTAGAATTATTACGAATTCACAGCTACAAAACGTTTACGAATCATAAAGATATCTGTATCATTTCCCTTATACTGTTTTATAGATAAATGTAAGTTCCCTTAGCCCTACTCCCAAACCTAAATATAAATTACTAATTTTATACAGAATATAAAAATAATAAAACACTTTATGGACAGAGATGTGTAGGGAAATGCCAGTTTTATTAATAGCATTAAAATATATTTTGAGCCACTAACATTAATCCTACTCCTGCCCCTAAACCTACCCATAACCATTTCTTAAAACTATGCAGGTTAAAATTATGAAGAAAAACAACAGATGTGTAATCATAATAATTTATTGCGAAAATGTAAATCGGTACCAAAAGTCGCTCAAATGACGATGTGTTGCAGTCCTCTCTGGCAGTATATAATAGTTTTGTATAAGGGACAGAGCAGAATTTAAGTTATTAATCCATGAAAATGTTAACCCAGCTTCCCTCTGCGTGAAGACGGCGCGCGCGCTTCTGCATTTCAATGTTGTTTCAACTGAAACACGGCATGCTGCAATCTGTGACGAAGCAGGCGAGAGCCAATGAGCGTTTGATATCACTGCCGTAAAACATGTCGTATGTTCTTGAGGGCGCAATTTTTGAATTTAAATTCATCACGAGTGCGGGATTTGACATTTACAGTCGCTGCTGAGAATGGAGATGGAGATCGCTGGATGTGGATCAAGGGCTGAATTTGGATCTGTTTCTTGCTTGCGTATGTATTATAAAGATTTGGATTACATCTAACGTTACGTTAGCTAATAAAAATTATGTATTTTGTTAATTTATAATGTGTTTTGGTGTATTATGGTTCTATAGGAGAAAACGCCTTTTGTGTCTCACCGTAACGTTAAATAAACGAAATGTTACAAAATGGTTAAACGATTAAAGAAGGTATTGTTAAGGGTTTAAACTATAGTTTTGTCTGTTAATCCTCCGAAGCGAGTTTGCAGCAGGAACAGAGATTATTTCTTAAATGAGTAACTGTTATAACGTTAAACTGCATTTAATAAATGCGATTTTCTGTAAAACTTACTGTCATGAAAGGCTAAATGTATTAATTAATAATTATTGTTATTTGTTGTTTATAACTTTTGATCTTGGCCTCGGGCATTTGAAATGATGTAGACTATTGAGAGTTTTCTCATTTGGAATGCTCAATATAATTTTTTTAGGTTATAGACTTTCTACTGATATAAACTCTTTTTCACTTTAATTAGATAGTCCTGAAAGATATCTACTAACACTTAGTGGATAATGTCTATTAATAGTAAACTGATCATAAACAATATATTAATCTGTTGATAGGTTATAGACTTTCTACTGATATAAACTCTTTTTCACTTTAATTAGATAGTCCTAAAATATATCTACTAACGCTTAGTTGAGAATGTCTATTAATAGTCTACTGATCATAAACAATTTCTTTGTTGACAAGCAACAAATAAGCAACTACATGTAATCTTTAGTTGACTATCAACAGATTATCTACAAATGGTTAAAACAGTTTTAAAAACAGTTTTAAATCAGCTAAAATAATTATTAATTTGATGCACATGAGACCCCTTGAGTAGGATATACAGTATCATATACTTCATATGCTGACATGACTGTTGACATTTAACTGACAGATTGATCTTGAGTTGTTGGTACTCAATCTACAGAAAGTTAGTTGACAATTGAAAGTTAGTCACCAATTGGTTAACCCTCTGGAGTCTGAGCTATTTTCTGGGCCCTGGAGGTGTTCTGACATGCTCTGACATTTGTGCTTTTTTCAGTTATTTATAAACATGTTAATGGCAAAGGTGTAAATTCACTCTATATAGCACAAACAGGGCTACCAAAATATCTGATCAACATGCATGTATATGTTTGAATTTTTAAGAGAATAATGTTTATGCGTGGTTATTGGAAAAAATAAAAATGAAAGTTGCAGAAATAAGGCCACAAAACACATACTAAATATGTGGCAATAAGACTTTTGACTAATGGATGTGGTCGCCTATAGTTTTTTCTTCAAAATTATGTGAAAATAGTCTTGCTTTATCGTTCACATAAAACCATACATTGATTTAAATTGATGTAAAACAGGTTTTGCTTGGAAAGCCAATATGCGAGGGGGGCGTGAACGAGGAGTGGTTTACACCTGAGAAATACAATGTCCCACCCACTCTGCATAATGATGAGCCATTCACTCAGGTGTGAAACTGACTGAGCCACAATGCAAGGACAAAATATATATTTAGAAGAAGACTTATATTGACCATTTAAGATTTTGCTTACATCTATCTTGTAAATATGTTTTGCTATTTTATTAAAAAGGTTACAACAACAATAATTACAATTTCAACAATATTTCAAGTGTACTCTTTCTTTGTAAAAAAAAAAAGATTATAGGCCTACATTTTATCTATGTATTCATTACTTTGAATATAGCCAACATTGGAACAGCTAACATCTTAGTTGATGACTTTATTTTTGACAAAAATAGTAGGCAATTTTATATATAGAAATTGCTAAACAAAAGCTTATTTGACGAGGCAGTATATTCTACAGTAAAAACTGTACCCAAATCTACTAAACAAAATGTTGTCTTTCATATTTCGCCTGACTGTAACGTTGTTTTCATGAAATATTAGTGCATATTGTTAATTTGCCGTTTAATACGTTGCTTATACAAATAGCCTACATTTTATTTCAACATATTTCAGTCGATTTTTACTCATCTCAGTATAGCAATACAGTTTGCTAAAACATCATCATTCATTCACACACGCGATTTAAATTGAACTTCTGGCAAAGATGAAGTTGACGATAGGCTATTGACTCGCGATCTTCGCAGTAGGCTAGTGAACGCACCGGAGAAATGCACATTTATTAGGCTACATAGCTTTTTTGTTTTGGATGGTTTTGTTTAGAACCAGCTTTCTGTAAATATATTTCAAATTTTTTTAGACATGTGAGGCGAGTAGGCTACGGTCTGGTTCATGATGATCTCCAGTTCAGACCTTATGTTGTGATTGCTAGCCTATATTTACTTTAAATCCAGGAAATTTGTTAATGAAAAAATTATTAAAATTAAGATACAATTGATACAAAACGAAATTCGTTTTAAAGAAAGGATTTGTACTTTCTGTTTTGAGGTCTCTGTGAATGTTTGAAAGTCTTTTAGTGCTTAGAGCGCTCGCGTCCATAATGGAGAACTGTCACGTAATATTGTTTTTTTCCTCATAAATGCGAACACGAAAAATAAAAGACAAAAGACTTTTAAGTAAAACTTACTCCGAAATTGTGTCCTCGGCGGAATTCGCTCTTCAATATGCTGGCGTTCGTCGTCTGTTACAATCTTCCTCTGAGGAAACAACCCGGTATCGTGCATTCTTCCTCACTGTCCAGAATCATCTGAATGGCGTCTTTATTACCGGAGAAGCGTGCCATACTCAAAACGCGATGAACTATCAGTAAGTCTGATAGAAACTGTGTTTTTATGGCATTGATCGGGGGGCGTATGCGATGCATACTAGATCACCTAAACTATTTACATGTGAATCGCGCCAGGGGCGGGGCGGCCGCAGCTGATTATAGAGATAATGAGGCAGAAGTAAAAACGGTACCTCTCCTTGCTTTCAAACGGATTACATGAGTTGAAAACATTTGTTTTTTATATAAATCACTTCATTTAAAAGAAGAGATTTCAAGCTTCATAAAGACATAACTCACATGCCTGTGTGAGAAGTATTCGCTGAGTTATGATTCATTTTCGGACGCGTTTCAGAATGGACTACACGGACAGAGAGAAGGCAGAACTCGCTTCGTGTTTATTTTTCTTTATTTGGCAAAAAGCACCACACTTTGTTTTTATTGTGAGTATACACAAAAATAATACACATTTAACAGAATCGATTGATGTATGAAACTCCTATGGAAAATCAAAGTCAACAGAGTATTTATGAGTTTCTTTTACACTGATAAAAAAAAAGCGAGCTGGTATCGCCGGCGATACCGTCGACCTCAGGGGGTTAATAACCTGTTGCAAAATAACATTGACAGTCAACAGGCACTTTTTCGTAAAATCTGTAGATTAACACTTGAATTGTACCTTATAGTCTATAGGCATTCAGTTGAACGTATGTTACTTGTCAGTTGAAACAGTGTTGTTGAATGTCAAATGAACGGACTATCAAAATAAAGTGTTACCTGACAACCTTGCTTATATCGAACATCAAACTTTTATCAACAAAACAAATAAGACAGATAGCATAGTATACCCCCATTGTAACACTGATAAATGAAGGTATTTGGATTTCCCCTTAAATTTAAAACAAATGCTTAGTTTGTGGCTCATTAATATTAATGAAAATACGTCAATAATAAAATAGTAAAATGATAAATTCACTTATATTAAACATTGGACTTTTATTAACAAAATTGATAAGAAGGATGATATGCTATACCCATATTGTAACAAATAAATAAAAGATCTTCGGATTGCTTAGTTTGTGGCTCATTATTTTGAATGAAAAACACAACAACAATAGAACAAAGACAAACTTACTTATATTAAACAAAGAAAAGCAACTTTTATTCATAACTTTTAGCCACCGGGATCGTCCTGTCCAGGGCCGTGCACAGGGGGGTGGCCCGGTGGCTAGAGCCACTGCCCTTCTGCCCTCATCAGCTGAGGTGCCCCTCTCGCCCCCCTCCCTAACCCTCCAGAAGATTCCCATAAAAACGTTCTGTTATCGCTCCGCTAAAGATCCACTGATTCCGCTAATCCGCTCCGTGTTTTCCTGCTTGCTCCGCAGCGTCACTCGTAGACAAGCATGTGCCCGCTCTCCGACGACAGTTTCAGAATAGAATTTCGTCCCATTCACAGGTCGATTACAAATTACAATCCACATTACAGACAGTAGTCGATCCACAAAATTAGTATTTTGGTAATATGTTTTTGTATTTCTGTCGCAAAATGTTTTGCTCCTGGTCTTCAAATAGTGCTAACAAGTTACAACTCGTGCAACATCCATGTTCTTGGAAGAAAAGCAAATGTGTTTTGTGCCGTTAGCCACCTTGTAACCTACTATACTAAAGTACTATTCATTTAGATTAGAAAAACTGTCTGCTAAATATTCTATAATGATTTACCCTCTGGCTTTCTAGAACTTTGATTCAATTTTTTGCAATGTTGAATAGGCTTTGTCTTTGCTCTTTCTCACTCTGTTCTTCTAATTTTGTGAAGGCATTGTTTTTTTGTCTACAAAATCTGCAAACAACAGAAAATGTTATTTATTTATTCATGATTTATTTATTAGTGTTATTTATATTAGATTAGATCAGGTTAAATAATTTGATTGAACAAGAATTCTAATTTTCACTACTCCCAGTGTATGATTGCAGAACAATATATGTTTGAAAATTTATGGAACAACAGATTTTGTGTGAAAATAAATCAGAAAGGTGGTTTGTTTAAAAATCTTATTAATGTATGAGGTGGCAAGGAGGTAGGCTACACACGGGGTAAAACCAGCATGGTAAAACACACAGTATTGATAAAAATACTTAAGCTAAATTAATATGCTTTTAATAATGTCTAAGTTGATACTTGTTCAAACCAATCACTTTAGTAAAGTTTATAACAATTTTGGAGTTATTTTGATCAATTAAATAATAAATGTTTGTTCAATAAATATAGGCTATCTGTCATAATTTTCATTTTAAAAATACAGAAACAAGATTCTTGAGATCTTTGTATTTAAATTGCTACATAAGTCTAAAACATAAAAAAAAATACATAAAATAGTAGATTAAATTAGCACAGAATCAACTTTGATCAAGTCAACGATCAGCCAAATTTCATCAAAAGCGTTTATGAAAAAAAGTGCTGAGCAGAATTTGTGCCATTGAGTGGTATAAAAGAGAATTAAGTCAAATGCGCATTTTACCCCGGTGTGACTTTATAACTGTTGTAACCTGTATATCATTTCAATTTATACTTTAAGTGTATAATATTAAATTAAATGTCTATACTACTTCCATAGGATGAGGCAGCTCAGAGAGTGAGAGCCCACTGAGCATCAGACAGTTAAACTGGCATTGAATTATTTATTTGGAAGAGTAATTATAACAACATAACTTGATTTTGCACTAAATCCTAATTGTAATCTTATTGCTCATATAAAAGAGTTGTTTTTAATTTTCTGTATTAAGATGATACTGCCTCATTCAAACTCCTTATAGTGCCCCCTTTTTTGGTTTAAGCCACTGCCCCTCAAAATGTCTGTGCACGGCCCTGGTCCTGTCAGTCATTGCACCTTACCTTAGTCATGTGACTCCTATGGCTCAACTTACCTCAGTATCTCCAATTTACACTTTATATTGTTCAGTCCAGAGCAGAGCAGCTTTACTCCTGAATCCTGCAGATTATTATTGTTCATGTTCAGCTCTTTCAGATTGGTATCTGATCCAAGAACTGCAGCCAGAGCTGAACAGCTTTTGTCTGTTATGTTACACTCATTTAACCTACAATAAATCACAACACAGAATTAGACATACATATAATACATTTTCTATATACAAATATTAAATACATTTTCCATTATTATTTTCTACATAAACAGCATACAATGCATTCAAACAGCATTCATCTTCAAAAACTAACATTTCCAGTACATTAATATTTTTTATTCAGTGACAAATTTCCTAGATAAAATGAAGCATGTTTGAAAAAAAATATTTGTGTTAAGATTTATAGCTATAGGATTTCTTCTCTATTTCTGTCACCTGATGGAGTTTGGGTTTTTGCCACTGTTGCCTCTGGCGTCCTTAGTTGGGGACACTTAATATTCAACAAGATTATTGACTTGACTGCACCGACACTATTAGATGAGACAGTTCACACTTTTATGGCAAGTTAAAGGCCTTTCACTATAATACTAAAAATGCCTTCATTCACATGTACATGTCTTTTTTTTTTTTGTACTTTATTTATAACCAGTACATGTCTTTTTGATATAAAATCTTTAATGATTTAAGTAAAGCTAAGATTACTTAAACCTAAGAACCTAAGAAATTGTATTTGTTTTTATTATTTCAAGATTAAGTCTAATTGATAACTGATGCCGATATCTTAGAGAGCAGGGTGATCAATAGGTGATATATCATTAATTTAAAGATAGTAAAAAAGCATCCATAACAATTACTGAAATTAAATTTATAGTTATTTTACTTAATATTTACTAAATTAGAATGAAAAAAAAAAGATTTTGAACTTAGTTTAAAAAACTTTTTGTAGAAAAAAATATCTTAATGTGTACACTAAATATGATACAACAGGCTTTTGATAAATGTTTATTTGTAAATCTCTCTATCTACATGTTACATTACATTATTATTACATTAAACTACAGAATTACTGATAAAAATAAGCATTTAAAATGTCTAATTACTGGGAGATACAGAGGGACTGTCACGGTGTGGTGCAGGCAGAAGAAGATGAAGGAGAATCAAAAGTTCCAATGCAAACTTTTACTCACAATATAAATAATACAGGTACATAGAAGACAGGCAGAAGGTTCACACACACTAAATATGACAGAGATCGGGCAAGGACTGACTGAACAGAATGGAACTTAACCCTCTGGGGTCTGAGGTGTTTTCTGGCCCTGGAGGTGTTCTGACATGCTCTGACATTTGTGCATATTTCTGTAACTTGTGACATTTTCATGGCTAAAGTCTGATTACACTGTATTTAGCACAAACTCTGCTACAATGATATGTCAGCAGCATGTAAGTAAAAGTTTGTAGTTTTGCGATAATGACATTTATGCGTGGTTTGTGAAAAAAACAAAAACAAAATGTCACTAAAATAAGGTCATGAAACCCATTCTGATTTTTTCTTCACAAGACTTTTGAAAATTGTATCACGTAGCCTAGAATATTTGCTTCAAAACTATGTGAAAATCATCCTGACTGCTCATTCAGATAAGACAATATATTGATTTAAAATTTGTAAGACGTGTTTTGTGTAAGAACGCTTTATGCAAAGAGCCGTGAACACATCCTGAATACTGATGGCTTTCACACCTGAGAAAGACAAAGACCCTCCCCTAATGGCCCTATTAGGAGTTATCAGGCCCTAACAATCTGAGCAACCTTGCACAAAGAATGAGGAGATTTAAAAAAGAATGGCTTTTTGATTGTTTGGATTTATTTACAACACAACATAATCCAAATATACACAACAAATGACAAAAAAGCACATTATTGAAAACAATGATCTAAAGACAGAGACCTTTGTGCCATTCCTAAAAACATTGTACATACATTTCATTTCCAAGGTGTTTGATTTTCACTTTACCATGTTTATGGAAGTAAAATAATGGCAAATGTTTCTGAAACAAAAAAGCCTGTTGAATTGCACTACTTGAAAAAAAAAAAATAGGCATTACATTAACCATGCTTGCATTTTAATGCATTGTATTTTTAGGGCTTGCATTTTTATGGGCTGAAATTCAACATGGTGTAATATTTAAACTGTGAATATTTCAATTAAAAACATTTCAAACACATTTTCATTATTAAAAATTCAATAATCCATATTCACCTTTCATATTTCACTTCCAAATAGTCAAACTGTTTAAAAATACAACCTATAATATTCAACAGGCAATTTTCGGTCCATTTTATTTCGCTTTGCAAATTCGCTTCCACAAATTCAGTGGTTCAAATTCGACAGTAAATTCAATATTGACATCCAGGAACTGCAGGAAAAGCAGTAGATTACCGAGCATACTCTCCATCTGCTGTTAGTCAACCTCACCAGCAGGGGGTGCAAAAGTGCGTGTTGTTGACGAAGACCAGCAACAGTTAGAGCAAGCCATTCATTCATAAAATGAAAATGATTATCTGTGTCAGTATATATGCGGAAAAGATGATAAAGACACAAAAGCTGTGTTTATGTTTCATTCAATAACTTCATTGTTACTTTCCCTGTGTAGCCTACATGTCATCAGCTTTCTCTACCATGAACGGGATTATAATCGGTTTCCCTCAATACCTCATCATACTCAAGGATTCCCCTTCCGTCGGGACAAAACGCTTAATGTAGCTTAATGGACTAATACAGTGATATGAAAGACCAAACTCGCACCTTATTGGGGATGTAGGCTGTAGGCAAGTTTCATGCTGAGCGTTTCGTGATATACTGGCATAAAATCAACACTTGATCAATACTAACACTTTCTCTTCTATTCTATTCTCTCTCTCTCTCTCTCTCTCTATATATATATATACAGTGCAATGCATAAGTTAATACACCCATGCTAAAGTTGACTAAAAAGAGGAATAAAAAATCATATTTTGGAAATTGAACTTAATGCCTTAATTAAAAAAATTAGGAAAAATCCAACCTTTTAGGACACCAATTTTCTTTGTGAATGAATAATGTATCGTAAATAAATAAATGTTCTTCCTTAAAATACATGGTGCATAAGTGTGTACACCCCTATGTTAAATTCCCATAGAGGCAGGCAGATTTTTATTTTTAAGTATTTTTTTTATATTAATTTTTAGGATACTATGCATCCTGATAAAGTTCCCTTGGCCTTTGGAATTAAAATAGCCACACATCATCACATAGCATTCACCATACCTAGAGATTGGCATGGTTTTATTTCAGTTAGCCTAAAAGCTAGTTTGATTTGCATTGAGAGATGATCTTATGGAAAGTACCCCATGCCAATCTCTAGGTATGGTGAATGCTATGTGATGATGTGGGGCTATTTTAATTCCAAGGCCAAGGGAACTTTATCAGGATGCATAGTATCCTAAAAATTAATAAATAAAAAATACTTAAAAATAAAAATCTGCCTGCCTCTATGGGAATTTAACATAGGGGTGTACACACTTATGCACCATGTATTTTAAGGAAGAACATTTATTTATTTACGATACATTATTCATTCACAAAGAAAATTGGTGTCCTAAAAGGTTGGATTTTTCCTAATTTTTTAAATTAAGGCATTAAGTTCAATTTCCAAAATATGATTTTTTATTCCTCTTTTTAGTCAACTTTAGCATGGGTGTATTAACTTATGCATTGCACTGTATATATATATATATTAGGGGTGTAACGATACGCGTATTCGTATTGAACCGTTCGGTACGAGGCTTTCGGTTCGATTTTCGGTACGCATTTTCAAACCGAACGGTACGTTTTACCAAAATTTCGTTATTTCAAATGTAGGCGCGTTGCACGTGGCAAGCGCGCTCATAATGTAAGAGACGCCGGCGCGACCACAACATTGCCCAACATCAAATGACAAACGTAGATTACGCAAGCGGAACGAAACTGCTCGTTATTGTGTGGTTGAAGGACCGTTTATCAGTTTGGACCAGTGCAGCGCGAGCTGATCGTGATCATGCGACACTGTTACTACACAGCGCTAATAAGAGATCCAGTAAAGAAAGCATTTGAATTCGCCACAGAAGTAATAACATCGCTGCGAGATCTAGAGAGAAACATTCACATTTCTCCGTTATTAACGGATCAAACAGTGCTGACGTGGAAACCTGGAAGAAACATTGTGCCATGAATGAACTATCCAGTGTCCACAGATCTGCAACATTCACCATGGATTTACTGTAGTAACTGCAACAATGGAAGTTTGGCAGGAATAGTAGGCTTATATTTATATATATATATAGAGTATGCCTACGTGTACTGCATTAGCTTAAACTGGGAAAAGTCATAGCACTTGCATATTGTTGTCCTCTTTTTGTTAGTTTAACTATAAATCGCTTTGGACTAAAATGACTAAATGTAAAATTGGCTTGACATTGGACTTCCGCACATTTAGGGACCGTCTCTAAAGTTGCATTCAACGTTGGCATACACGTTTCTAACTTCAATAGCAAACTTCAATTTATTTGAATAAATATAAAAAAATCCAAAGGGTGCGCATTATGCCTGACACTACATGAACACTTTACAGTTGGTTTTATGACTGTAAGTTGTTCTATTCAAATGCTATCGAAGTTAGAAACGTGTATACCAAAGTTGTATACACTTTAGAGACGGTCCCTAAATGTGCGAATGTCCAACGTAAAGCCATCTTTATGCCAGTCTATCACTGGGAAACGCTCAGCGTTAAGCTTTGCGCGTTATTCTGAGTCCATCTGCTTGGCTGCGAGTTTGGTCTTTTATATCTCTGTAATTAGTCCATTAAGCTATGTTAAGCTTGTTATATGTCCAGCAGGGGAATCCTGAAGTATTGAGGGAAACCCTAATAGCCTGCATGCAGCACATCGCCACAATATAAAGTTAAGGCAACTAAACAACCAAGAGAAATATGTCAACCTCAAAAATGTAACATTGGATCTGTATATCCGCATCGTGGAATAACATTATAATCTCGTTCACGGTAGAGAAAGATGCTTGTAGGCTACACAGGAAAAGTAACCGTGAAGACACTGAATTTAACATAAAACCGCCGTCATAATAATCACAAATACTCTTACATTGCTGTAAATGAGTTTTATGAATGAATGGCTTGCTCTAACTGTTGCTCTGTCTTCCTCAACAACACGCGCTTTTGCACCCTCTGCTGGTGAGGTTGACTAACAGCAGATGGAGAGTATGCTCGGCAATCTAGTGCTTTTCCTGCAGTTCCTGGATGTCAACGTAGTATTTTCTGTCAAATTTGAACCACTGAATTTGTGGAAGCGAATTTTCAAAGCGAAATAAAATGGACCGAAAATTGCCTGTTGAATATTATAGGTTGTATTTTTAAAGTAGTGCAATTCAACAGGCTTTTTTGTTTCAAAAACATTTGGCATTATTTTACTTCCATACATGTTCATGTACAGAGACTCATGTGAATGTTGAAGTCTGGTCCCTGTAAAAACAAAACAAAAACAAAAACCTGTGAACATGCTGATATCAAGAGAAACTATAGGGCTGCACGATTTTGGGAATAGATTTTAGATTTTTATGGTTAAAATTGCTTTTTAAAATTCACAGAATACACACACACACACACACAAATGTTTCCAACAATATATAATGAACACCAGGTTTGTTGTGCTTTGTAGGCATAGGCTACGCACAGTGCTGCATAAAATAATAATAATAACAATAACCTATAGCAGCCTATAAATCGTTAAAAAGGAACACTTCAGTAACAACTATGCTAGAGAAAAATATATTGATTATCATATGTTACTTCAAATGTTTCCATTCGTTATGATGTTATGAAATGAGATTGGAGTAAAAACATGAAGCCTAATGTTTGGTGCGTTTTGCTTTTCAAACACACAACGCGTTTTGAATATGAAACATTAAAATGCACAGCGCGCTCCAAAATATGAAACATTATGGTTACCATATTATACATATCTACGTTTGAGCAGATATCCACAAACACAGTATTTAACAGTAAACACGGGTCTAAATATTATAATATTCACCATATATCTAGCAACAGTTCAACTGCTATGTGAAGTTTATGCAACAATAACATTAACTAATATAATTAAGAATTTCTTACCTTACATCTTTCTTGTCTTCAAATCACGTTCTTCTTCTTCTGAGGTAAATCCAATGTAAGCTCACGGCGTGTCTTCCAAACTCGACGAAAAGCAGAGACTTATGAAGTTTGGTGCTGCTTTGTTTTTGAGGTAACGAGCGCGTTCTCGTTCCATTCCATTTTCATGTCAATCTCTTTTGCGCGAGTGGGCGTGGTCAAATTAAAACTAATGAGCAAGGGTTTGAGAAACTGGACATCTTGTTGGTTTTATACAAATTACTTAAACAGAGAATATTTGTTTTCAGTTTGAATCCGATCATTTAAAAGTACACACTTAAATGTTTATAAAGATATATGGCTCATAAATGTGTGACAAGTATTCGAAGAGTTTTGTTTCAGTTTGTAGACGTGCTCAAGAAAAAAACGTTCACCGAGACAGAGAGGCAGAAAGCACACCCTGTTTATTTTCTTTATTTTACAAAAGCACAATGTTTTGATTTGATTGTAAGTGGACACATACAAAAGTAGACATCTCACAGATTATTTTTTCATATTTCTTTTTTCTGTATGACCATAAATGACGGAGTAATTTAAGTTTATTGTGCTACTATGTGAAGAAAATCCAGCAAAACGAGCCGGCGTGTTTGCCGACCTCAGAGGGTTAAATACAAACACAGATTACACTGATTAACAGAACACAGGTGAGATAGGTGTTCTCAGCGCCACCCGTCAAAATAAAAGTCCCGCTTCCAACACATTGGCCAATCAGAAAAACTTATCAGCCAATGCCGATATTTTATAAATGCCAAATATCATATCGGTCGACCACTAATGACGATGATGACTAAACAGGTGATACAACTAAACTGATAATGACGGAAACCATAGAAACAAAGGAGTGGCGGGAAAAGAACAAAGGCAAACAGGAACCAAGCAAAACTCAAACTGAAAGTCCAAACAAACTCTGACACGTGGCAGGGACAACTAATATATGATGTGGTATTATATATGTACTTTATTTAAGAAGCCTGTTTTATAAAAATCTCAATGTTTTATATTATAACCTTTCAGAATTTCATCTTACTTGTTGGCATTATAAATAACATCTGTACCAAATTACATTCTTTCCCCCCAGTTTGGGTATATGAATAAAATATGTCTTAAAAAAAATAATTCAGACTATTATTTCATATGTCAGGCTTTACAGGGATAAGTTCATGTTCATGATGAGGAATCACTATAGAGTAATGTAGATAAAGACATTTTTCAGATGAGAGCAAAACATGACAAAATATATTAAAAGACTTACAGAGCTCTTCTGGAGGTTTTGATGACTGCCGATAATCTAATGAGACACTCGTCTGATTTCTTGAATTTCTGAAGCTCAAACTCCTCCAGCTCTTCCTCTGATGTCAACAACACAAAGGCTAAAGCAGACCACTGGGCAGGTGAAAGGTCACCAGATGAGAGACTTCCTTTGCTAAGGTGGGTCTGAATCTCCTTCACCAGAGTTTGGTCATTCAGTTCATTCAGACAGTAGAACAGATTGATGGATCTCTCTGCAGGAAGATCATCTTCTAATTTCTGCTTGATGTACTGAACTATTTCCTTGTTGCTCTGGTCATTGCTGTCTTGCTGTGTCAACAGACCTCGTAAGAGTCGTCGATTGGACTGGAGTGACAGACCGAGGAGGAAGCGAAGGAAAAGGTCCAGGTGTCCATTGTCACTCTCGAGCGCCTTGTCCACTGCAGTCTTGAGTAAATCAATCATGGTTTCATTTCTGTTTTCCTGTTCTGTAGACTCATGATCAAACACACTTGTCTTGTTGATGTCCAGAAACAGATGTGCATAAAGGGCTGCAATAAACTCTTGAATGCTCAGGTGAACAAAGCAGTACATGGTACCAAGAACGATCCCTGTTTCCTCCTTAAAGATCTGGGTACACATGCCTGAGTACACTGATGCCTTATTGACGTCAATACCACAGGCTTCCAGGTCTGTGTCATAGAAGATCAGGTTGTTTCTTTCCAGCTGATGAAATGCCAGTTTCCCCAGTGAAAGGATGGCGTCTTTATTCCAGGAAACATCTGGTGTGTATTCTCCATCATACTTTCGGCGGCTCTGCTGGATCTGAAAGCGGAGAAAGTGTGTGTACATTTGTGTCAGAGTCTTGGGAGTGTCTTCAGTGTTTGATTCCTGCAGTGTTTTAGAGATCTCATCAGCCTGAGTGTTTTTCCCATCATTATTTCTTTTCTCCTCCAGAATGTTCTGGAGAACCGTGGCTGAAATCCAGCAGAAGACTGGGATGTGGCACATGATAAAGAGACTCTTTGATTGTTTAATGTGATCTAGGATTGTGTTGGCCTGATTCTGATCAGTGAATCTTTTTTTGAAGTACTCTTGCTTTTGTGCATCACTGAATCCTCGTATCTCTGTCAGCCGGTCGATACAGTCAGGAGGAATCTTACTGGCAGCTGCTGGTCTGGTGGTGATCCAGATGAGAGCAGAAGGAAGCAGATTTCCCTTCATGAGGTTCGTTAGGAGAACATCCAGAGAGGCTGGTGACGATACATCACGCCACGTCTCATTACAATCAAACTTCAGAGGAAGGCGACATTCGTCCAGTCCATCAAGGATGAACAGCACTTTGAATTGATTCCTTCTTGTAAGGTTCAGTCCTTTTGTCTCTGGGAAAAACTTTGTTATAAGGTCCATCAAACTTAGTTTTTCTTTCTCTTTTAAGTTCATCTCTCTGAATGGAAGAGGAAATATGAAGCTGATATCTTGATTTTCTTTTCCTTCAGCCCAGTCCAGAACAAACTTTTGCACAGAGACTGATTTCCCGATGCCAGCGACTCCTTTTGTCAGAACAGTTCGGATCTCCTTGTCTTGTTCAGGAGCTTCAAACAAGTTTGTGCATTCAACCTGTATCTCTTGTGCTTCATGACGCCTGGAAGCACCTTCAATCTGTCTCACCTCATGTTCAGTATTGACCTGTTCGCTGCCGCCCTGAGTGATATAGAGATCTGTGTAGATGTTATTCAGACGTGTGGAGTCACCTTGCTTCGCAATTCCTTCAAGCACACATTGATACTTCTTCTTTAGGCCACATTTCAGCTGAGGAATGAGGAGCAGCTCATCTAAACACAGGAACAGAAAATATGTAGTTTTAGTCTTCATTTTCTCTCCTACATTTATAAGAGACAATCAGACAGATGATCATGAGTCTGTCACAGTGTTGGTTTATGTTCCCTGGTGTCCACTAGAGGTCCTCTTCCTCCACGGTGTCATTCACATTAGGAACTGCATTCCCCACAATCCTTGTCTGCACTCATCACTGTTCATTGCACCCAGCTGTTCCCCATTATGATTGTTAGTTTCTGTGTGTATAAATACCCTGCCTGTTTAGTGTTTGTTACGGAGTCCTTGTTATTTGTCACATCACTTTGAGGTCTGTTTCCGCTCTGTCCTAGCCTGTTCTTGTTTATTGGATTGATTATATGGATTTTGATCCCTGCCTGGACTGGATTACGTATTATGGATTACCATAATAAAACATACTGCAATTGGATCTCCCTGTTTCCAGTGTGTGGTTCCGTGACAGAGTCTCTTACCTTCTAGAGCATCAGCAGCTTCATCTTGCTTCATCTCTCTCAGGTAATGTAGTGTGAGATCAAGAGCTGATTCTTTGATACTGGATCTGTTCTCAATAAAGTCCTTCACAAAGTGTTGTGTGTTCTCATTTTGTAATATTTTCTTAAACTTCTCCAGTTCATTCTTCAGTAATGTAATTATTTTGCTCTCAAGATCCTACAAACAAAAGTAAGAAAAAAGACAATATAAACCAAATTGTACATCTACATTTGGTCAACACATTTTATTCAATAACTATAATATCTATTAAAAAAAATCCAGTTAAAAGACTTGCATGTTAACCAGCTGTTATTTTTAACAAATAGAAAAATAAAAAATATATAAGTGCTTAAAAGGAAAAATAGTGATCTAGAGGAATTACGTTAAATTTCTTTTGTTCAAAAACATATTTGTTTGCTGTGAATATTAAACATTTATAAAAATGTGTTTTCCTACCTGGAAGATTCCTAGAAGATTGTCTTTAAAATGATCCTGTTTGAATCTCTTCCTGTGAGTCTGAATGTCTGAGTTTGATGTATCATATCGAAGCCTGTAATCAAATAAATGAAATAAATAATGATTTTGTGGGCAAAATATCACAGAAAGAGAAATAAGCATTAAATGTGAATCTGATTAATTCAATGATAAATAATGACAAATATTTTATCTAAAAAAAATTTCATGATTGGTTTCCCTGATTTTTAAACAGTCAACGTGTGACAAAAAATTTGAAACTCATGAAATACCTTTTATTAGATGATGGTGTTTTCTCACTGAAGTCTGGTACATGACCTTTAGAATGATCACTCTTCAGAGACACAGAGCTGGACACATGTGAGCCTGATCTTACACTGATGACACAAAGAACAGAGAGAGAGAGAAAACACTTTAGTAAAGGAGGATCAACTGTGTCTGAAACACATCTGTGTCTTTATCTAATCCTCCACAGAAATACACACACTCACACAATTTACAGTTTTATAGTTAACTACTATTTTATTTTACTGGTTCACTTTAGTTATAAATGATTTCTTTAATATACAGCGGGGGAAATAAGTATTGAACACGTAGGCCTGTCACGATAGTCAATAAATCAATTAATCGCACGATAAAAAAAAATGTTATTTCTCGTGCCATTTATACGCCAAAAATAGTTTTTGCGTGTAACAGTTTATGGCGTGTAATACGCACGCACTCCTCACACATAATCCTAACCAAGTATTTTCAGTGCGTAGCATATACACGCAATAAAGCGCGTCTCCGTCTTCCCGTCATTAAATTACACAATCACTCGGGCATTTGTTTAGTCGACAAAGTAACAGGAGGACAGTGCAAAATGCTGTGGTATCCCGTTGAGGCTTTTTTTTTATTTGTTTACAAAGGTCCTAACCGGCAGCTTTGCCTGTTATGGAATGTATCACTATTTATGTCTGAGCCTAATGTTTAATATTTTTTGAAGTGCAATTTTGTTACATCCATTTTATTTATTGTTTTTGGTATTTATTCAAGTGAATTTTTTTGTTAACAGACACTGAGAGTTCATTGCTTCTATTGTTTTTGGTTGTTTTGTTCATTTTTTGTGGATATTTAAAATGTTTTTCCGTTTTCAATGTTTAATATTCTTAAGAAATAAAAGTTTATAGATCTTTGAAAAGGTGTACCTGCATTATTATGCCATTATCATTATATTAGATGAAAATGGTCTCGAACGACAATATTATTGTTTATTGCAATAATTTCTTGGACAATTTATCGTCCAGCAAAATTTGTTATCGTGAAAGGCCTATGAACACATCACCAATTTTCTCAGTAAATATATTTCCAAAGGTGCTATTGACATAAAATTTTCACCAGATGTTGATAACAACCCAAGGAATCAGTACATACAAAGAAACCAAAACAAATAAGCTCAGAAATTAAGTTATGTGTAATAATGTGAAATGACACAGGGAAAAAGTATTGAACACATGAAGAAAGGGAGGTGCAAAAAGGCATGGAAAGCCAAGACAACAGCTTAAAACTATTAGTAATTAAAAAGCAATCCAGCCCCCTGTCAGTGGAAATTAATAACAGCTGGCTCAGTCCCAACGGATGGCCTACAAAAAGGTCTCATTGCCAAGGTGTCACACAAGACACATCTCATGATGGGTAAAAGCAAAGAGCTGTCTCAAGACCTTCGCAACCTAATTGTTCAAACACATAATGATGGCATTGGTTATAGGCACCATTCTAAGCTTCTGAATGTTCCAGTGAGCACTTTTGGGGCCATAATACTGAAGTGGAAAGACAATAATTTCACCATAAATTTGCCTCGACCAGTGCTCCTCGCAAGATTTCTGATAGAGGAGTGAAAAGAATAATCAGAAGAGTTGTCCAAGAGCCAAGGACCACTTGTGGAGAGCTTCAAAAAGACCTGCAGATAGCAGGTACTGTTGTCTCAAAGAAAACAGTAAGTAATGCACTCCACCTCCATGGCCTGTATGCACGCTCACCACGCAAGACTCCATTACTGAAGAAAAAAAGCATGCTGAAGCTTGTTTAAAGTTTGCTGCACAACATTTGGAAAAGCCAGGGAAATACTGGGAGAATATAGTGTGGTCACATGAGAGCAAAATTGAATTGTTTAGATGCCATAATACACACCATATTTGGAGGAGAAATGGCACTGCACATTACCCTAAAAATGCCATACACCTTGGTGTTTATTTGTTTATTTAAAAGGATCCCCATTAGCTGACGCCGAGACGACAGCTAGTCTTCCTGGGGTCCAGACAATACATACAAAACCCAATAATTACAATCACAATTACTCCCAAATATATCATATATAAATACACATAAAAGAACAAGAAAAAGTAACAATACAAAAAGTACTGATTAAAATAATAATAAAATAATGAAAAACAACATAGCACATGATACAACCTCACTCAACCAATCCAGACGATATTATGATGTTGAAAACAAATACAGTCTTAGTCTTTTTTTAAAACCAGTTTTTCCCTTGATTTCACGAACCCCAACTGGAAGATTGTTCCAAAACACAATTGACCTATAAAACACGGTCCTCTTCATAGAGTCAGATTTAGGTAGGGGTAAAGAAATCTGTCAACTATTCGCCCCTCTTGTGTAATGTGAATGCATATCTGAACAGTAAATTATATTATCATAAAAAAATTTAGGAGTCAGAGTGTTAATAATTCTATGAAAGTATACTAACATATTAACAGATAGTCTATGCTTGACCATCAGCCAAGCAAGACGTTCATGCATCTCTGCAACACTAGTTCTTGAAGAACTTGTTTTGAGCCACTTGTAATTTTTTTTAAATGACTGTTTGATGCAGCAGACCATACAACAGAACAATAATCCAAATGACACAAAACCAGTGTACAAACAACACGACTAAACAACTGTGAATTTAGATACTGTGCACATTTACGCATTACTGCAACAGCTCTACCCATTTTAGCAACAACTTTGTTGATGTGATCAGACCATGACAATGTGCAATCAAGCCAAAGTCCAAGAAGCTTCACCTTTTTTACTTGCTGTACATTTTGATCATTTACTTGTATATTAATTTTAGGATTATCAGATAATCTATACTTAGAACCGAATATTATACTCATAGTTTTTGAAATATTTAGAACAAGTTTATTTGTTTTGATCCAGTTATACAATTTGCTGATCTCACAAGACAGAACCTGATTAAGCTCTGAACATGTAGGGGCTGCATAATAAAGAGTAGAATCATCAGCAAACATAGTCAATGTAGCCTTACTGAGTATATACGGCATATCATTTGTAAAAATTGAAAATAACAAAGGTCCGAGGCAACTTCCTTGAGGAACACCACAATCCAGGGACTTGCTACAAGATAATGCACCATTAAAATAAACTCTTTGCGACCTCTCCAACAAATAGCTCTTAAACCACTTGATTGCTGAGGAAGTAAAACCATAACTAATAAGTTTGGAAATCAAAATGTCATGGTCGATCACATCGAAGGCAGCACTGAAATCTGGTAGTAGTGTACCCACTAGCATTGAGTTATCAATTGATGTTAGCCAGCTATCCGACATTTGTGTCATTGCAGTGCAGGTGGAATGACCAGACCTATAAGCATGCTGAAACATCGTAGTCAAATCATTGTTAGAAAAGTAATCTTGAACTTGCTCAAATACAATCTTTTCCAATAATTTACTTAGAATAGGCAAAATGCTAATAGGCCTACTATTTGGACCACAGAAAGTTGATTTTGTGTCTTTGGGTAAAGGAATTATCTTACCCTCCTTCCAAAGTTTTGGACACACACCACTAATCAGACATCTGTTTAAAATGTGACAGATTGGTTTAGAAATATGTCCAGCTGATAATTTCAACAGATTATCCAAGTTGTCTGTACCAGCAGACCCACCAACTGTCAAAGATCTCAGCAACATTTCCACCTGCACAACATTAACCTGATGAAATTCAAAACTACACAGTTTATCTTTCATAATACACCTTTCTATTAGCTCATTGGAGTTGGAATCAACAGTGTATTTCATTGTCTCTCTAAAGTTAGAAACCTTATTAACAAAATAATCATTAAAATAATTTGCAATCTGTAATGGCTTAGTCAAATAAACTCCATTCAATTCAACAAAAGAAGTACAAGTAGATTTTTACCCCATGATTTCATTGAGTACATTCCACATTCTCTTACTATCTGTACCACTATCGTCAATTCTCTTCTGAAAATATTTTTTCTTTTTCACTCTGTTCACCTTGGTCACATGATTCCTTAAAGTACAATAAAATTTTATGTCCTCAAGAGAGTCAGAAAGAACCGCAACCTTTTTAGCCTCTTCCCTTTGAGCCATTAAGCTCCTTAACCCCCTGGGGTCGGCTATCGCGCCGTTTTTTCCATATGAGTGCAAAAAATAAATTAAAAAAAAATATTAATTTTTATCTTGTATATGTATATGCTTGTGTTATACATCAATCGATCCTGTTTAGTGTGTATTTTTGTGTATGCTCATAATAAAAACATAGTGTTGTGCTTTTCGCCAAATAAAGAAAAATAAACATGATGCGAGTTCTGCCTACTCTCCGTCAGTGAAGTCAATTCTGAAACGCGTCCGAAAATGAACTGTAACTCAGCGAATACTCAGTCAAACAGGCATACAGACACACAGGCATGAAGCTTGAATTCTCTTCTTTTAAATGAAGTAATTTTTATAAAAAACAAATATTCACAGTTTATATAATATGTATGTAAAGAGAGAGATGTCAGTCGTTCTCATCTCAGCTAATTAAGTTTTAATGTGACTCCGCCTACGGAGACCGCGCTATTCAAACGCAAATGTGAGGCGATCCATACAAACCTGTGAAACGCCCACATCCGCTGGATAAGGCCGGTGAAACACTGGATGCGTGGCGTAAGCGTCTCAGCTGCGTGGCGTGTCCGTTTTTATTTCGGCTCCCATGTTAACAGTTTAGAGTTTGTACACTGCCTGTGTGAGACGTGCGTCTCAGGCGCGGCACGAGCCGCGTGGAAAACGCGTGCATTCTAGAAATAGAACCGACGCCTATTTTTCACGCGACACGCAAGCGTCTTGGTAGCGTTTCCATGCAAAATTGAATAGGAAAATCTGTTTATTTGTCATTTTGACACGAATACATATTAATAAATGTCCTTTTGATGTTTAAAAGTGTCTAGGTTTTCACATAAATGCAAATATAAATGTAATTTACAAAATATGATCGATTTTCAAATACTGCTGTATTGAATGAACAGCTTTTAGCAAACTCTATTGCTATACTGAGATGAGGAATATATACTGTATGTGTTTTGTCAAAAATAAAGTCATCAACTAACTAATGAATGCTTTACTTTGAAATACGTATGATAAAATGTATACTTTAGTTTTGAAAGACTTGACTAGTTTTGAAAAGATTATAAAGTATGTATGTGCATGCATATATATATATGTGTGTGTGTATATATGAAGAGTTCAGATGCAAAAGCCTCTAAATGCCATCTGAAATTTTCTTCTAGAATGATCATTTTTATGAAGCTTGTATATTTAAGTTAGCTATAGGTGACACACCTGAATGAATGGCTCATTAAGTATGCAGGGACATTGTCTCACCAGGTGTGAACTACTAAATATGCATGATGCTGTTGGAGCGTTTACGCCCCATCCGCATATTGGCTTTCCAAACTAAAAGTGTTTCACAAAACTAAAATCAATGTATCGTTTTATGTGAATGATTAGGCAGGATGATTTTCACATCATTTTGAAGAAAAAACTCTAGGCGATGACATCCATTAGAAAAAGTCTTATTGCCACATATTTAGTATGTGTTTTGTGGCCTTATTTCAGAAACTTTAATTTTTAGTTTTTTCGATAACCTTGCATAAACATTATTCTCTCAAAAATGAAAACATGTACATACATGTGGCTCACATATTATGGAAGTCCTGTTTGTGCTATATAGAGTGAATTTACACCTTTGCCATTAATATGTTTATAAGCAACTGAAAAAAGCACAAATTTCAGGGCATGTCAGAACATCTCAAGGACCCCAAAAACACCCCAGACCCCAGAGGGTTAACTCAGTATCAACCCAAGGAGCACTTTTGGATTTAACTGTAAATTTCTTTAATGGGGCATGATTGTTAACAACTCTCATAAAACAATCCATAAATAAATTAAGGGATGCATCCACATCATCAATGTCACTTATCAAATTCCATTTAATATTATCCAGTTCATTTAGAAAACTCTCCTCATTAATACCCTGTAAGATATTTTCATAATGATTTTAGGACAGGCTCTAGGTAGCTTAGTTCTCCTGGAGACAGCATTACAGTTGTGATCACCAAATTTATGGTGAAATGATTGTCTTTCCACTTCCGTATTATGGCCCCAAAAGTGCTCACTGGACCATTCAGAAGCTTAGAATGGCGCCTATAACCAATGCCATCATTATGTGTTTGAACAATTAGGTTGCGAAGGTCTTGAGACAGCTCTTCACTTTTACCCATCATGAGATGTGTCTTGTGTGACACCTTGGCAATGAGACCTTTTTGTAGGCCATCATTTGGGACTGAACCAGCTGTTATTAATTTCCACTGACAGGGGGCTGGATTGCTTTTTAATTACTAATAGTTTTAAGCTGTTGTCTTGGCTTTCCATGCCTTTTTGCACCTCCCTTTCTTCATGTGTTCAATACTTTTTCCCTGTGTCTTTTCACATTATTACACATAACTTAATTTCTGAGCTTATTTATTTTGGTTTCTTTGTATGTACTGATTCCTTGGGTTGTTATCAACATCTGGTGAAAATTTCATGTCAATAGCACCTTTGGAAATATATTTACTGAGAAAAATGGTGACGTGCTTGGTACTTGGTACTTATTTCCCCCGCTGTACATGAGTGATATTAAATATGTTAAAAAGTACTTCACTCTAATTTATGAGAACATTTCAAGTTTTTGTTTATTGACAGAAATAGAGAGCAGAAATGTCTGTGTGACACAGTTGTGTTATCATACTTCAATTAAATTAAGTGTATAGTTGTTTCCAAATGCCTATCAATAATTTTATGATCTAAAAACTAAAGTAATTTATTTGGATTTATTCAGCGTTTAGAAGGTTATTAACAAATTATTAACTGTGATATTTTCTATAGAGCAAACGGGGCTTTATAGACAATGTCAGAGTTAATTTAAGAAGTTCAGAATTGAAGTTGTATAAAGCATGTGCAAATATAATAAAACACTGCTTAAAGTGTTGTTATTGACAGGGAAACACAAAGTCCAGTCGAGTTTAAACTGATGAAAACAGACGCAGTCTTACCTGTGTTTCTCTGAGAGACTCATCTGAGAGAGAGAGTCCTTTCCTCTTTCCTCTGACATACTGCAGCTAAACTGACACTGAAAACTGATCAGCACTGCTTTCTGAAAACACTCAATCCTTCAGCATCACCTGGAAATGACATCATTTTACACAGATGAACAACATCTTATTTAAGACAATAATGAAGAATGCTGAGTTATCATCAACAACAGCAACAGCAAAAACTATCTATAAAATAAAGTGAGTTACAGACAAATATATTGCCATGTAAAATAACCGAATGGTCTTAATCATTTCTGATTGTTTAATGAGTTTAACTGACTCTAAATATTAATTCACTGAGGAACAGCAATTGTGTTTAAAACTTTGAGTGGGAAAACTGAACCCAATTTGTTATATTCTCTATTATAGTTTAATATCATTTTACAATCCTATTTACCCAATCTTTATTAATTGTTGAATCGTTTGTCATTGAATCATTACTTCAAGTTCACAATGATGGTTGATTTTATTACTTTCAAATGATCCTAAAATAACCGATTGAGTAAAAGTAACCAGAATTATAATAGACATACTGTATAACTACTAATCATAATTGCTATATATGAACTGAGATATTCAGTTTAATAACAGCAGATTGTTGTTCATTGCCGTCAGGCTTCATCTGTCTGTCTACTGTAAATGTCTGGTTTAAAAATACTTTCGATTTCACAAAAACAACAGCCTAAAACTGCCTAAAACTGAAGAGGAAATGGGAGAAAACTTTCAGAAACATATTCGTTTTCAATAACCCTTTATCAATAAAACTTTTTGTGTTTTAACTTCAAAAGATTGTAATTTCTGGCAGATTCTTCGTCTGTTCGGAGTAGCAAAAGAACAGCCTTCTGTAACTTCACATTTAAATCTCGCTTAATATACAATATGAAGTTCCTAATAATTACAAATGACTGTAATGGAGAATGTATTAAACTTACTTGTAGTCTTGTCCACTAAGAAGAGAATTTATAAGTATTTTAAACTCAGTAACGCTTGTTGTCAGTCCGCGCGCGTCGTTCTCAGAATCTCTTGCTGGTCTCGATGGATTGTGGATTAAACACAGAAATGGCCGCGAGTGTTATTAGATTTGGAGGCATTGTGATAAACTGACATCTGTAGAAATGTTTTCTGGATCATAGATCAGATCAAATCCAGTGAGCGACAGGTTTAGGTTTCAGCAGTTTTACTTTCGTTTTCCTCTTCTTCGTGTGTTTTACAGGAGGGTTTGGAACAGCTGAACACACACCGACACCTACTGCACTGGAGCGGCATATTATACCACATATATCTCTAAATCCTGTTTAAAACCTCTTAAATAGACATTTCAACAGTGCATCTGTTATATTCCCTGTTTCTGGACTATTATAAGATGCTGGATATTGTAAATGACTGACATCCTGAGGTTTGTATTTATTATACATTCAATCCTTTTGTTTTGTATTAGGACACAAATGATTCATGATTCAAAAATAGAGCTGGATATGGCCAAAAATATCATCATAATGTGTTTGTTCACTATTAAACTCCACAGAGTAAGCTACCTTTTACTTTAGGACCCACATTTTTTTTCTTTTTTCTTTATTCCTAAAGTGTGTTTTTTATTATATTTTTCTGGATTCTATGTTTTATGATTTAATACAAATGTATCATCAAATATGGTGTGTTTTGAAATGAATTCAAAGTTTATTTTTAAATGTAATCAGTTTCAGTGTGTGTTTGACAGTAGTTTATCTCAGATGAAACAGGGAAAAGCTTGTGAAGTGACTCTGAAGAGCAGCTCTGGAGATGAAGATCATGTGGATTGTGTGTGTGTGTGTGTGTGTGTGTGTGTGTGTGTGTGTGTGTGTGTGTGTGTGTGTAATGTGTTTGTAAACATTTTAAGGAACACTGCATATGAATCCATTTTCAGTGACCAATCTAACTAATCTAAAGTGAGGACTATATTTACTCCTAATAAACAATTAACAGTAGCTTTAGTACGAGCTAATTAAACAATAATAATTGTGTTAATTACAGAGACAATGAATGAAGAATTCACTATTTATAAACAGCCTAATATATTAACAATGTAGAGACTACAATACATTAACTATGAGTGAACTATAATAGTTTGTTAAAGGATAATTCCGGTATTTAACACCTTGAGTCTATTTTGTAGTTTGTTTTGGATGAACTAGAGCGGTGGACGCAGAAAAAATATGGGTTGAAAAAAACCCATATTTGCAAATAAACTATGTTAACAGTTGTAGGACTCCCTATTGCCTCTCTTACCTATATTTGTCCTGTCATAGATGCTCTCCCTAACGATTTTGTTGTGTTATCCTCCTCGTCCGTCTCTCCCCCCATTTCATAAAAATGAGTAAATAGAAAGTTTTAAAAAAGCTAGCAACTGAACTCACACAGTTTCATCCTGGATGTGTGTGGATGCGTGCGACCGACCGACGGCACAGGCAGTTGCTAGGCGATGGGCGATAAGTTGAGCTTCCAATCTAACAAAAGTAAACGCCTGGTATTGGCCAATCCACTGTTTTACTTGTTTTTAACCCGTTTACGGACACAGGATTGGATGTATACATCCATGAAGAAAACACAGTAACAGTAGAAGGAAACGTTTAATTTGAAACCAGGAAATTCTACTTTAGAAGTACATTTTCACACAAAAAACAGGACAATTCGTGTCCCGGGAAAGAATATACATTTTCCGGGACTGTCGCTCAAAAAAGAGAACAATCCCTGGAAAACCGGGACGGGTGGTAACGCTACGGTCAAAACAAAACCGCATGTGTCTCATATATATGCACAAATATATTGAGTGTTTCACATGTGTGTGCGAGTGTTTCAGTGTGTTTCGTCTCATCCGGCCTCCCATATTAAAGACTCGCTCTACTATGCTTCTCTCACAGGAATGTGTGTTGTTGAGTCTCACAGGAGTGTGTGTTGTTGAGTCTCACAGGAGTGTGTGTGTTGAGTCTCACAGGTTCAGTTCAGACTCTATAAAGCATCAGTGTGTGTTCAGTGTGTTAAAGACTCGCTCTACTATGCTTCTCTCACAGGAGTGTGTGTGTTGAGTCACACAGGTTCAGTTCAGACTCTATAAAGCATCAGTGTGTGATAGACTCGCTCTACTATGCTTCTCTCACAGGAGTGTGTGTTGTTGAGTCTCACAGGAGTGTGTGTTGTTGAGTCTCACAGGTTCAGTTCAGACTCTATAAAGCATCAGTGTATGTTCAGCATGTTAAAGACTCGCTCTACTATGCTTCTCTCACAGGAGTGTGTGTTGTTGAGTCTCACAGGAGTGTGTGTTGTTGAGTCACACAGGTTCAGTTCAGACTCTATAAAGCATCAGTGTGTGTTCAGTGTGTTATAGACTCGCTCTACTATGCTTCTCTCACAGGAGTGTGTGTTGTTGAGTCTCACAGGAGTGTGTGTTGTTGAGTCTCACAGGTTCAGTTCAGACTCTATAAAGCATCAGTGTGTGTTCAGCATGTTAAAGACTCACTCTACTATGCTTCTCTAACTTCTTTGGAGTATAAAATCACCAGTTTTCTCCAAAGGCGAGATCATCAGCCGCCCGTCTCCTCTGTGCAGACATTACACACATTACACACGCTGAGGAGAACTGCTCTAGGCTGTTGAGTTACTGATGTTATGAAGTGTTAGTGCACCTGTCACTCATAACTTATAGTTACATACAAGATCAGGGAAAGATTCCAGCTCTTTAACAATGAACAATCATAATGACAAAAAACTAAACAAACTAAGAAAACATAAATATCATGGGTTTGCGTGCATCATAGTATGAGATTATATACACAGGGGAAAAAGCACAATGACAAAGTTAAATATATTTGAATAATTGATCATAATACATTAAAAAAAAAGTTTATCATTTATAAACCTGAGGGATGAAACGAGTTAAACATAAATGAGATTTAAGCCACTTTTGCTTGTGGGTGAAACATTTCACATCTAAAATAAAGAAATTAACAACATACTCAAGAGATGACGATTTTGGGTTTTCGTAATAAAATAATATCTTTAAGGATAAAACTGTGGGTCACATTAGGCTTAAAATATAAGAACTTAAATCAGCCCTAAATGTATTGGTTATACTACAATCACAAAATAAATGGGCACTTGATTCTTCAACAAAACCACAAAATGATCAAGTTTCATCAATATCAGGATATTTACAGATGAATTAAAGCTGTTGCTCATATCTTTAAGTTGTTGCGCTTGTGATAACGTTGTAGGTCACATGATAACGTCAACATGGCGGATGATGTACATTCATACTTAACGAGATCAGGCTAAATAGTACCTACTCTTTTAGCGCTCGTTAAGCAAGTACTTATTGAAATTAAGTCCTTTTAAACAACAATTAGTTAGTCATGTGACAATCACCTGATTACTTAATGTAGAATAGTCACAAGAGAGAAGAAATTGTTAAATAAATATAGAGGACATATCTCACCAAAAAAAATACACAACACAACATAATATGTAAAAAAAAAATATATATATATATATATATATATATATATATATATTGTTACGTATGTGTACGTATTTAGAGTGTTGCAATAGGGAGATGTGTGTGTGTGTGTGTGTGTGTGTGTGTGTGTGTGTTCCAGATGTTCATTGGATCGATCTACAGCCTGTCAGCAAGGCTGGATTAGTACCCCCAGAAACTGAAGCTCATGCTCATGTTAAGCTCATTAACTTGCTTATTTCTCAAGTAAAATGCACACACAGATTAGTGATTAGGCTGAAATCCATAGCCTATTTCTCAACTCAAACTAGAAACAACTAAATGCACTGTGTTTTCAAATTAATTTTTTATTTTAATATTTTTAAAAAAATTAAATATTGTTATTTGTCTCAATAATACAAGAGTTAAAAATAAATGTCATATTTACCTGTGCCTGTCTAACAGGTAGACCTAGGACATATACCGAAATTGAATAAATTTATCAAACTGCACTGCATACATTATAAATTAAATATAGACTAATCCTTATTATAGCAAAAAAAAAAAAAAAAAAACTTTAGTCAACAGCAGTGAGTAATTTTCTCTGTTTTTTTTTTGTTGTTCTTTGATTAACTTTACTGACAGAAAGCTTTATTGGCTGCTGTCTCTTTAAAGGGTCATGAAACCCTAAACCAAATTTTCTGAGATTTTAACAGAGGTATGTGTGTTGAACACCACTGAAGACAATGTTAGCATCTGTTAGATTTTATAGTAGGGGGAAAATGGTTCAATTTGAGTTTTTTTTCGCTATTTTCATCTTCCGGGTTTAAAATCTTCATCGTGTCCGCGTCACAGGCAGTGACGTAGCAGAGCACTATAGTACTCTGATGACTCATCGGTGTCTCATAATTATTCATAACTGAGTTTTCTTATCCAATGAGAAGACACTTTCTCTTAATTATTCATGACACCACGTGGAACTTTCCAATGACAGACATGTCAAACTGTGATATCGCGTAGTAGATGAGAGAGGCTATAGATAGATTTACGATGACGTCACATTTCTCCTGCAACTCCTTATGGCGCCATCTTGTGTCAAGTGGGTCAAGCGTTTGTGTTACGGAGCATGATAATATTGTATATCGTCAATTAAACTGGGCATTATTCTGATCATGAAAATCATACGATTATTCTCCGTTTGGCTGGAGTTAATGTTCAGTGCTGCTCTTGTGAACATCTAGAGGTTTTGTGCTCTGGAGATTTGACACTTTATCTAATCATTTCTAAGATGGGCTAAGTTAGCTAAATCCGCTAGCTCTCATCGGCTGTCAAATTGCTGTACCCAGGCGGCTACTATCGACACAGCCCTTGAGAGGTGTTGGCTGGGCAGAAGCACACTCTGACGATTGTCCACCTTCATCACTTTCTCTGTGGCCACATCAGCTGGTCGAGCCAGACCTACACCTGGAGCACATCGCTCCGTGCTTCTGCTCTCCATCTCTCTCCTAAGTTACACTAAATTAGTTCGGAGCGTTGTGTTGTTGTTGTTTTTTTACCCAGATGGTGTTGTCTTGACACTGAGTCTAAATGTACCGTATAATAAGGGCTGTGCAGATATCAGCCGCCTGGCTACAGCGATGTGAACCGTCAATGCAGGGCTCCAGACTAACTTTTCCACGAGGGAGAGAGAGCAAGACAGCGCTTAGTTTGGAGACGGTGAAGTCTTGTTTACACTTTCGCCTGACTCCGAAGAGAGAGAGGGAGTGCGCGCTCGCGACTGGCTCTCTCTCTTTCTGCTCGTTCTTTCAGTTAAACATGCGCCCTGTCACAAGCGCAGCAGTTCATCTACATTACTCACCGATCAAATAAGACTTTGGTGGGACAAAAATTCACTTTGGCGGGTGCTAAAACAAGTTCAATGCAGGAGAATTCATGCGTGAATTTAACTGAGTAGTACATGAACATGCACTTGCACAAATGCGACCACATACAATTTTAACTCGCACATTCTCCAAACATGGTCGCAGTCTGGAACCCTGCAATGTGACAATGTGAGCTAGCATCAGGTTTGGAGGAATTTGTCATCGTTATCTCAAAACAAAAGAGTCAAAAATACTTGGGTAAAGGAAAAGGCGGTAGCCTAAACATGAGCATGACAGCTTTGACACAACACAACGCCGCAGAGGATAATGGGTAATTCGAGAAACGAAAACCCATCTATAGGCTTGTTTGAGATGAGCAAAATCTGTGCAGAACCGATCACCGGTGATCAGCGCGAGATGCATGCCGGTTAATATGGGAAGCCAAACAAACCAAAAGTGGGACGAGACAGCAGGGTTTTACAGAGTTCGCGCCTCGCTGACATGTCATCTGCGCGGTTCAATGGTCTGAGCCGCGCGGCCGATTCGTCAGCGCAGCGCGGCCGAGTTTCCTAGCGACACCCAATGGGCAGCGCGGCGCGAACAATCCTCACCAGCGCTGCGCTGAGCAATTTAAACTGATACAAGTTCATTTGGCGCCACTCAATTACATTTTACCCATAAACCTCTGCTATTATTAATGTAAATGAGTGAGGTAAAATGGCTAGGCGCATTGTAGAAACAATTTTAACTACTCCTAACATTTTGAATAGAATTGAGGAGGCTCTAGGGGCCAGAGACATTCATTCAGAAAATGAGAGACGAAGACTTTTTAACCGTTTGCCACAAACCAGACCCACTCCAGCATTCCAGTTCGCAGTAACTTCAGTGGTGAGGCCTCACGGGGAACTGTAAACATGAGAAGAAGATAAAATAGTGAATAACAATGTATATGCTATTCGTCTAGCAAAGTATTTGCATTTAGTCATAGACATAGTTAGCTATAATTGAGTATTTAACTGCCTGAAGTAAGATATGTTATTTCTGAATTAGATAATGAAAATGCAAGTGCACAATTGCATTTTCTTGTTTCCTTTAGGTGCCAAAAAAACACAGGTGGTCCCTTCATTAGAGAAGTGTGTCTATTGACCTCCCCGGAAACCACAGTTGTACCAAAGGGAATGGCTAGAGTCCAACTCCTAAATAATGGTTACATTATTAGTGGAGTACAATTCCAGAACCGTTGGAATGATCAGCCGCTGTTGCAGCATATTCATTATATTTATGAATCAAAACTTCAACTCAACACTGAGTAAGTAACTGAAACTCTGAGATTAGTTGTTTAAATGTTTTAATACTGCCCAGCGAGCAAAAAGTCGTCTAGAAGACGTCTAAAAGACGTCATTCTTAGACATCCAGAAGACGTCCTCACAGGAGCCAGAATGAAAGTTTTTTTGACGTCTTTTCTGGACATTGTATAGACGTAAATTAAAGACGTGCTAAAGACGTCATTCTTAGACATCCAGAAGACGTCCTCACAGGAGCCAGAATGAAAGTTTTTTTGACGTCTTTTCTGGACATTGTATAGACGTAAATTAAAGACGTGCTAAAGACGTCATTCTTAGACATCCAGAAGACGTCCTCACAGGAGCCAGAATGAAAGTTTTTTTACGTCTTTTCTGGACATTGTATAGACGTAAATTAAAGACGTGCTACAGACGTCATTCTTAGACATCTAGAAGACGTCCTCACAGGAGCCAGAATGAACGTTTTTTTGACGTCTTTTCTGGACATTGTATAGACGTAAATTAAAGACGTGCTACAGACGTCATTCTTAGACATCTAGAAGACGTCCTCACAGGAGCCAGAATGAAAGTTTTTTTTACGTCTTTTCTGGACATTGTATAGATGTAAATTAAAGACGTGCTAAAGACGTCATTCTTAGACATCCAGAAGACGTCCTCACAGGAGCCAGAATGAAAGTTTTTTTAACGTCTTTTCTGGACATTGTATAGACGTAAATTAAAGACGTGCTAAAGACGTCATTCTTAGACATCCAGAAGACGTCCTCACAGGAGCCAGAATGAAAGTTTTTTTAACGTCTTTTCTGGACATTGTATAGACGTAAATTAAAGAAGTGCTACAGACGTCATTCTTAGACATCCAGAAGACGTCCTCACAGGAGCCAGAATGAAAGTTTTTTTACGTCTTTTCTGGACATTGTATAGACGTAAATTAAAGACGTGCTAAAGACGTCATTCTTAGACATCTAAAGGCAGCCAGAATAAAAGTTGTATTAGATGTGTTTTCTGTAGTAGAAATGTCAAAGACTGTTAAAGACCCATACTGACATGGAAATCCCGTATGTGCATTTTGCAAGGATCCAACTTTAAAAAATATTTACTTACAAATATTTACAAAACAGTGGCAGTGAGTGAGCTAGTTCTCACTGAGAAAAACCCAGTTACTCATTGTTAATGGTTGTCGTGTCATGAAACTGCAGACACACAGACCATAGACCTAAATAAGATTTTAAAGAATATTGATAATATTGAATATTCAATTGAATAACTGTGTAGTGTATATACTTGCATTTGTATATCTTAACAATATAACTGTAATAAACTGCTTACCATTTTCCTGTAAACCAAACTAATCACTCCAAGAAATCAACTATTTAAATCTCAAAATATATTTTTATTACCATTTTGTTCTGCTGGACCAATACTTAACAGCCGGAAGAGTAAAGTATAAATTAACACAATAAAACTTAAAAGCCAGAACAGTAAAGTTGTAAATTAACACAATTTCCCTTTAAATAATCTATAAAATGTTGTTAAAACAATATAACATAACAATTAACAAAATATGGCTGCTATAAGGTTCACAAGCTTCATTTATAGCAGCAAGCAGTTTCAGATGATCGGCTACAGACTTTATTTGGGCCTCTGTTGCAGCTGGGTCCCATTTCATGACAGCAGCTACAATCAAAGCAAAAAAAATCCACATGTTAAATAAATAAATACAAATGCCACTGTTGTGGTTTAGCTTACAGCAGAGATACATAGTTGAAAATTTGAGTACTCGAATCAATTAAATGAAATAAATCACAAATCAAGTAAAATTACATCAAGCCTGATATAAGGCATTCCACACACACACACACACACACACACACACACACACACACACACACACACACACACATAGGGGCCATTTACAACTTCATGCGATTTTTGTGATCGGATAGCTATATGATCTTGAAAAGACCAGGTGTAAATGCCCTCCGAAACGCATTCGTGACGCATTTGAATCTGATTGCTCAAACCACTTCAGGAGGTGGTCTGGGCCGCATTCCTGAAGAAACTGGACAGGTGTAAATGCATCTGGTTGTTGAAACCACATATGTAAATTTTACTCCTCCCAAAAACACTCTAAAATAAAGGTGTGAGAGCGTGTTATAGGCTATATGTCATGTTATAGCTAGTTATGACGACGCTACTGCCACATCGCCGCTGACCATCTAACGTTATTCATCAAGCCAATGTGCAAACTATCGCAAATCAAAGTGAAAGTAAGTCCCCGATGCTTAACACACAGTTATCAATATCATCATTAAAAGTAAAGAAACAAAATGATCTTACCAGGGCTGTTGCGCTCTCTCCTTTTGCGGTCTTTGATTTAGAAATTTTAACGGATGATCAATAAAATGCAGCTCATATCTGTTGCTTTCGGTGACGTGAACGCCATTATATTTGCATAGCAAGGGAATCGAAGATCGGATTTATATCCGGTTTGCAAAAACATATTTATGTGACCAGGTGTAAATGGAAATGTTGTGATAAAACAGATAGCTATCCGATCTGAGAAAACGCATCAAGTGGCCAGGTTTAAACAGCCCCATACACACACACACACACACACACATATTAGGGGTGTAAGTTAACGGTTCACAAAATTCATGGTTCGGTTCAATACGATACACTTGTGTCACGGTACGTTTTCGATACAGGAAAAAGAAAGAAATGCCAGAGAAATTTCCTTGATTTAATATTTTTAACTTTTTTTTTTTGTATTAAACCTAACATCATAAAGTATGATGTTTTTTTTACTTTGAGGAATGATGAAGCTATAATAATGAATAATATGACTCTTAGAAGCATGTAAAACAGCTCCTTGAAAAAAATGAAATGTAATATTGTAGTTATAAACAAAGGTTTATTTTAGTTCAGATTAACATTTGAGGGCAGTAATTTTATTCATGTCAAAATAAAACCGACGTAATGTAACTTGAAAGCATTATAGCCTACTATTCCTGCCAAACTTCCATGGTTACAGTTAGTGTTACTACAGTAAATCCATGGTGAATGTTGCTGATATGTGGACACTGGATTGTTCATTCATGGCACAATGTTTCCACGTCAGCGCTGTTTGATCCGTTATTAACAGAGAAATATGAATGCTTCTCACTAGATCTCGCAGCGATGTTATTACTTCAGTGGGGATCTCTTAGAGCCCTGTACTGATAAACTGATAAACAGCCCGTGAAGCACATAATACCAGCACCTGCTTTCTGGTCAGTTAGCCTACAGTACCTGCTTTTTTTGTGGAAACCAAATCTTTTGATTGTGAGAGAGCCATGTGTTAAAAGTCAGATGGCACTTAAGCTACTTTATGATTTGCCCTATGTCTGAACAAAAGAAATAAAAGTTAACTATCTATACCATATTGAATTGCATAGCATCATATTTTTGCAATGCGTTGAATCGAAATGGAATCGCACCGGATCGTAATAATAGTGAATCGTATTGCATTGCATTGGTAGCTGGCAGCTGCTTATCTGTATCATTAATGTATTGTATCGTTGGCTATGCATCGAGATGCGTATCGTATCGGCCTCAGTTATGGAGATGCACATCCCTAATACCTACATAGGAAAAGTAACTACATTTACATACTGTGAATCGTTTTTTTATTTATCGAGAATCGTTTTTGCATCGAAAATCGCAATTGTATCGAATTATGACATTTTCTTAATCTTACACCCCTAATATAAACACATACATATAGTACTTTGGAGACCAATTGTGCTGAAATAACATTGAGACAAAGGAGGTAGAGGACGAATACTCACTTCTCTTGGTAGCTGTTCTGATGAATGACGGATCCTGGCCACAGAAAGATAAAAGAGAGAGGTAAAAGGGGGGAATTAATTAGCATGGGTCACATTTCATTCATTTTGTCTGGTATCTAAAACTTATGTCTGATAGAAAAATGTGCATCACCAAAAGAAGGAACATGTAGATTAACACAGTGGATCTGTCCAAACGGTAATCGTTTTAATAACGTTGTCATCTGTACAAAGAAAAAACTCTTCCGTTTTTAGTACATTGTTAATGTGTAAAAGTTCCTTAAGTTTGTGTGTTCTTGACGTCTTTTCTTTTAACCCTGCAGGTAGGGTTAACGCATCTGTTAATAAAAGTTTTACCTATGGAACTTCGGTATGATGAAAATGTGTGTAATATAGCAAACCCAAACAAACAACTCAATTATTCTATGTTAAATGGAACTCTTCCACCATATCTAGTTTTAAAATGAATCACAGGAACTTGCCATCCTAGGTCACATTACCATAAATATAATATAAAATTACTATAAGATAAAATTACTTCAGTTAATTTACCATTGCATGCATGTCCCCCTTTGCTAACCCTTTTGTGGAAGGGCTCTTTGTGAAGGGATTTAGATGCTTGCTTGGAACACCCCTTTAATTGTACATTTATTAAATCACATGTAAGGTTTATAAATAATATTAGGTAAAGGAGAGCAAACTGATTCCCCCTTCATTTGATCTACCTTATGCCGACCGAAAGGTATATGATTTTCTTTCTTCGGATGAAAACACATATTTTAGAAAAAATAAACTAGACTTTTAAAAAATATTATCCATCTCTTGTGTTTGTGTGTCAAATAATGCAAGTGAATAGACACCAAAATGCTGAAGGTCGAAAAAGTCCAAGAGCATTGTAAAGCTCACATGATACGTGCAGAAAACATCTTGTGTGAACAACACAGCAAGCTGTGAGTAGGCTGTATGAAGTTTCTGGCGTATGCACTTGCATTATATTGGCTTACAATAATGGATAATTTTTCAAAAAATCTTTGTGGAAAGAAAGTCAGATATACATCTGGAATGCCACGAGAGAAGATAAAAAGAGATCATTTTTTAATTTCGGAGTGCATTGTGCCTTTAAAATTGACTGCGGATTTAGATACTGGGTAACACTTTATTTCGATAGTCCACTTTGGACATTCTACTAATTATAAGTAACTTTGCAACTACATGTCAACTATCTGTCATTAGAGTATTAGTAGACTGTCTGCTTAATATTTGCTAACACTCTGTTTTGTTGGTCCCCTAACAGACATTCTACTGACTATAAGTTACTCGGCAACTACAAGTCAACTTATTCTCCTAACCCGAATCCTAACATCTAAACTTAACCTACCAGTCTATTGACTGTCTACTACAGCCTACTAATACTATAATGAGAGTTAGTTGACATGTTAGTGAAAGTGGACTATCGAAATAAAGTGTAACCAGATACTGCAGTGGATACTTACTAGTGATGGACTTGTTTCTCTGTTGGTGCCTATTCTGCTCCGTAAGTCCAATGCTTGATCTAATTTTTTTTTTTTTTTTTAAAGTGTGTTAATAGGATTATTGACCGGGTAACATAGGACCATTTTTTAATGTTCTATAAGTGTTATATAAATCTAGAGAACCCTTACTAAAAATTAACAATGTTTTGTGACACTAACCAAATGGTAATAAATTATTGTAATACGTAAAATAGGAAAGAGGCCGCACTATGCATAAACTTTTATTTGCAAAAACACGTTTCGCGAACGTGCCTTCATCAGTTTGCACGCGCCGAAACGCATTTTTGCAAATAAAAGTTTATGCATAGTGCGGCCTCTTTCCTATTTTACTTATTACAATTATCCAGGCCAGCACTATAAAAGTTTATTAATATATACAGTGAACCCTGCTCCTATACTCACTTAATAAATTATTGTAATCAATCCACCATAAAAACATGGTTTCTACACTATAATAAAAAACATGGTTAATTTAGCAAATGTCCTTAAAGGATTAGTTCACCTCAAAGTTGAAAATTGTGTCATCATTTACTCACCCTCAAGTTGTTTTAAACCTGTATGAATTTCTTTCTTCTGCTGAACACAAAGAAATTTATTTTGAAGAATGTCGGTAAATAGACAGACTTGGGTCCCATTGACTTCCATAGTAGGAAAAAAAAAATACTATGGAAGTCAATGGGACCCAAGTTACAGACATTCTTCAAAATATCTTTCATTGTGTTCAGCAGAAGAAAGAAATTCATACAGGTTTGAAACAACTTGAGGGTGAGTAAATGATGACACAATTTTCAACTTTGAGGTGAACTAATAGAACAGCTCATCCAAAAAAAAAATATATAGAGTTATCTCATTATGTAGCTTACTCACCCTCATGTTGAAATTGTATGAGTTTCTTATGTAGAACCATAATTAAGATATCTTGAAAAATGCCTTTTATTTTTGTCATACAATGAATACAGTTGTTTTATTCCCAAAATTCTTGTGTTTCACAAAAGTAAGTTATACAGGTTTGAAAATACTTTCATTTTGAAAGACATTTATTTTTGGGTCAGCTAGGCCTGTAAACTCAAGAAGATAAAGCTTGTCTGGGGGGTTTGAACCAGTGCATTTGAGCAGAGTTTACATGTTCTGCCTCTATTTCACGTGTATTTTATGACAATACCAACCCAGTACTCACCGCATATGAACATCGTGTGGCAGCATCATATTCCCAAAATGCCTGGATCATGAAGGAAACACACACATACACATCAATATTAGTTATTGGTTTTACTTACTAACGGAGACATTTGCAAAAGCTTGCAAAATTGACTCACCAGCTCCAAAACATATTATTACGACTCGTTAATTTAACTGATCGGTTAGCCGATCAACGATTCAAAAGCCTAGTTTGCAGATTCTTAGAGTAAGACTGTGACAGTTCCTTTCTGTCTAAAGATAAGTTACAATATTCTCAGTTCACTCGTTGTAAAGCTCCCATGCTGAGTTTTATTTTTTATCATAAACTAATAAGTATAAGTTAGACAAGTCACACATGCTATCAGCAAATACATTGGAATAGCCTACCGCATGCACTAATAATATTGCTCTAATCGCGTTTAGATTCTCAATTTAATACAATATCTTGATGTAGCAGAATTTGTATAAGATAAAGTTTTACCTTCCGTAGATTGCAATATGTCCGTTGTTAAAATTCTTTGTCCATATTCCTTGTTTGTTCTTCATTTACATCCAGCAACACCAGCAACTCGCTCAAAATAAACATTTAGCAGTCCGATGTAAAATAATCCATGTTTTAAACGACGTAAAACCCACAGAATAGGCTAATATTGAAGATCCCGCGCAGCAGCAAAGCAAACACCGACTCACTCAACTGACGTTTATTCAAACTTGACTCGTAAAGGCGCGCTTAGTTGTCATTGGCTAGATTCCTGGATGACAGTCAGAATAAACAGAGAATAACCAATCATGCTCGAAACAGCTAGGAGAGACAGCCAATAGTGTGGCAACATTGCAATTACAGGAAAATATGAACATATATATATATAATGTGCTATTTATTTGGTTGTATTTGTAGACTGGCTGTTATATTTAATCAATTGGTTAAATTGTTTTTTCATTGCAGTGCATGATTAAAAATTAAACATTAAATAAAAGATTAAAAATACTGTAAGAACTTACAGTAACTGACCATATATAATATTTATTTACCACTGTTCTGATAAAGCGGAATTTAATAGAGCAAACAGTATATTAAACAGAGCAAACACTGCATATATTCATATACAATTTGTATGTAGATCTATATGAAAATCTAATGAATTGGTATCATGGTGGTGACAGTTACATTCATGTGACCCATAATGACCCTGACCCTTTTACACTTTCACAAATTCTTGACCTTTCCTTTAGAAACACTCTTATGCCTAATAATGTCAACATCCTTTTTCACCCTGTGTGGCACTGGTACACAACCTGTTGGTTTAGAGTTAATCCTCTGTTCAACGCAACACTTTGGTAACATTGGCATACAAGTTACAACATAATACCCCGGGTTTCACACTTCACAGGCAAGACTTAAGCCTGTAGTCCCAGACTAAAATGCATGTTTGAGCTGTATTACCTGAAAGCAACTTGTACTGACATATCTTATGGCAGTGCCATTGTTTTGTCTCAAGATGCACGCCAGTAATGTTTTTTTTTTTTCTAAGGCACATTTTTAAAAGCTATAATTAAATACCCAAATTGAACTAAGGACAAATCCTGGCTTTATCTAAACCCTGTCTGTGAAACCGGGTCTGGGTTAGAAATTAAGGGTTAAGGATAACCCTAACCCTAACCTTAAGACTTGTCTACAGACTTTTATTTAACAGCATGGTGTTAACTGCAGTGGTTAGGCCTTTAGCATTGATAAAGGACAAAAATCTTCTCACTGTGACAGTCTGTTTAGTAAAGATTGTTTGTATGGATTGTCCCTAAACTAGAGCTATTGATGCATTCAAGACATACCTGTATCATAAAGATCGTATTTACAAATTGAACACACATGAACGCCGCCACAATGATGAAAATATGAGTAGGAAGCTTGGGATTTTCTTTAAGCCCGATCTTGAAGAGTTATGAGTGTGTCAGTGAGAAACATGTAATACCACAATACTTTGGTATTTAGCAGTTACATTGTCAGGCTTTTCTATTTACGATTAAGTAAGCTAATGCCTGCACAAAATATGACAGTATTATAGTATAACAATATAACATGTAATGATACATTTTACAGTGGCTTCATAAATTAATTTAAAACATAAAAAAAAACAAATAGTAAAACCTCATGAATACAAACTTCCCAGAAGGACTTAAAAGCGCCATGTGTGCATCATGAACCCTGTTGGTGTCTGACCAGCAAGATCAATTTAACAGTTAATGATAGAGTCCATAAATTAACAGTCAGTTAATTAATTTACAGATATTGTTTGTCATTTTGTTCTGAACTAGTTCTGGCTGTCAGTCATTGACTGTTTCTGGATGTCAACGGACGTCCAGATTATAGTCAGTATGAACGTCTTTTCTGAACTAGTTCTGGCTGTCTGTGGACGTTTAGATTATGGCCAGATTTGACATCTTTATTCGCGTCATTTATGGACTGTTTCTGGATGTCAACGGACGTCCAGATTATAGTCAGTATGAACGTCTTTTCTGAACTAGTTCTGGCTGTCAGTGGACGTTTAGATTATGGCCGGATTGGACATCTTTATTCACGTCATTTATGGACTATTTCTGGATGTCAACGGACGTCCAGATTATAGTCAGTATGAACGTCTTTTCTGAACTAGTTCTGGCTGTCTGTGGACGTTTAGATTATGGCCAGATTTGACATCTTTATTCGCGTCATTTATGGACTATTTCTGGATGTCAACGGACGTCCAGATTATAGTCAGTATGAACGTCTTTTCTGAACTAGTTCTGGCTGTCAGTGGACGTTTAGATTATGGCCGGATTGGACATCTTTATTCGCGTCATTTATGGACTATTTCTGGATGTCAACGGACGTCCAGATTATAGTCAGTATGAACGTCTTTTCTGAACTAGTTCTGGCTGTCAGTGGACGTTTAGATTATGGCCGGATTGGACATCTTTATTCACGTCATTTATGGACTGTTTCTGGATGTCAACGGACGTCCAGATTATAGTCAGTATGAACGTCTTTTCTGAACTAGTTCTGGCTGTCAATGGACGTTTAGATTATGGCCGGATTGGACATCTTTATTCACGTCATTTATGGACTGTTTCTGGATGTCAACGGACGTCCAGATTATAGTCAGTATGAACGTCTTTTCTGAACTATTTCTGGCTGTCAGTGGACGTTTAGATTGTGGCCGGATTGGACATCTTTATTCATGTCATTTATAGACAATTTCTGGATGTCAACGGACGTCCAAATTATAGTCAGTATGAACGTCTTCTCTGAACTAGTTCTGGCTGTCAATGGATGTTTAGATTATGGCCGGATTGGACATCTTTATTCACGTCATTTATGGACTGTTTCTGGATGTCAACGGACGTCCAGATTATAGTCAGTATGAACGTCTTTTCTGAACTAGTTCTGGCTGTCAGTGGACGTTTAGATTGTGGCCGGATTGGACATCTTTATTCATGTCATTTATAGACAATTTCTGGATGTCAACGGACGTCCAGATTATAGTCAGTATGAACGTCTTCTCTGAACTAGTTCTGGCTGTCAATGGATGTTTAGATTATGGCCGGATTGGACATCTTTATTCACGTCATTTATGGACTGTTTCTGGATGTCAACGGACGTCCAGATTATAGTCAGTATGAACGTCTTTTCTGAACTAGTTCTGGCTGTCAGTGGACGTTTAGATTATGGCCGGATTGGACATAATTTCTCAGTGTCATTAATCAACTAATTCTGGCTGTCAATGGACGTTCAGATCATGGCCTGGACGGGCCGACTTGATTTCAACCTGTTTTGTACGTCCACAGACGTCGCTTGCTCAGTGGGTGCATTTTAATAATACATTTTTCATAACAAATCCCTTACGAAAATTAACCATAGTTTTATTGTTGTAAAAGTGTAGTAACCATTTTTGATTGATTATCATTTGTATAACCACAGTTTTACTACAAATACCATGGTTAAACTATGGTTAGTGTAGCAAAGCCATGGTTATTTCGTGGTTACCATTGTTTAACTGCAATAACCATGTGTTTTTGTAGTGAAACCGTGGTTAATTTTTGTAATCAACCATTTAAAAATTAAAGGGATAATCGCCCAAAAATTATAATGTCGTCATCAACCACTTACTCACCTGTATGAGTTTCTTCCTTCAAAATGGATATCTTGTAATTTATTTAATTTCCTGTGCTTCCATGACCCTTCCATGACCCTTCTCAGTCAGCATTCACTTTTCACATTATCCGGCCCTTTTGAGAGATTCAATGTCACAAATTTGCAAGGCTTTGATTAGACGTTGTGCAGAGTCTTAATTATTTCCTCAGTTAATGTCACACATGTTTTCTTTTTGAATTATTTAACTTTCAGTGTGGTCTCAGGCTTTATGACCCCACAGTTCACCAGTGAGTGATTTAAGATGTTACATTTAAACCCACTTATTCAGTATTTATTATGCAAGTAATTTACCTTCTTTTTTAGATTTAAGATTGGAGATATTGAGAGCTTTAAACACACAGCTGGTCAAACCTACTGGAGTTGAACTGACTGGAACCATACTCTGCATGCTTTTTACATGACAATGACAATGACAATGTAAAGTGTTGTTTTTGGCGGCCTGTTTTAATTTTAGTTTTAGTCTAGTCTTTGTGTCAGGCTGTCATTTTAGTTTTTATTAGTTTTAGTCACATTCATACTCTTTTTAGTCTAGTCAAGTTTTAGTCGACGAAAACTGATGACATTTTAGTCTAGTTTTAGTCAATGAAAATTGTATTTTAGTCTCTTTTTAGTAATGCGATTCTATTTAACCCAGTCAATATAGAATTTCAAACAAGGCTATCTTATTATAGGCTATTTAGTAGGCCTATATTTAGGGCTGTGACGGTGGCAGGTTTTTTTTTTACCACCGCGGTTGGGGGGTTATTTAAAAAAAAAAAAAAATCGTTTTATATTTCCACACAAAGATGCGTGATATACACTCTGCGCTTTGAGAGGGATGTGGGACACGAGCAGGAAAACACGAAGATATCGATCTCTTTATGATATCTTCGTGTTGTCTACTTGATGTAAATTGGTCTGAAGAGCGAATTTTATCCTCCACAAGGGTGAAATATTTAGGCTATGTTTGAGATTGCGCTGCCAGAGAAAGTGAAACTAAAAATCACCCGCGCGTGTGAAACAAACTGTGTTAAAAAGAATTTGACATGCAAGTACAAATGTAGGCTATCTGTCCTACAGCGGTTTTCTACTTTACCACAGTAAAGAATACGAATATAATAGGCCTAATTAAAAGCGAACCAAGAAACGTTTATAATACCTTTAGAAAATGGGTGAGATGTGAGTGAAGATTTGGGAAAAGAAACAAGAGATTCCATGCAGGGATGAGTCACGATTTTTGGATATTCGATTAGTTTATTTAATTATAGAATATCGAATAGGTTGTGCGATTATTCTCTAAAATAAAATCTCCATGTTCTGGCGCTGATGCGGTGACGCGTTCATGTAACCAGAGACGCTGCCAATAACATACAGCTGTCACAAAGAACCGGCAAAAGTAATGATTATGAATGGTCAAATATATCAATGAGACATTTTAATAGAATAACTAATGGAGTAATATATTGTTAAATTCGCTGATAATCGGGTGACCAGATCGCAATCCAGAATTTAAAGCCGACAAAGCTATGGGTTCACGCACAACTCTCTCATTCGTCGTGACGTTAAAACATTTCGTCTCGTCTCGTTTTGGTCAACGAAAATGAAGAGACATTTTAGCATAGTTTTTATTTTTTAAACCACATTTAGTCTCGTTTTTATTCGTCAACGATATTGCATTATACATGTATTTTAGTCATCGTCACATGACCATGCATTTACGTCTAGTCTCGTTTTCGTCATGTGATAACGGTTCGTTGACGACAATATTTCGTCATAATTTTCGTTGACGAAAGCAACACTAGTACATAGATGACAGAGTCATCTATGTACGCCCTTCTGTTGACCTGTCTCAGCCTGATCAGGTAGGGTCATTTATTCTATGAGGACAGACTGTTAAACACAGAAAGTGTGAAATTTTGCTGTATTACAATCATATTTGTTTGCATATCTATGAATTACAGAAATTATATTTGACTATGAAAAAACTGACATTGAATGGGCTGTCGCGAATTTGCAACAAACCCCTTCCATTCAGACTGCAGGCGAGATAGCGTGTGTTTTCCCCCAATGCCTGTTTGTGCACATTTGATACATACCTAGGAACCTTTTGCACGCACTGGTTTCTCGTAGGAGCGGTCGGAGTGGGAACTACATCCTTTTCATGGAAGCTAATATTTTGGTTTGCAAAATCCGCATATCAAGGGCGCAAATGTGGAGAAATTGCCCAAAATGAGTTAAGTTGTGCTAAGATAAAAATATGTACCAGCTTATTGATTGCTTCTATAGCTATGTTATTCATATAGACTTCATGTGACGAATATTTTTTACGTACTTTGTAGATTTCTGTTTGTAGCAAATTCGCGACATTGGTCCATAACGGCTGGATTGTGCTATAATTGCTACATATAATAATGCTGTATTTAGATGGTTTCAGGCAAAAAAAAAAAAAAATAAACAAAAAATAGCATGTTAGGATATAACACTATAAGAATATATAATGTATGCACTGGAGAAACAAGGAAAGAGTTAAACAGAGTGTAACATGGAATGTATAAAAACTACTGTCAATGTTAGGGAGTAGGAGAGTGTTTTGTTTCTTGCTGTTGTCAAGATTCATAAATTTGTCAATTAAAGTTTATAAGTTCTAACAACTTTGTGCCATGAATAAAATCTACATACCTGAGATGGGAAATGTGTTTTATTAATTTTACCATTTTGTAAAAAAAATTACCCTAAATGCCTGTTGTCGCTAATTTGCAACATACCTAAATTTATATCTATTCTATATGGTATAGACAAATTAACAATCTCAACTTAATTTAGCATCAGTTTGGAGCCAGAAACACACATAATACATTTTTTTTATTTAATTGTAAATAAATTCAGGCGTCAAGGAGGAATCTGAAAATATTTAATATAAAATCAGGCTGTTTAATTATAAAAGACCATGCAATCTAACCAGTTTTAGATTTTATTATTGCTAATAGCCATGCATTACTCTTTAAACTTATGTGTAGAGCATATAGCGCTAGCCATGCTAAAATCATAGGTTTGATTCTCATGGAATGCATGAATGTGGTCAAACCTTGATTGCATTGTAAGTTGCTTTCAGGGGCGGAGTGGGACCAAAAAATCTACCGGGAGATGTCGTAGACCACCGGCCCTCAGGATGGCATTATGTGGCGTTATTTCTAGCTACCTAGAACATTGTGTGTTAATAACGTGTTTTACCTGCTAGGCAGCAGCTTAGCCACATATATAAAAAATATACAAGCAAGCGTCATAGAACCCTTGCAAAATTATTTTAATTAGATAAAGAAAGCCACCGCTACTGGTCACATCTATGGTTAGATAAATTAAATATGAACGCAGTTTTGGATGAAATAAAAGTACAGTCAGTCAAGTTAACATTACTTAATGCGTTATCTAACATCAACACATTGGGTGAACAATATATTTTTTACATGTATGCCCGCTGGATGGTGTTGCTAAGAACTTGCAATGTATAATTATCAGACCAGCCCTCGCGGCCTCCAAACACTACCGGTCCACCGGGAAAAGTCCCGACCCTCCCGATTGCCACTCCGCTACTGGTTGCTTTGGACAAATGTAACAAATTAATAATAATGTAAATGTTCTCTTTAGAATTGATCACAGGTTCAAACTTCAGCTGAAGCACCATTACTAGCCCAGACAACTGCTGCCCGCCAACACATGCCCTGCCACCATCATCAGCACAGAGACCTGAAACAGTGTAGTCACATCCCAACTCCAAGAAACAACATCTCCTGTGTTGTTTCAGGCAACAACTAGTACGCCTTTGGAAACTGAACCAATTTCTGCCTATTTCTCCTCAGCCACTGTCTGAAGCTGCAGCTGTTGCCACACGAGAGTTCACTCTACTGCCACTGAACATCATCATGGGAGCAGAGTTCACCCCAGTGCTCTCATAGCACTACAGAATCACCAGTGGTCCCACTGACATCTACCTCTCCACTTCCGATCCAGGTAACTGCGTGTTAAGTTTGTAGCAGTTCTTTTTGTAATAATACTTCTAATAATGATATGCAACAATTATAATATTTCTTGAAAGTTAATGAAAAATTATGATATTTTCATTATTAAATTCTGAAAGTACATATTTTTTTAGGGCAATGAGAGCCCTGTGATCTATGAATGGGTGAATGCTGGAACTCCAGATGTGAGTATTGTTTATTTTAATTTCGCACAAATGAAAATCTGGTTCCCTTGTAGTCCTTTGTATAGATATAATATAATGTACTAAACATTTGTCACTCAGAGGTACACTATGTAACTTTTGGCTCTCTAGTGTGGTGGTTAATAAACAACACTGCATGTGTCTTGTGGAATAACACTGTTGCCGGAGGTACTTCTCTGTTTATGATGAGTCAAGCAAGTATTGGGCTATTCCCCAGTGGTTACATTTAATAATAATAATAATAATAATAATAATAATAATAATAATAATTACTAAAGCATTTTTTTAGGTGTATTACAGGGTTATACCACCAGCAAATGAAGAACATTCAAACTCCGAAGTTCAGAATGGGTTTGTTATTATTATTATTATTATTATTATTATTATTATTATTGTATGTTGCTATGGAATACTTGATTCTGATGGTCAATTATAGCATTCAGCAGTCAAAAACACTTTGTTGAATTAAAATTAAATATCTCCTATTGGACAATAGGAAAGAACGTCATACAGGTTTGAAACAACCTGACAGTGAGTAAACAATGACAAAAAATATATATATTTTTAAGGGAGGACTTTGTGGTTCTAACAGACACAGAGGAAGAAACTGTTATGTTGGGCTCTCCCAATTACACCAATTCAGACTCTGTGAGTACATACTAACCAGACACTTGCATGAAATGTATAGCTAATAATAATATTCTGTTAAATTCCTCAACCTTTATTTAGGAAGAAGCAGATTTGGCTGACATTCTGAGATCATTCCAGAAAGACCACCTTGACACTCAAAATTGTGCCGTTGTTGTTGCAAGACGGTCAAGAATTCTTCACAGTGCCTGTCAAGCTCTGTCAAAGTCCTACTTTGCTTGCAACAGAACTCCACGAATTGAGTTTGTTGGAGAGTCTGCTGAAGATCATGGTGGGCCACAAAGAGAGTTCTTTAGGCTGGTATAAACACTTGTACTGCTAGACTGGGGGACAAATGTTGCATCTTCAAAAACTGAAACAAAATATTAAGGGCTAAACTCATGGGTACAAGTCAGACTTGATATTGTGAGGTATGATACTAGGGATAATCAGCTTGGAGGGAAGTTTTCTGTTCTGAGAGTTACAGTACATTTTTATAGTACAATTAACTTTTATCTCAAAGATCCAGAAATATTGAATTCCCTTTCTAATATTCAGAAATGCTCAAACTAAAATAAATGTACTTATTATGTGTACTACAGTTCGTCCACAAACATTTTAACTTGGTATATACATTTTAAACTAATTCTAACTTTATTTGAAGTAATAAACTGAAACAACTAGTAATAGACTACTTTGAGTTGAAAATGTATATAATGTTATAACAAATATAATTTTCCTTCCATCGGGCTCTTAATGATCGAGGCACAGTCAGCACTTGGAATTTTTGAAGGAAAGCAAGGCCAGGTTTGTTTTGCCTACAACCAGTCAGCCTTAGAACAGAGCCGGTTTTACACATGTGGAAAACTCATTGCTTGGTCACTGATTCATGGAGGCCCAGGCATCAGTGATGCGCGGGTTGATCCGAAATGAGCGGGTGCCTGCGGTCACCCGCGGTTACGAGTCATCCAAAAATATTTTTAATGATATTCGGGTTGCGGTCGGTCGGGTCGTTTGAAATAAAGATGCCAATTAAACCTTTGTAATTTATATAGTACTAGAGAGCATGTGAGCGGAGTGGAGCGGTGAGAATCTCCGCTCATCGCTCACGGAACTGTTCACCCCTCCGCTCCTCCGCTCCCCCGCTCAAAGCTACATCAGGCCGCTCCGCTCATATCGCTCAGCGCTCAACGAAGTTTGCGCCGAGCTCCACTCAAATCGCCCCCGCTCGCTCCAAAAAAGGAAAAAAAAATCGACATGTATATCGCTTTTAGCTTAGACCACAGCCTTACCTCCTAAAGAACTAATGAGCAACAACAACATTTTTCAAATAGAAATGTTTTATTTCAAATTACAAATTAGGCCTATAAGAAGGAATAGCCTACAAAGTCCTGTAAAATTAAACGAATAAATGGGCCTAATAATATAAATAACAATTATATAAACAAAAATATAGCCTACATAAAAAATGTAAAAGTAAATTTACTATTAGGCCAGAATTTTGATAAGTGAACTTTTGCGCAACGCGCACGATTAAAATTTAAATGGGCTTATCCTATATCCATTGTAGGCCTACACACAAACTGCTGTAAAATAAAACGAATAAATGGGCCTAATAATATAAATAAAATTTATATAAACAAAAAATATACAAATATATACGTAAACGTTTTAAAAGTAGACTAAATTAACTATATGGCCAACATTCTTATAACTGATTTTTTGCGCAGCGCGCAGGATTAAAATTTAAAAATGGGCTTGTATTAATTGTTTGAATATTATTTACACTTTGTTACAAGTTACCGTATTCAATTTGCTAACTTTTCGCTTTCTTCCCAGCGTGTTCACATAGCACACTGCATGTTTTCGAGAGATGTGTCTTTTTAGATTCCAAAATTAATCTTTACTGACTGAAACGATGTCTCCACATTCGTTTTCTTCTACCACATTATAGTTAGTTTTATATTATAGTAGCCAGCACCTGTATGACTTCTAATTTTCCTTTTTGAAGTAGGCTACTTTTTGAACTCCATTATTGAGCCGAGTTTTGACTGAAAAAAATAGAATCCATCTTGCAGTCATCAACAGTAGACTGAGTCAGGCTAGACTGAGCACGCTAGCAGAATCGTGGTGTGCGCGGAACAAAATTGGAGGGGGAAATAGGGCGACGCCCCGTCCTTTTAAAAATGCCGCTCTGCGCTCTGTCCTATGGCGTTCCGATCGGCTCTTAAATGCAACATGCAAACGTCTCAATGAACGTCTCACTCAACGTCTTATTTTTTATTTTTTTTCTGCTATTTATTCCATTAATTTTAAGACGCAGACGTGACGCAGACGTCACGCAGACGTCACGCGTCATTCACGTGTGGCAGTGAAGTTATTAATTATTTTTTTTTCTCTAACACGTATTTAACACGTATTTAACACTCTACTCAACACGGCTCAGTGCAGTGTGCCAGCGGTTGCGATCGGTTCTTTAATATGACTGTGCAACATGCACTCGTCTCAATGAACGTGACACTTGCGTCTGTCTTATAACGTGACGTCTGCGTCTGTGATTTATATATAGGATATTATGTGTGTGTGTGTGTGTGTGTGTGTGTGTTGTTTAACCCACATTCTGAGGGCCAAATGCCCCCACAAAGATAGAAATATGAAGAAACAAAATTGATATAGGCTATTGCATTTTTATAGCTTATTGTTGGGGTTGTTATTGCGTTTTAAATTTTTTATAGTTTTAAAAGGCCTAGGCTACAGCACTTTGGTAAACTAGAAAACAGACAACTCGATCGCGCAACCACTGTTTCTGTAGATCCTTTAAATAGAAGAATAGAATTGAAAAATAGGCTACTATTTTTTATATATAAGTCACCTGTGGTGAAAAAACGACTGTAAACTTTTTTTTTTTTTTAAATAGTTTCTAAACTATTATTTGACTTTTTGTTTATGACGTTTTGCCCCTTTATTAAACATTTAAAATATTCACAAATTAATATGGATTTTTTAAAAGATTTTACTGGTTTTCTAAGGCCAAATTATTTTCCCGCAGTGCTGAATGAGAAGAGCCATCTCTGGAACCATACAGAGAGCTGATTTATAGGTGGTTTATAGGCTAATGATAATAGCCTAAATGTGTCTGAAAAAATAACGAGGCATTTTAATATTTTTTATTAATAAACTAGTATTTTCTATCAGTGTCGGCTGCAAACATCTCCATCTCCGCTGTAAAGCTGATGCGCCTTTAGATAGAAATGCACCGTTCATGCGGATTATCAGATTCGTTTCGTTTAAAATTGGACATTTCAAGCTTTATTTTGTTTCAGTTCATTGTTGAGACGCGCTCCAGTTCACGGAGATCATGAAAGCGCGCCTGATTGTTTTCTTTTATTTTACGAAATCAAAACGTTTTCTTGTTATTGTGAGTTTACTCAAATAAAAGTAGTTGCGAATTATGTATTATTATTTTCTATATGACCATAAATTATGAGCATTTTAAGTTGTTTCCACTGTTGATAGGAAAATACAAGTGTTCGCGCCCGCGCCTCCGTGCCACGCAGTGCGCGCTCCACTCCGCACAAACCATTGGATATGCGTCAAAATCTTGTGTTTATTTGTGATAATCAAATAAAACCCTGTATTATTATTGTCTAACCTGTATTATGACTGACATATGACGAATTGCTTTGTTCCTTTTTTCGATAAAAGCGTCTTCTAAATATTGTTTGTTCTTTATTTTTTCTTTATTTTTTGTCATTGTTATAAATAACAACGAAATAACATCAGAGAATCTTACAATATAAGTGCAATAAAAAGTCCATAAAGTGCAATCCGTTATATCACCAGTCGACAGGGAAATAACAATTGTATAAACAATATACTATGGATTGTGAGATGTTAGATGTAGTAAATAGTACAGCAATGCATTCCCAACTATTAAAGTTGTGTAGAGAGAGAATTGTGGTGTATGTGGTGGGGTGGGTATAAATTGGAGGAATATTTTTATTCGGCCCGTCCTCACTAGAACAGCAAGCGGTATGTTGTTAATTATTGTATATTGTGTACTACGTGGAATACTTCAAATTGTCTTAGCGTGCATGCTTAAAGTGATTCTCAATTGTAGCGGGTCCAGGAAAAATGAGGCCCTTTAAAAAAGTTAAAACAGTCCTTTTCGTGTAGGAACAAGCAATGTAGAAATACATGGTTAGCATATTAATTTAATCTTTTTTTTTTCCGTTCATTTACTAATTAGGCTATATATGTTAACTCAACTAATGTAATGTAAATAACTGGATAATTACTATCCAATAAATAATAAGTAAAAAATGTCAAATAAATGTATTGATTAGAGTTGCCATAGACTAAAGATTTTTGTAGTCAACTAGTAGTAATTTATTTAAGCAATTAGTCGACTAATCGCACGTTTATATTAATTAAATACTGGGTGCATGCATGGTAGGCTATAGCTCAAGCGCACGCATAAATCTTGCTGCAAAGCAGCAAAAGTAGGCTAATTATAATAAATGTGTCTGAAAAAATAAAGAGGCATTTTAATTGTTTAAAGTGTTTTTTTTTTAAATCCGTGTCTGCAAACATATCGCCATCTCCGCTGCGCATGCGCCTTAGAGAGAAATTAACCTTTACGGATTACATAATCAGACACTTTCGATTTGAACTTGTTCATTTAAAAGTAGCCATTTCAAGATGTATATTCCTCAAGTCTGACTGTGAGGCAGTAGGGCCTATACAATGTTTCAGTTCATTTTTGAGACGCGCTCCAGTTCACGGAGATCATGCGGCTGATTGTTTTCTTTTATTTTACAAAAGCACAATGTTTTCTTGTTATTGTGAGATTACAGCTATTACAGGCTATTTTAAGTTGTTTCCACTGTTGATAGGAAAGTGTTCGCGCCCGCGCCTCCGTGGCATGCAGCAAGCGCGCTCCACACTTCGCACAAACACTTGGAAATGCGTCAAAATCTTGTGTTTATATGTGATAATCTTATATTATGACTGACATTTGACGAATTGCTTTGTTCCCTTTTAGGATAAAAGCGTCTTCTAAATATGTAGCCTAGACTAGCCTGATATTAATGATAATTATTATAATTATTTGCGTTTATACCTAACTATAAATGAGTTAAATCAGCCCAAATGTTTACAACTACGTTATTTTGTGTTGGTCAAGAGACTCCTAGTGGTGAATAGTAGGCTACATACATGCTTTTTATGATTTCTTGATAGGCTATCTGTGGATATGTTGACAAGAAACAATGGTAAACAAATATTTTAACATGAACATTTGTGTAAATTCATATTTACTATTTGGAATAAAAGCTATACATAGGCAAGGTAAAATCACGTAATTGCTAATAAAATACAACTGAAGATCAGTGGGAAAAAATAATAAAGAATGAGTGTGTGGAATGTGCTGGAAACCGCCCTTGCAGCAGACTATGGCAGACGCAGACGAGACGTTCGGCACACGAACGAGTGATGTGGCAGACGCAGACGAGACGTTCGGCAGACGCAGACGTCACATTCATTGAGACGAGTGCATGTTGCAAAGTCATATTAAAGAGCCGATCGGAACGCCATACTGTCCAAGATCCGCCCGCTCGGGCTCCCCGCTCGCTCCCGCTCCACTCCGCTCACATGCTCCACAATTTATTGTTATTAACGCGCTAACTTTGACAGCCCTAATATATACACATACATATATTTTAGGGGTGTAACGATACACGTATTGAACCATTCTGTACGAGGCTTTCGGTTCGATTTCAGTACGGATTTTTAAACAGAACTGTTCGTTAGACAGTTTTTACTGGTGACCAAAATTTTTTAGTTACAAATGTAGGCACGTCAAAAAGCGCGCTCAACAGTGGCGGAGCCAGAGGGGGGTCCGGGGTGGCACTGGACACCCCTGACATGCGATTGGCCACCCCGGGTGCCACCCCAAAATTTTATTTGCTACTGGCAGTTGCTGATGCTGATTTAAAAAAAAAATTACGTTCGCCGGCAGCGCGCGCGCCCGCGCAGTTTTCAAACGGACGAGCAGAGGACGAGAGATGGTTGCAAGATACCGAACTTCACCGAATAAGAAAACATCATATTTGAAGTAAGTTTTTAAGGTTTAGCATCAGGGTGGTTTGCTCCGAATAGCCTACATTAGGCCTAATACACGCATATGCAGTACCTTGCCGTGTGTACGTTACAGTATACAAATGTTCTAGCTAATGTGAGGATAGGAGATCAAAACGCAGGCAAAGAAGAGCAGAAACAAGTGATATCATAATGCGATCACTATAGGACTGTGAAGCTTTATGGGTGTAGGGTGTTGATGGACTCGATCTACTGTGCTTTGATCATCATTATGAATCTGATCTAGATGTAGTCTTTGATAAAAATGCGATTTTCTCAGCTTTTTGCTCATGTTGCTTTTTATGAAACTTGCCAACATTCAAGTGTTGATAAAAAAAGACGCACAAAGCTAGAATAAAAAAATTTTTTGTCTGTTCATTCTTTTGGTATGTTCAGATATTCATACAAAATATTCTGGGGTGCCATGAAATTGTGAAAATTACCAAAAACACCATTTTTTTTTTATAGGCTACTGCGAGAAAGAGTTAAGATAAAAATGTTGGTAATTGGATGATGATTAGAATATAAATATGATTGGAATCATATTTTAAATTTGTCATATTTTTGAACAGGGTCAATTAAACATGAAAAGAAAAAGAGAGATATCAGAGTACTTTTTAAATAAGCACAAACATAGTCCAGTCATTTTATGAAAAAAGGTTGAACAAATTGCAACAGAAGCAAACTCAAATAATTTTGTATCCTCAATATGTCCTGAGTAAGGAAAAAAAGTCTAGAAGAATCCCATTAGGGGAAAGTTTCGAAAACTGTTTCTGGGGATTCACTTTTTATTTTACCTTTTGTCCTTTGCATTCTCCTTACCATTGTCTCCTGTTCTTCCCTCAGACTCGTCCCCCAGAAACAGTCCCACAGACCCAGTCCCAAACCCAATCTCTTGCTTCTGTTGACTTTGCTTCTGTTGCAATTTGTTCAAGGTTGACCCCCATTTTGGCTTAAAATGACTAACAGGCAGATCAGGTGCAAACAGACCCCAGCCCTTGGATCACCACTGGCTAGTCAGAGTCAGTGTGGTCAGACTTCAGGACCAGCAACAGGTCAGAGCATCTACCAGACACAGGCAGTCAATCACATACCCAATTCTGGAATTTAAGTTGAGATGATTTTGCCAGATTAAAAGGATAGTTCACCCAAAAATGAACACAAAAAAAATAATTATAATTAGAAAGAATAATTATAAATTATTATAAAGAAAGAATTATGTTGTATTAAATCTTCCTAGGATAAGATTTTATATTGATGGGCAATACAATTGTTTACATTTTTCAAGTACAATGAAAAAAACAGTTTTTTTTTGTAAATGTGAGTTTTTTTGTAAATAAACGCAGCAGTACATAACAGACACATGCGGTATCTTATCTCCTTGGTGCTTAAGCTTTGTTTTCTGCAAATATTTTGGATGTTCAACACTTATAAACACAAACAGAGTGACCCAATTCCTTCCATAAGCTTTTCCACTGTGTGTGTGTGTGTACTGTGTACCCCCGAAAGTAGCAGTGGCCACCCCCTGGCCACCCCATGTATAAAACTCTAGTTCCGCCACTGGCGCTCAATGTAAGAGAAATCATAACAAATCGTGACAACAATCGTGCTCTTTCAGGTAGTGACCATATAGACCTGCATTATATGACTGACTGACAGACAAGAACAGTTTGACCTAAAAATATCAAAATTGAAACTACTTCAGAAACAAAGACACCTACACCTTGGATTCCCTTGAGGTAAGCTTAAAACATGCCAAAATTTAATTTCAAAGTGAACTATCCCTATAAATCATTCTTTATCACTTACTCATATAACTCTAATGAACATAAAAAGATACTTATAGGGGTAGTTCACTTTAAAAAAAAAAATCATAAGCATTTACTCACTTTCACTTGGTTCCAAACCTGTATGGCTTTCTTCTGTTGAACACACACAAAAAATATATATTTTGAAGAATGTTGGTAACAAGACATTTAATGGTAGTCAGTGACAAGTGTTCTGTATATTCAATTGCTGTACTTTGTTGACTGATTGCTGGAGTATTTGTAATAAACAGGGTCTTTAAATCAAATAAAGTGGATTACATCACTCCAGTTCTGAGGTTTTTACACTGGCTATCTGTCTGTCAAAGAATTCATATCAAAATACTACAGCTGGTTATTAAATTAATTAACATTTTAAGGCCAAAGTAAATTTCTAATCTTCTGATGCATTATGAACCATCCAGAGCAGACCTCTCAGGTCATCTGGGACAGTAGCCAGCTACTTGTATATCAAATTTATAAGTCAAAATTATAAGTCAAAACAAAACATGGAGAAGCAGCATTCAGTTTTTATGCACCATATATCTGAAACAAATTCACTGAAAACTGAATGTATGCTGCATATTTTAATTCTTTTAAATCAAGTTTAAAGACTTTACTGTTTGCCACTACCTTTTATTAATTGGAAAGGGAAAAAAAATATTTTTTTATAATTTCTTTTCATGTTGCTGTTAAGTTTTATGTAAAGTACTTTGAAAATTTGCATTCAATCAAAAACTATTATTTCTTACTCTAATCTAAAAACAAAAATATATTGGTATCTATAATAATAATAATTAAAAAAAATAGTAATGATAATATTCATAGTTTTATGCTTACCACCTTGAATTTAGATACATTTTAGATTAAGGGCACACAGTTGCAATAACACGTGCAGGTAACTTTAACTTGTTGGAGAAAAATAGTACTCTGCAATGGTAATGTTAAAATGTCACGGTTTCTACACATTATAACAACTAACTAATTTAAACAATGAACATAACAAAAATAACACGCATACTTACAAGATCGAAGTAGAAATTTGAAGGTTGTCAGAGTGTTGCTCGCCCGTTGCTCTCCGACAGCTGCCTCGTGTAAAATAAAATTGAAAATGGAGGAAATGTGTATCGCGAGATCTGGCTAAAGTGATCTAGTCGCGCAATGCCAGTAGTCCCAGTAGTCATGTCTCAGTAGTGTTTCGATTGTGCCATCTAGCGGTTGAGAAATGCCATTGCATTTGATTTAATTTGAAATGATAGACAGTCATATCGTAGATTGTGTTGTTTATGTGTGACAGCAAACATTAAGCTGTGTGAGCGAAAACATTTTTAAGACTAATATTCTTATACTAGCTCGCTGGTCTGAATCAGGGCTATAGCCAAGCTGTACGTAGACCAGATTGCTTTGATTTCGTCAGGTGGGCTAAAGCAGACCGCATATAGCCCGTCCAATTCGGAGCTAAATAGTGACTACAGATCGACCATGTCGTGAAATGGCACATTGAACCTTGTAGATATCATTACCAATGCGAACGTGATGAAATATCAACCATTTCATGCACTGCCTGGCAAAAAAACTACAATTAATCAGTTTTGACTAAAAGTGGGCTACAATAGCCGGGTCTGAATACGAGCTAAATCATGGCTACGCACAGCCTACACATATAACATGTAAAATAAAGCAAACCAAACAACTTGTACACAGTTGACTTTGCTTACATGATGGAATATCATACATCTCACAAGTTATTTTGGAAAAAAATACATTTATCCAGATTAAATGTTATTTGGGCTAAAAGTGGGTTACACATAGCCGGACTATATCGGGTCTATATTTAACCGAAACGTTGAAATGACGGCTATTGCTTGCTGGGAAAAGTTGAAGACTGGGGAGTGGAAGCTCCGCAAATAGCCTACACACAAAGTGTGGGAGACATTTGCCGAAATAATGAAAGATGATGACCAAAGTGCTGGTTTTGTCATGTGTACTTCTTGCTATGCATTTACTACTTTTAAAAAATGCGGGTCAGGAACAATATTTTCTTCTTTTTTTTTTGCGGTCCGAGTTGCGGGCAGGTTAGTTGAAAACGTCGGTCGGGTGCGGGTTGTTTATACATTGACCCGCGCATCACTGCCAGGCATTAAAGCCCTTCATCCGGCTTTGTATTTGTTGTGTGGACAGGAAGGGCTTTCGGATAGGTTTGATTTTCATGACTTGCCAGATGATGCAGTTACAGTTGCAACAGGTAGCATATTATCACGTATATGTTTAACCTGATGAACAATTAAATGATTATCTAATATTGTCTAAAACTGGTCTTTTTAGATCAAGCAGTGCAAAAGTGTGGGAGACCTAATTTCACTGAAGGCCTCTCTTGGAGACTGGATTGCAGAATGTGGGGTACCCTCGATCTACAAAAACCAAGAAAGTGCACTGCTATAAACAATGAAACATAAGTCCTGATGTCTTCAAATAAATAAACTTCAGTCACACTGTAATTGCTGTACAGTATAATGATACTAACTGTAGTTTCTCCAGCTTGAATTGTGGGTTCATCAGTAGATCACTGAGGTTTTTCACTCCAGAGTCTCCTAGTTTATTCTCGCTCAGGTTCAGCTCTCTCAGGTGAGATGGGATTGATTTCAGGGACAAGCTTTTGTTTGCCAATTTCTGCTCATATGTTAAATATATAGTATGTGATGTTTTGTCAAAAATAAAGTAGGTATATTATCAACTAAGATGTTATTATAGTGTTTGTTCCAATATTCAAACTAATGACTCCTTAACTTTGTAAAAAGTATACATTTTATCATACGTATTTCAAAGGAAGATGTAGCGACTGGGCTATTTGAATCATTCATTCGTTTGGCCTGAATTAACAAATTCAGACTCTCTGTGTTTTCTAAGCACATTCCTTCCCAAATACAAATCATACGCCGGCTCCAGAGAGACTGGAGCAAATGGACTTTTACGACACTAACTGCACCTCAGAGACACTCCAGAACCTGAAACTAACATTCCTCTCTGCACCAAAGAGATAACAAAACTTTCTCCTGCTACGTGACATCACACCCGCACACACACACAAACATCCCTGTGTGTTTGAATTAGGATAGAATATCCTCTAATATATGTGCAATTACATTATGCATGTGTGATTAGTTTTTGCTTTATAATAGAGGTGTGACTTTCTAATGCGTAGCCTTGAATCATAAATGTTCTGGTTTAAGAATGTTCACTAACTTTCTCTGGCAACTGCCAAAGCAAAGGCAAAGGCTCAAATTCTGACAACACCATAACTCCCTCGAGTGGGTGTCTCCCCCAGAGACAAAGGAACTTTTTCCCGCTTCAGATCTTTGGACGTTCATTGGTTGTTCGTGCGAACAGAGCCGTGAACCCATCCTCTCCATAAGAGACTGACACCGAAGTCTCTCCGAGAGCACTTTTACGAACCCTCTTCGTCAGCAAGAAGATCCATATGGCTCCCTTTTTTTGGGAGCGTTCTCCGTTTTTCTTTTTCTTTAAGTCTTTTCTTTATTTTCGTCTTCGGACTCTCCCTACATTCAGCGAAGCAAACGTAGCCGGCAACCTCAACTTTAAAGAGACTTGAACATCCCGCGGCCGCGCTCACCGAAGCAAGCCCTGCTTTCTTAAAGAGACACACGCACGCTGCTCTTAACGATGCACGCACGACTCTGCGTTCTTCAGCAACAAAGAGAACCATTTTGCAAGATAAGTTTATTGAACTTTTAATGTAATCTGATTTCTTGTTGTCTCTCAAAGGTTACCTGGTCTGTGATTTTGCCTAACTGTGATCTTTCTTTGATCGCACATGTTAGTTTCACTTTCTCTCATCTCTCTATCTCTCTCTCTCATTTTCGTTATTCGTTTAGTCTTGTATTTGTTTACGTGTCCTGTACATACATATTTACTCGTGTAAATTGTAGTATTTTGTATTCCTTAGTTCAATGTATTAGTCCAATTATTAAAATTCCATATATCCTTGATTGCATCTGTCTTAAATGCTCATAATTACGAAGTCAATGATTTGTTGATCTTAAGCTACATGCTTTATCTTGTTACGATTTATGTAACCTAATTTTATAAACACAGAGAGTTGGTTTTTTTCAAGGCCAGAAAAAAATACTCTTTCTTGCGTTTGTAAGAAGGATAATTTTACTTGAAGATTTGATAAGTTAATCTTACGTTAATGTTTGCTGGACAAACAGATTGTTTGATAACTAAATTAATTCCATTGAAAGTTATCCCATAACTTCGATTTGAAATAAGATTATTGATATATGAATGAGGAATTATAATTCGTTGTGATTGGTTATTCATATATAGTTTATTCATTGGTTATTCAACCAATATCACTATAGAGTAATTGTCACGTACTGCTCAGAGACACGAAGTAGGAGATCCAAATGCAGCTTTATTTTGTGGGGCAATCCAGAGGCGTAATCCAACATACAGGCTAGGGTCATACACAGGAAAGCAGTCCAAAACAAAGAAACAAACAAACAAACAAAACAGGCAGGGACCAGAGGCAAGAGAGTAATCCAGGGACCAGAGGCAAGAGAGTAATCCAGGGACCAGAGGCAAGAGAGTAATCCAGGAAACAGGGCAAGATATCCAAAAACAAGAAACAAGACAACCAGGGAAACGCTCAGAATAGCAGTGTAACACTTAACAAGACTTCGCGGTGAGTGAATGAATGAACAAGGTATATATAGACAGACTAACAGGATGAGACAGGTGAATGCAATCAGTGAATGAGGTACAGGTGAATGTGATCAGTGATAAGTGATGATGAGTCCGGGCAGTGAGTTATGGGAAATGTAGTTAGTGAGTGAATATGATAGTCTGATGTGGACTGCCCTCTGGTGGCTCACAAGGGCAGCTTCAGCTGGTGATCGTTACAGTAATGTAGATAAAGACATTTTTCAGATGAGAGCAAAACATGACAAAATATATTAAAAGACTCACAGAGCTCTTCTTGAGGTTTTGATGACTGCCGATAATCTAATGAGACACTCGTCTGATTTCTTGAATTTCTGAAGCTCAAACTCCTCCAGCTCTTCCTCTGATGTCGACAACACAAAGACTAAAGCAGACCACTGGGCAGGTGAAAGGTCACCAGATGAGAGACTTCCTTTGCTAAGGTGGGTCTGAATCTCTTTCACCAGAGTTTGGTCGTTCAGTTCATTCAGACAGTAGAACAGATTGATGGATCTCTCTGCAGGAAGATCATCTTCTAATTTCTGCTTGATGTACTGAACTATTTCCTTGTTGCTCTGGTCATTGCTGTCTTGCTGTGTCAACAGACCTCGTAAGAGTCGTCGATTGGACTGGAGTGACAGACCGAGGAGGAAGCGAAGGAAAAGGTCCAGGTGTCCATTGTCACTCTCGAGCGCCTTGTCCACTGCAGTCTTGAGTAAATCAATCATGGTTTCATTTCTGTTTTCCTGTTCTGTAGACTCATGATCAAACACACTTGTCTTGTTGATGTCTAGAAACAGATGTGCATAAAGGGCTGCAATAAACTCTTGAATGCTCAAGTGAACAAAGCAGTGCATGGTACCAAGAACGATCCCTGTTTCCTCCTTAAAGATCTGGGTACACATGCCTGAGTACACTGATGCCTTATAGACGTCAATACCACAGGCTTCCAGGTCTGTGTCATAGAAGATCAGGTTGTTTCTTTCCAGCTGATGAAATGCCAGTTTTCCCAGTGAAAGGATGGCGTCTTTATCCCAGGAAACATCTGGTGTGTATTCTCCATCATACTTTCGGCGGCTCTGCTGGATCTGAAAGCGGAGAAAGTGTGTGTACATTTGTGTCAGAGTCTTGGGAGTGTCTTCGGTGTTTGATTCCTGCAGTGTTTAAAAGATCTCATCAGCCTGAGTGTTTTTCACATCATTATTTATTTTTTTCCTCCAGAATGTTCTGGAGAACGGTGGCTGAAATCCAGCAGAAGACTGGGATGTGGCACATGATAAAGAGACTCTTTGATTGTTTACTGTGATCTAGGATTTTGTTGACCTGATTCTGATCAGTGAATCTTTTTTTGAAGTACTCTTGCTTTTGTGCGTCACTGAATCCTCGTATCTCTGTCAGCCGGTCGATGCAGTCAGGAGGAATCTTACTGGCAGCTGCTGGTCTGGTGGTGATCCAGATGAGAGCAGAAGGAAGCAGATTTCCCTTCATGAGGTTCATTAGGAGAACATCCAGAGAGGCTGGTGACGATACATCACGCCACGTCTCATTACAATCAAACTTCAGAGGAAGGTGACATTCGTCCAGTCCATCAAGGATGAACAGCACTTTGAATTGATTCCTTCTTGCAAAGTTCAGTCCTTTTGTCTCTGGGAAAAATTTAGTTACAAGGTTCATCAAACTTAGTTTTTCTGTCTCCATTAAGTTCATCTCTCTGAACGGAAGAGGAAATATGAAGCGGATATCTTGATTTTCTTTTCCTTCAGCCCAGTCCAGAACAAACTTTTGCACAGAGACTGATTTCCCGATGTCAGCGACTCCTTTTGTCAGTACAGTTCGGATCTCCTTGTTTTGTTCAGGAGCTTCAAACAAATTTTTGCATTCAACCTGTATCTCTTGTGTTTCATGACGCCTGGAAGCAGCTTCAATCTGTCTCACCTCATGTTCAGTATTGACCTGTTCACTGCCACCCTGAGTGATATAGAGATCTGTGTAGATGTTATTCAGAAGTGTGGAGTCACCTTGCTTCGCAATTCCTTCAAACACACATTGATACTTCTTCTTTAGGCCACATTTCAGCTGAGGAATGAGGAACAGCTCATCTAAACACAGGAACAGAAAATAGATAGTTTTAGTCTTCATTTTTTCTCCTACATTTATAAGAGACAATCAGACAGATGATCATGAGTCTCTTATCTTCTAGAGCATCAGCAGCTTCATCTTGCTTCATCTCTCTCAGGTAATGTAGTGTGAGATCAAGAGCTGATTCTTTGATACTGGATCTGTTCTCAATAAAGTCCTTCACAAAGTGTTGTGTGTTCTCTTTTTGTAATATTTTCTTTAACTTCTCCAGTTCATTCTTCAGAAATGTGATTATTTTTCTCTCAAGATCCTACAAACAAAAGTAAGAGAAAAGACAAGCTGATATTTTTAACAAATAGAAAAATGAAAAATATATAAGTGCTTCAAAGGAAAAATTGTGATCTGGAGGAATTACATTAACTTTGTTATATGTTTGCTAACATATTTGTTTGATGTAAATATTAAACATTTATAAAAATGTGTTTTCCTACCTGGAAGATTCCTAGAAGATTTTCTCCTGTTTGAATCTTTTCCTGTGAGTCTGAACGTCTGAGTCTAATGTCTCACATTGAAGCCTGTAATCAAATTAATAAAATAAATACAGATTTTCTGGGCAAAATATCACAGAAAGAGAAAAAAGCATTAGCTGTGAATACTCTGATAAATATTTATCAGAGTATTCAATGAGAAATATCATGATAAATGAATCAGTGATAAATAATGATAAATATTTGATCTAAAAATGTTTCATGATTGGTATTTGCTGATACACCTTTTAAACACAGTCAACGTGTGACAAAAAATTAGAAACTCATGAAATACCTTTTATTAGATGATGGTGTTTTCTCTCTGAAGTCTGGTACTAATCCTTTAGACCGATCACTCTTCAGAGACACAGAGCTGGACACATGTGAGCCTGATCTTACACTGATGACACAAAGAACAGACAGAAAACACTTTACTACAGGAGATACTTTAGTCTCATTTGAAAAGGTTTAATATTGCAAATGTAATTAAATGCAGTATAGCTGTGCATTTGTCCATTTATGACTACAGTTTGATGGATAAATATATACGTTTAGTTGCATGATCTATTTTCCATAGTGAATTTGTGCCTCCTTGTGGCTGCCTGTGTAATTGTGTAACCGCACTGGGGTGCGTTTCCCGTACAACTATATTCACCTTATTTTTAACGGAAATACGGACGCAGCCAGTTGACGGTATTTTGTGCGAGACTTCCGGTCAGGCACTTCCGGTTACTGGCGAGCTCACCGTAGCGGTTAATCAAACAAGTATTCATAACAACTAACTCATCGTTATGGCTTCAAGGAAGACCGGGATTGTTTGTGCAGTTAGAGGTTGTCATAATAACTGGTACAAAAGAAAGATTTACTTGGCGTTTCTGTTGCGTGGCGTTTTCTATATCTCTGCACACCAAACGTGTCTGACGCGGCGCTGCTGCTGCTTGGTGACATATGATAAGCCTCATTGGTGATATATTCGACATATGGGGAGAGAGTTGTGGAAGGCCTATGTTAAACATAAATATATAGCAGCAAAGACAACGTCGGCAGTATTGACGCAAAATAGGTTGTCCACTTAATTCACATATTTACATTTTATTAGTATGCTTTGCGTGGTTTCGCACCTTGGAATGCTTATTTGTGTGTGTGTGCAGTTTTAAGACAGTCCCTTAATTTGCTTGGCGAATGTCTAACGAATGTCCAACATAAAACCTACTTTACCCTTCGCCTGTGGTTAAAAGCTTTACATTTGAAGAAACCACCGAAACGACCGTATGTTTGTTCTTTTCATTTCGTGAACACAAGACCTACAGAAGACCACCCGATACCAGAAAAGTGGCTGGGCTATGAAGTCTCAATAAAAAACTCTAAGGAGAAACAAAATTATTTATAGACATCTACTTATTGCTGTCCTGTGCTTTGGTTGCATTCTGATGGCATTATTAATACATTCGACATGACAAAAATACCTCCATAGATATATTAGTCCAGCGCTGGCTCGGCCGTGTTTAGGGCGGTGCTGAAGGCGCCGGCGAAGTTGGCACTCTGCCAGCTAGATGCATGAGTGTTTTCAACCAGGTCCGGTACCCGAACTGGGTGAGGCGGGGCTTTAGATCTTTGTTGTATTCATCTGTTACGTTATGTGTAACATTTTTCTGTCAATTCTGCATTTAATCCTTTGCGATTGATATCGTTAGTTAGCCCAGGGAAGCGAGGAAACGGAAGTGCCGCACAAAAACCGGATACTGGACCCATGTTTACTTCCGCGTTCGAAAATAAGGTGAATAGCTCGCTGCTTAACTACCATAGTACGATGCATCGTTGGAGAAATCAACTAGCTAGTCACGACTGTTTCCCGAAACCATATGTCGCAAAGATATCGTTCAACCACGTTGGTTTATGACGTCTCGCACGTGGTGGACTAATAACTTATTTTAATTAATCTGTTTGAGATCGAATTAACGCTAGATTTTGTCATATAAGTTAGAGACATGGCATCTGAAGACCATTTCTAATTTTTCTCAATTGTTTTGCTTTATTACCAGACTCAATATTTGGCTCGTTCTTACATAGGTTTAAGGTTCCCAGGAATTGAGTTTTATTGTGACTTATAGTTTTATTCAGTCGAGATCAATCATATACACCACTGTAGACAAATAATACAACAATATAATGTAATGTAAACACACAAAATACCTCTTCAGAGACACAGAGCTGGACACATGTGAGCCTGATCTTACACTGATGACACAAAGAACAGAGAGAGAGAGAAAACACTTTAGTACAGGAGGATTGTAGATTTAAAAAAATAAATCATCATGCTTCCCCCATTATGGTTGAATCACAGAACCTACACTAGTTACTTTTGCCAAGAGATTTATTATTAATACATGTGTCAGCATAGGAGAGAAACAGGCATATAAGAATAAGGCTACATGAGAGGTCTTCATTCTAGATTTCTCTGTTTCCCATTTCTCTATCTTCTCACCCCATCATCTCTGTTTCCTCTCTCAGGCCCTCATGCCTTTATGTTTCTCTGCCTTTATGTTTCTCTGCGGTGGTACAGTAAGATTGAGCTAATATATATTACAGAGCGACTTCCTTTTATGGTAACAAACTATGTTGCTTAGGTTTAAAAATGGTACATATGTCATCATGCACATTGTACACACATACCTCTAAGCAAAAATATAGCTCATCCACCTGTCTCATGTGATCCTCACATGAATACAGGCCCGGACTGGCCATCGGGAGCACCGGGTGAATTCCTGGTGGCCTGGCGTCTAATTTGGCCTGCTGCCAGCCAGCGTTTTTTTATATATATATATATATATATATATATATATATATATATATATATATATATATATATGTATATATATATATACTACTACCTTTACCAGTGATCATTTTCGAATTCGTCATTAAATAAAATTATTCGACTTTAAACTTTTTAACTTTTGCAAAATGAATGACCGGTTCAGGGCTTCAAGTGCAGGTCAGTTTCATCTGCAAATATTGTTCGTTAACTTAGTATTGAAATGCTAGCAAATGTAAGCAGTATAGCGCCCCTATTACTATTGTCACTCAAAATACTGTATGCTAAAGGAGATTAATATTATTTAGTGTAAAGTTACATTAGTAATATGGCAAAAAATATTAACATTTATGTACTGGGAGCAGGGAGACAGGAGTGATAGTGTAGACATCAACAAAAAATAATTCAGTAACATTTTATTAGACAATTTAGAAAATTATGTCTGCCCATTTGTGAGGTTTAAAACTTTTTTCCTTTCCTTTTTTTTTTTTTAATCAAATGAAGGTGGAGACAGTCAACCTAGCACTAGCTGTGGTGCAATGATCACACATTCAGCCAGGGAGTGAGATGACATGTAGAAGCAAAATAAGATTTTTTTTTTTTTTACATATTGTATGAAATATAGTGTTCCTAAATGTTGGATATTTAGTAATTTTAAGATAAAAACTAACATTTTGTCATAAATATAATACTTTGATTTTTTACTAAAATAAATGTAGATTCTGGGCAAACAAATTACAATAAGGTGGTTGTTTTACACCAAGGTGGAGACAGTTCTGTTTGTAACATGAGGCCAGAACAAGTGACAGGTGAAGAAGCGAAGAAGTGAATACGCACACTTTATACATGCATACATACATATATAACATATATATAACACTAGTACTCCACTTTACTTAGTGTATGAGGCTGATGATAACGTTACTGGTGGAAAGGAGGAACAGAGAGATATTAGGGATGGGAAAATGAAGAGAAGGAAAAGTATGGAAGTAAAATAATGTCAAATGTTTTTGAAACAAAAAGCCTATTGAATTGCACTAATTGAAAAAAAATATGCATTGCATTAACCATGCTTGCAGTTTAATCCATTGTATTTTTAGGGCTTGCATTTTTATGGGCTGAAATTCAACATGGTTGAATATTTAAGCTGTGAATATTTCAATTAAAAACATTTCAAACACATTTTCATTATTAAAAATTCAATAATCCATATTCACCTTTCATATTTCACTTCCAAAATATTCAAACTGTTTAAAAATACAACCTATAATATTCAACAGGCAATTTTCGGTCCATTTTATTTCGCTTTGAAAATTCGCTTCCACAAATTCGGTGGTTCAAATTCGACAGAAAATATTACGTTGACATCCATGAACTGCAGGAAAAGCAATAGATTACCGAGCATATTCTCCATCTGCTATTAGTCGGCTTCACCAGCAGGGGGTGCAAGCGCGTGTTGACAAGCACCAAAGCAACAGTTAGAGACGAGAGGCCTTCACAAAACGTAATTTGCTGAAATGGACAGAGCGGTGAGTACGAGTTATGATTTAAGACACAAAACACACAAGCGGTTTACTCAAGTGTCTTATGAGACTTATTTTTACCCCCGTGCAAAGTAAGGTGATTTGTCCACTGCAAAAGTGATATAACGTAATACAAATAAATCCAGAATTCTCTCGCCGTTGGCATTGATATTAAGTTTTAGTAAAACAACTGGAATACGCTGAGACAGAATGAATTGTTTGTTTTAGTCACTGTGACAGAATACTAAATTGATGGCTGGGTTTTACATGATGGCAAAGACCATTTTATTCAACTATAGCATCATTAAATACAACCCAATCACAATTATAAATTAAATTCAGCAATTATAAATTAAAAGTTAAATCTCTACCACGTTATTAGTTAATCTCTGTTAAAACGTGAATTGTCTCCGACATTAACCAGGGCTGCGTATCTCAAAAGCATCGTAGGCCTGAGGTGAACGTAGAACCATTGGCACCAATACTCTTTACGATCAACTTAGCTCCGCAATGCTTTTGAGATACGCAGCTCTGTATCTGCAATAATAATTTGACATGACGTGATATATTGTTAAGCTACGCTCTATCTTCAATCCATGTCGTGTTTGTTTCACAAGGGAGACAATGAAGTGCTGAGATCAGCAAGGCACCTTTTGTCACTTTTGACTCAAGCAAGAGCTGATGGACCTTCTATGAGTGAGGGTATAAATAGGTATAGCAATACTTTTTTTCAAGAATTTCAACTGAATGTCATTGTCAACACATACATTATGAAACTTAATTAAACCATTTTTTTGTTTGTCAGATCAACTCATGTTAGAGTCCAACCTCAGGAGCCATCATCTTCTGTTCAAACAGAAATGACCAGGTCAGTAGAAACAAAAATTGCATTCCTGGTTATGAATTGTAGGTCTGTTAATCTACAATGTTCTGACCTACATTTTACAATGTTTACAACAGGTCCTTTCCTGGATTATTCTCAAATCGCAGAGGAAAACGACGCTTCACTGGAACATGTCCTGTGCCCATTAAACCAAAACCATTTCAGGTCATGTTCCACCTGCTGCCGGCTCAATGTGAGCGGACCCCTAGTGGCCCAGATCAACTGCTCCATACACAGGCAGGACTAGGACGCAGAACTGCCATTCTTGATGAAAACATGACTCATCAGGAGGTACATGACGTAATGTGCCATTACACTTAATGTCAAAAATAACCTGTTCATATTATTATCTTTGTGAATGGTCATAAAGAGCAGCGATAGCAGCTAGATTAACTAATCCTGTTTTCTTTAACAGTTATGTGATAAACTCACCGAATTATATCCCAAACTTGGTGGGGTAACTGGTGGTTGGCTCCTGTATAAAGCATCAGGTAATATTTACTGCTTAGTGTAACTGGTTGTTTAAGTATTAAATATATTGTTATTGATGACACACACAAATCTGCTTTAGTTTATAATTAGGAAACAAAATTTATATATTTATATATATATATATATATATATATATATATATATATATATATATATATATATATATATAAATTATATATAAACAGTTTGGTACGCGTTTGTTTCACCAGAGGGGAGTAAAACACAAAATTACTTATTTTTTATTAAACAGTGTCTTTTTATGAACAAATTGTGTCTCTTTAAATAAATTGAACTTTTTTAAGCTGCAGTCTGTAACTTTTGCTGCTCTAGCAGTTAATAAAAAGAACTACATGCGTCTTGCAGAAGAACATTGTAGCAGGAGCTACTTGTCTCTGTTTATGTCTATGACGAGTCACTCAGGTACTTGTCTGAGGTAAACGTAATGATTCGTGATTTTTTTTCTCAAGCCGTTTTAATGATGCCTTTCTGCATTTAAAACACTGATTGAGAGGTTACAAAGTAAAAATATTTATTCTATGCATAGATCGTCTGTTCTAATTCTAGTTAGTAAACAGTGTTGCATTACCACGCACCCCCTTCTGGATTGTAGTGTGGATTATAGTGTGACAGATTTAAGGAGTCTGTCAAAAACTTGTTTAAAATAATAAAAAAAATATTATTTTTAGAATAATAAGCAACAAACTGAAACAACTAAATAGTCTTTATTCACATGCATAATAACAAAAAATACTTTTTGGTTGTTTCCAAAGACTTGCCTTTGTTGAAACTTGTGTGTGATCTATCTTTGAATCTTCTAAATCCCAAATTTGTTAAATAGGATTCAAGTCTGGACTTTGACTTAGTCAACTGTGACTAAAGAGCTTAGACATACTGGTGAATTAACCATTAGAGAAACATAAAAAAATATTTTGGTAATCACTAGTACTGTTAGTTTAGGGCAGCCGTGGCACAAACCTTACATCGGATGGTGGTGTAATAAATATGTTGAGCACTGCATATATATATATATATATATATATATATATATATATATATATATATATATATATATATATAGTATTAGTAATATATTACTCAAATTTACATCTTATTGTTTACATATAATAAACACAATTTTGTTGTTTATACTTTCAGGGGGTTGGGGAAGTCGGAAGCTCATCCTATTGGCACCTGCAGACTGTGGGTACACAGGCAGGCTTATTAAAACGACAAAAATAGGGGAGAATTCTATTCTGTACATTGCTCCACTTCAAGATGAATTGGACACTGCTCCCTTGCCACCTTCATCAGACGCATTTCGCAATATGCCTAAGGCATTATGCAAAAAGTGCAACATATCGTTCCCCCTTCAGGTCCTTACAAATCACATCAAGACTTGTTCTGATGTTGTTTTGGTCGAAGATGAAAACGAAAGTCAGGATGAGGCTGGATGTGGGCAGGATGTGGAAAGTGTGAAAAAGAACAATGAACAGGTAATTTCTCTCTGTACAATGCATGTCTTGCTAAATATATTTGGACCCAATGCAATCAAAAAAGGTCAATTGTAAACTGAAGGGGAAAAAAGTGCATTTTGGTTTTTTATAGTTATAAATTTTTTTTGTGGTTGGTCATCTATATTGTAGGGTTGCTGTCCTATTTGTCAAGAGGAAATGCCTCTTGACATCTTGGAATTGCATGCCAGTGAATGTGGCGAAAGGTGTGCAAGTTGGAAAATATTAGTTTTGTGATAAACATAATATGATTTATAAAAGTACACTTTACCTCACACTAGAAACAGGATTTTAATTGTTTTTTTCCCCCTTTCCTATATTGTAGAACAATGGATGATGAAATAAACACAGCGGAGTTGTCATGTATGGATAACGAAGTGAATGACACTGCTGAGTTTTCATACATGGATAATGGTAATTAAATAGTTTCTCCTTTGGCTTTTTTTTTGCAGTGCTAAACAGAATAACATGAATGTTTGCTTAAATCATTCTATTGCTGACATTCTAAAGAAGTCTTTATTTTGTAGTCCATCTTAAATTTGTGGCAAACAAGTAAAGATGAAAAAATATTACACTTATGTTGATATGCAACAGAGCTCTTTTGATTTGCCATGATTTAGGAATATATATATGTATATTTATGTATGTATTTATTTATTTATATTATTATTTTTATTTTTTTATTTTAACCAGATTGGAAGACCCATCCGGATCCAAAAATGGCTGCAACCTTGTACAAAAAGGAAATTCTCCAACTGCACGACACAGGGAAACCTCTTTTTATGTGTATGGATTTGAGATCATGTACTGAAGAACAGGAGAGGCAACTGATCAACTTCTACAAGCAAAGAAATGTAGAGTGGGCATGTCCTGTAAAATGTCAACTTCAAGGTACAGCTGTAGAAGATGAAACTATTTATGCAATAAATTATGCATCTCATATAGTGTATTCATTGTTGTCAACTTTAACTAATGTAAGTTAATTTTTTTAGGAGATGCTGCAGTTGGCGATGGAGTCACCAGGCACTTTTTTTTCAACAGTTCTTGAAAAACTGAAGTATGGTTTCAGTTTGAACTTGGGTATGCAGTTTATTAGTTGCACTGCAAAATGCACATTTTTAATAATTGTTTTGATGGGATTTACCTAATGCTGATATGTAATTAAATCAACAGGAAACACAGGAGTTACTTGCCTCTTTGAGGGAGAGCCAGACCACTTGGTTCCCTCATCATCACAATTCCTTATTGAAAGCGATCTCTTCCTAGTAGCAGGGAGAATGCTAGGCCATTCCTTTCTGCACGGTGGCCCGTGTCTTGCAGGGCTCAGCAGAGCTTTTGTTCATGTTCTGCTGCAAGGTTCTCAAGATACAACCACTTTGCAATTGGAGGACTGCCCAGATGTTGACATACGAGAGACCATCAACTTGGTAAGTGTGTGTATTTTTTTTAAATATATATATACACACACGCACACACACTCATAAACACATGTGTATGTGTGTGTATGTATTTATAAAAAAAAATATTATTGGAGACTCATGTTTCATTTTCATTTTATATATATATATATATATATGATTTGTTTGTTTTTTTTAGCTCAGTGAGCAGTCTCCATTGAATGAGGACCAGTATAGTAAAGTCTTGGAACTTTGTTTGTCCTGGGATCTTCCTGGTCCAACAGAAGAAAATACAAGGTGGCTTTATGAACGTCTGCTGTCACATGCGGTAATTACAATTTGTAGTTATTGTTTTTGAGAATGGAAAGTGCCCTTATTTCTATACATTTCAATTATATTTTTAAACTAATTTTACTTGAATACTTATTAATGCATTTTTTATCATGTGTTCTAATGGCATTGTTACACAAGTATAAGAATACTTTTTTACTCATTTACTGTTTAGATTGCATTCATGATTTTTCACACAGAGCTATATAACGCATGTTATGTGATATCCTGATTCTTTTTAATTTATGACTGTTTCATTTTACTGTAAGCTTCTTTGAGATCATAACTTTGCCCTTCTGTGATTTTATTAGATTTTCAGTCGCCAGTTGTTATTTTATGTTCTTTGTATAAGGATGTAAAATTATAAGAAATGTATTATAAGAATAACAGCAGGACAGCAAGAACATGCTCTGGTGTGGATTTTTTTTTTTTAAATGAAAGACCGGTAACACTTTATTTTACGGTGTCCTTGATACAGAGTAATTACTTAGTTAATTACTTAGTAATAAACATTGTAATTACATGTACCAAAATGTAATTAACATGTAACTAAGTTATGGTACAGCCTGTACTTACAGATTGTAATTACACACATGTAATAGGCAGCTACTGTTACACATATGTAACAAGCCGAGTCTGTTACATACATGTTACAAACTTGGTACACTGTAATTATGTAAGAAAGTACTTAGTACCACACATGTACCTTAGTTTGAATTAACTCACTAGTTCACAGCTTAAATACATGCATTAGCTTCCTAATTACATTGCAATTACACAATATTACATAGGTATAAGCTACGTAAAATAAAGTGTATCAAGACTGTACTTAAGTGGACTTCATTTGTATTTACATACCTTATCCATATGTACCTTAGTTTGAATTAACTCACTAGTTCACAGCTTAAATACATGCATTAGCTTCCTAATTACATTGCAATTACATAATATTACACAGGTATAAGCTACGTAAAATAAAGTGTATCAAGACTGTACTTAAGTGGACTTCATGTGTATCTACATACATTATCCATATGTACTTTAGTTTGGATTAACTCACTAGTTCATGTGTATCTACATACCTTATTCATATGTACCTTAGTTTGAATTAACTCACTAGTTCACAGCTTAAATACATGCATTAACTTCCTAATTACATTGCAATTACATAATATTACACAGGTATAAGCTACGTAAAATAAAGTGTATCAAGACTGTACTTAAGTGTACTTCATTTGTATTTACATACCTTATCCATATGTACCTTAGCTTCAGTTAATTCAAACTAAGGTACATATGAATAAGGTATGTAGATACACATTCAAACTAAGGTAAGATAGAAATGAAGTACACTTAAGTACAGTCTTGATACACTTTATTTTACGTAGCTTATACCTGTGTAATGTTATGTAATTACAATGTAATTAGGAAGCTAATGCATGTATTTAAGCCGTGAACTAGTGAGTTAATTCAAACTAAGGTACATATGGATAAGGTATGTAAATACAAATGAAGTCCACTTAAGTACAGTCTTGATACACTTTATTTTACGTAGCTTATACCTGTGTAATATTATGTAATTGCAATGTAATTATGAAGTTAATGCATGTATTTAAGCTGTGAACTAGTGAGTTAATTCAAACTAAGGTACATATGAATAAGGTAAGATAGAAATGAAGTACACTTAAGTACAGTCTTGATACACTTTATTTTACGAAGCTTATACCTGTGTAATATTATGTAATTGCAATGTAATTAGGAAGCTAATGCATGTATTTAAGCTGTGAACTAGTGAGTTAATTCAAACTAAGGTACATATGGATAAGGTATGTAGATACACAATAAGTCCACTTAAGTACAGTCTTGATACACTTTATTTTACGTAGCTTATACCTGTGTAATATTATGTAATTGCAATGTAATTAAGAAGCTAATGCATGTATTTAAGCTTTGAACTAGTGAGTTAATTCAAACTAAGGTACATATGGATAAGGTATGTAAATACAAATGAAGTACACTTAAGTACAGTCTTGATACACTTTATTTTACGTAGCTTATACCTGTGTAATATTATGTAATTGCAATGTAATTAGGAAGCTAATGCATGTATTTAAGCTGTGAACTAGTGAGTTAATTCAAACTAAGGTACATATGAATAAGGTATGTAGATACACATGAAGTCCACTTAAGTACAGTCTTGATACACTTTATTTTACGTAGCTTATACCTGTGTAATATTATGTAATTGCAATGTAATTAGGAAGTTAATGCATGTATTTAAGCTGTGAACTAGTGAGTTAATTCAAACTAAGGTACATATGAATAAGGTATGTAGATACACATGAAGTCCACTTAAGTACAGTCTTGATACACTTTATTTTACGTAGCTTATACCTGTGTAATATTATGTAATTGCAATGTAATTAAGAAGCTAATGCATGTATTTAAGCTTTGAACTAGTGAGTTAATTCAAACTAAGGTACATATGGATAAGGTATGTAAATACAAATGAAGTACACTTAAGTACAGTCTTGATACACTTTATTTTACGTAGCTTATACCTGTGTAATATTATGTAATTGCAATGTAATTAGGAAGTTAATGCATGTATTTAAGCTGTGAACTAGTGAGTTAATTCAAACTAAGGTACATATGAATAAGGTATGTAGATACACATGAAGTCCACTTAAGTACATTCTTGATACACTTTATTTTACGTAGCTTATACCTGTGTAATATTATGTAATTGCAATGTAATTAGGAAGCTAATGCATGTATTTAAGCTGTGAACTAGTGAGTTAATCCAAACTAAAGTACATATGGATAATGTATGTAGATACACATGAAGTCCACTTAAGTACAGTCTTGATACACTTTATTTTACGTAGCTTATACCTGTGTAATATTATGTAATTGCAATGTAATTAGGAAGCTAATGCATGTATTTAAGCTGTGAACTAGTGAGTTAATTCAAACTAAGGTACATATGGATAAGGTATGTAAATACAAATGAAGTCCACTTAAGTACAGTCTTGATACACTTTATTTTACGTAGCTTATACCTATGTAATATTGTGTAATTGCAATGTAATTAGGAAGCTAATGCATGTATTTAAGCTGTGAACTAGTGAGTTAATTCAAACTAAGGTACATGTGTGGTACTAAGTACTTTCTTACATAATTACAGTGTACCAAGTTTGTAACATGTATGTAACAGACTCGGCTTGTTACATATGTGTAACAGTAGCTGCCTATTACATGTGTGTAATTACAATCTGTAAGTACAGGCTGTACCATAACTTAGTTACATGTTAATTACATTTTGGTACATGTAATTACAATGTTTATTACTAAGTAATTAACTAAGTAATTACTCTGTATCAAGGACACCGTAAAATAAAGTGTTACCCCCCTGGCCCCCCTCTAGAACCGCCACTGCCTTCTTCTATAAAAACATAATCTGAATTGTACAAAATTTTGTTTTAAATTAAATACTTAAATAAGACAAAATGATCAGAACAGATGGACCTGTAACAAGATAACAATAAAACATTTATTAACTTTAAAGGGGTTGTTCACCCATGAAAATTCTGTCATAATTGACTCACTCTCAAGTTGTTTTAAACCTGAATGAGTTTCTTTCTTCTGATGAAAGTAAAAGTTATTTTGAAGAATGTGGGTAACCAGACAGTTGCTGGTCACCAGTGACCTCCATATTTTTACTACTATGGAAGTCAATGGGGACCAGCAACTGTTTGGTTACCAACATTCTTCAAATTATCTTCTTTTGTGTTCAGCAGCAGAAAGAAATTAATACAGGTTTGGAACAACATGAGAATGAGTAAATAATGACAGAATTGTCATTTTTGGGTGAACTATCCCTTTAAGAACATGTTTATTATTAGGCTACTGTCACTTTAAGACCGGCACGCTTCTAACACACAGACGCAACTGAATCCTTTCACTTTAGACACAACCAACTGTGTTTATGAAAACCTTGTGTGTATTTGACAGCATTAGCACAATCACACGCAAAAGATAAAGTCCAGTAAACAGGGGCTGTTTGACAGGCTTTTAGTGTGCGCGTGTTCAGGGTGTGTGCGCTCAGAAAAAGCACATGTCAGAACAATAAGTAGCCTAATGTCTACTTCTGTTTTATTACTTTAACAGTTAAACTAATCAAGAGAGCAAAATGCAAATATAAATGTATGTATTACATGATTCAAATGTTGTATTTTTAAAGTTTTTTTTACATTGTTGTTCCTGAATCCACCCTTCTACTGGGATCAGTATAATCCTGATTTTTTGGATCAAAGGTATCCAGATCTTACAAAAAATTTTGAACAACACAAACTGATGATTTGATCCAAAACCAAGAGTAGATTGTGTGGATCTAATCTGATTTCAGAAAACTTTTTATCTTTTGAACAACCCATTATTTTTTTTCATTTTTTTTTTCATGATTTTAGGAATAAATGTAATTTTATTCACCAGATTGGAAGACCCATCCGTATCCAACAATGGCTGTACAGGGTTAATTTCAGCATCGTATCGCAGGCTGTCATCTCCTGTCTTAACTCCAACAACACTGATTTCAATGATGTATGGGCTTTTGTCACAGATTCTGTTATATGAAAAAAGCACATAACACGATTCTCTATGGCCTCTTTCCCAATGCCAAACATGTCACGTGTCTTGCACATCTTCTGCAGTTAGTTTTAGCAGTGTTTCCAGACAAATTTGAATAATGTTCATGTTGGATGTGTGGTTTGGAAAAGCGTGTTTTCTGCCAGTCGCCCCAGCGTCGTCTTGAATTGAGGGCCTTCATGATGCAGCAGGATCTGTCTCCTCTCATGCCAGTGTTTGCTGTCCAGACAAGATGGGGTTCCTGGATAAAAGCTCATCCCAACGCTGCCACTGTCCTCTAAAGCTGTGCGGGATCTTAGAGTTCTGTTAGAGGAGAACGGAAAACTCCTGAAAATCCAGGCCACCTTCATCATTGAGCACAGCTCAGATATACTTGCCAGGCTTGGAGAAACGTCCAGACGCGTGGCTGCCACCATCTTCAGTCAGCTAGAGGACCTCAGCATGCTGTTTGAGTATGGGCGCACCGCAGAGGCTGAGGACTGGCGTCCCCGCACCAGAGAGCAGATGAAGGAGTTAGATGACGATGAGCGGTACTCTTCTTCAGCAATGGCACAATGTTCTACCAAGCGTCAGGCTGTGATGGAGAGACACTATTTAAAGCCCTCCCAATCTTTGATCCAGCCAATGTATCTGGTTTAAACCTGATATTAAGAATGATGTCCAAGTTGTCCCTGCTTTGAGTAAGGGAAACTAGGCTGTTCGTGGGAATTTGCCCATTCATTTAAGTTGCCATTGTCACCCTAGGCACTCCGAAGTCCGCGTGCTCGAAATGGACGACACGAGCTGCTTAACCTAATGGTGGCGTGGACGTTTTCCAAAATCGCATATAAAGTGGCCAAAATTACCATAAATTACCATAGGCCCTGTGTGGACGCCTCTGGGGGTGCCAGCGCACTGCGGGCAAGTGGTTTTGGGGTCCGCCAACTACCTACTCTTCACCGTAGTCCTCCTCAGTGCCAGGAAGCCCCTATTTGGACCCCTAACCACCTATTCTCTTCTTCATTGCCACGAAGTGCCCATGGGGTCCCCTGACCACCTAAACTTCACCATAGTCTTCCTCGTTGCCCACGAAGTGCCTATTTTGACCCCTAACCACCTATCCTCTTCTTCATTGCCACGAAGTGCCTATGGGGTCCCCTGACCATCTAAACTTCACCATAGTCTTCCTCGTTGCCCGCGAAGTGCCTATTTTGACCCCTAACCACCTATCATCTTCTTCATTGCCACGAAGTGCCTATGGGGTCCCCTGACCACCTAACCTTCACCATGGTCTTCCTCGTTGCCCGCGAAGTGCCTATTTTGACCCCTAACCACCTATCATCTTGTTCATTGCCACAAAGTGCCTATGGGGTCCCCTGACCACCTAACCTTCACCATAGTCTTCCTCATAGTCCAAAAAGTGCCTATTTTGACCCCTAACCACCTATCATCTTCTTCATTGCCACAAAGTGCCTATGGGGTCCCCTGACCACCTAACCTTCACCATAGTCTTCCTCATAGTCCAAAAAGTGCCTATTTTGACCCCTAACCACCAAGTGTTTTTTTGTGAGTGTGCGTAGACGTTCCCCTCTCTGTATGTTTTTGGGGGCCGTGTGACGCAGCTTTCTATGAAGTTTCGGGCCCCTAGCACCTCCAGGGGCCGAACAAGGTTCGGTGTGGTCCGATCGCCCCGAAATTGACACACACGTCCCGTCACGGGCCCCTGGGACGGTGTCCAGAGTTCCGTGTCCCTCTGACCTTTTTTCGCGCTAATTGGCCACCAACAGCCCAATGGAATAAGTTGCAGGTGGGACGTCAAACAAACAGGGGCCAAAAGGGGTCAAAAGGTCGCAGCGACCCCAAATGCTAGTCCAGGGGCCCCCGGTTCTAGATCATGGGTCGCGGGGTTCTAGATCGGTTCTAAGTGTGTGTTTCAGCCAAACGGTTTGAAGGAAACGCCCGATCGTCCCGAAACTGACATATGAGTCCCGTCACGGGCCCCTGGGACGGGTTCTAGAGTTCCGTGTCCCTCGGACCTTTTTTCGCGCTAATTGGCCACCAACAGCCCTATGGAATAAGTTGCACGTGGGACGTCACTTAAACAGGGGCCAAAAGGGGTCAAAAGGTCGCAGCGACCCCAAAATCGACGCGGTGGAAGCCCAGGGGCCCCCGGTTCTAGATCATGGATTTCGTGGTTCTAGATCGGTTCTAAGTATGTCTTCAGTTTGACCTTTCAAGTGGGTATGCCAGTCTATGAGTTCTCTATGAGTGCAAGTGGCCCGTGAGAGAAACTTGAACAAGGGTTGCATAAAATTTAGCCCTGAGTTCTAGAGACTCGTCCTCCTGATATGTTGTTCGGGGGCCCGAGGACTACCGGCACGCAGTGTTTGGGGCCCGTGGGACCTCCGGGGGCCGAACAGGGGCCACTGACACTTGCAACTTATCCCATTCATTTTCATAGGTGTTTGGTGGACGGTGTGACAGAAAGGTCCGATCGGCCCGAAAATGACGTATGCGTCCCGTCACGGGCCCCTGGGACGGGTTCTAGAGTTCCGTGTCCCTCGGACCTTTTTTCGCGCTAATTGGCCACCAACAGCCCTATGGAATAAGTTGCACGTGGGACGACACATAAACAGGGGCCAAAAGGGGTCGAAAGGTTGCAGCGACCCCAAATTCGACACAGTGGTTGTCCAGGGGCCCCCGGTTCTAGATCGGGGGTCGCGGGGTTCTAGATCGGTTCCAAGTGTGTCTTTTTGCAGTGCGCAATTCTCCTCCCTTTGGTTCACTTTGACCATATGTCTGTCTGTGTGTGCAAGAGGGACTCCATTAATTGGACCATGTGCTCGCTGAAAGGTGGACAGAAAGGTCCGATCAGGCCGAAATCGACGTATGCGTCTCGTCACGGGCCCCTGGGACGGGTTCTAGAGTCCCGTGTCCCTCTGACCTTTTTTCGCGCTAATTGGCCACCAACAGCCCTATGGAATAAGTTGCACGTGGGACGTCACATAAACAGGGGCCAAAAGGGGTCGAAAGGTCGCAGCGACCCCAAATTCGACACGGTGCTAGTCCAGGGGCCCCCGGTTCTAGATCCTGGATTTGGTGGTTCTAGATCGGTTCTAAGTGTGTGTTTCGGCAAAACGGTTTGAAAGAAACGCCCGATCGGCCCGAAATTGACGCATGCGTCTCGTCACGGGCCCCGGGGACGGGTTCTAGAGTTCCGTGTCCCTCTGACCTTTTTTCACGCTAATTGGCCACCTACAGCCCAATGGAATAAGTTGCACGTGGGACGTCAAATAAACAGTCGCCCATAGGGGTCAAAAGGTCGCAGGACCTCGAAATTCGTCACGGACGACCGCCACGGGCCCCCGAGTCGGGCCCCAGAGTTTCGTGGCTCTAGGTGCTTCCTGAGCCTAGAGGGCCCTCTAATCCTAACTGCTGAATTAACCCTAGCAGACACATGCTCCCATAGAGATCAATGGGAGACAGCGAGGTGCATAAAAAATAGCAAAAAATAAACCGGGCGCGTCTCGACCTAGCCCGCTCGGTATGTCGCAGAAGGCCACGTGACGCAACTTTTTTGCCGAGTTTGGGGCCCCTCGGGAGCCACTGACACGTGCAACTTATCCCATTCATTTTCACAGGTGTTTGGTGGACGGTGTGACAGAAAGGTCCGATCGGCCCGAAAATGACATATGCGTCCCGTCACGGGCCCCTGGGACGGGTTCTAGAGTTCCGTGTCCCTCTGACCTTTTTTCGCGCTAATTGGCCACCAACAGCCCTATGGAATAAGTTGCACGTGGGACGTCACATAAACAGGGGCCAAAAGGGGTCGAAAGGTCGCAGCGACCCCAGATTCGACACGGTGCTAGTCCAGGGGCCCCCGGTTCTAGATCCTGGATCGGGTGGTTCTAGATCGGTTCTAAGTACGTGTTTCGGCGAAACGGTTTGAAAGAAACGCCCGATCGGCCCGAAATCGACGTGCGCGTCTCGTCTCGGGCCCCGGGGACGGGTTCTATAGGTGGCCTGATATGTTGTTCGGGGGCCCGAGAACTACCGGCACGCAGTGTTTGGGGCCCGTGGGACCTCCGGGGGCCGAACAGGGGCCACTGACACTTGCAACTTATCCCATTCATTTTCATAGGTGTTTGGTGGACGGTGTGACAGAAAGGTCCGATCGGCCCGAAAATGACGTATGCGTCCCGTCACGGGCCCCTGGGACGGGTTCTAGAGTTCCGTGTCCCTCGGACCTTTTTTCGCGCTAATTGGCCACCATTTACATTTACATTTACATTTATTCATTTAGCTGACGCTTTTATCCAAAGCGACTTACAATTGCTATATATGTCAGAGGTCGCACGCCTCTGGAGCAACTAGGGGTTAAGTGTCTTGCTCAGGGACACATTGGTGTCTCACAGTGGATTCGAACCCGGGTCTCTCACACCAAAGGCATGTGTCTTATCCATTGCGCCACCACCACCCTATAGCCACCAACAGCCACCAACAGCCACCAACAGCCCTATGGAATAAGTTGCACGTGGGACGACACATAAACAGAGGCCAAAAGGGGTCGAAAGGTCGCAGCGACCCCAAATTCGACACGGTGGTTGTCCAGGGGCCCCCGGTTCTAGATCGGGGGTCGCGGGGTTCTAGATCGGTTCTAAGTGTGTGTTTCGGCACAACGGTTTGAAGGAAACGCCCGATCGTCCCGAAACTGACGTATGCGTCTCGTCACGGGCCCCGGGGACGGGTTCTAGAGTTCCGTGTCCCCGTCCGCTCGTTTGGCCGAAAAAAGACCCCCTTGACCAGGAAGCGCCTGTGAAGTTTGAACTGAATAAGTTGCACGTGGGAGGGCGGAAACACAGGGGTCAAAGGTCGCAGCGCCTCCAAATTCGCCGCCCTGGTAGTCGAGGGGCCCCCGGTTCTAGATCGTGGATCGCAGGGTTCTAGATCGGTTCCAAGTGTGTCTTTTTGCAGTGTGAAATTCTCCTCCCTTTGGTTCACTTTGACCATATGTCTGTCTGTGTGTGCAACAGGGACTCCATTAATTGGACCATGTGCTCGGTGAAAAGTGGACAGAAAGGTCCGATCGGCCCGAAATCGACGTATGCGTCCCGTCACGGGCCCCTGGGACGGGTTCTAGAGTTCCGTGTCCCTCGGACCTTTTTTCGCGCTAATTGGCCACCAACAGCCCTATGGAATAAGTTGCACGTGGGACGTCACATAAACAGGGGCCAAAAGGGGTCGAAAGGTCGCAGCGACCCCAGATTCGACACGGTGCTAGTCCAGGGGCCCCCGGTTCTAGATCCTGGATCGGGTGGTTCTAGATCGGTTCTAAGTGCGTGTTTCGGCGAAACGGTTTGAAAGAAACGCCCGATCGGCCCGAAATCGACGTGCGCGTCTCGTCGCGGGCCCCGGGGACGGTGCCCAGAGTTCCGTGTCCCTCTGACTTTTTTTCGCGCTAATTGGCCACCAACAGCCCTATGGAATAAGTTGCACGTGGGACGTCAAATAAACAGTCGCCCAGAGGGGTCGAAAGGTCGCAGGACCTCGAAATTCGTCACGGACGACCGCCACGGGCCCCCGAGTCGGGCCCCAGAGTTTCGTGGCTCTAGGTGCTTCCTGAGCCTAGTAGGCCCTCTAATCCTAACTGCTGAATTCACCCTAGCAGACACATGCTCCCATAGAGATCAATGGGAGACAGAGCGGTGCATAAAAAATAGCAAAAAATAAACCGGGCGCGTCTCGACCTAGCCCGCTCGGTATGTCGCAGAGGGCCACGTGACGCAACTTTCTGCCGAGTTTGGGGCCCCTCGGACCCCCGGGTGCCGCGCGGGAGCCGCTGACACGTGCAACTTATCCCATTCATTTTCATAGGCGTTTGGTGAACATCCCACCTGTAACTTACTCAACAGGGTTCCTGTAAGCTGTTCGTGGACATGTCATTTTAAGGCTAATTATGCATAATTATGGACTGTAAAGTACACCAACATGTTGGATTTTCTTCCCTGTGCACTGTACTCTATGATTTAAGCAATAACCCATATCTTTCCAAAAACTCACCCGTATCTTTCCAAAAACTCACCCGTATCTTTCCCACCTGTTTCTTTCCAAAAACTCACCCGTCCATATCTCGGCGCCTGGTGGCTATGATTTATGCAATAAATCTTTTAGAATTATGAAATATGACCTTTTAATGCATTGACCATGGACAGCCTAAAGAGGTCCCATCAAATAAGTTACAGGTGGGCCCTTCCTGTGCCCACCTGCAACTTATTCGACAGGGTCCCTGTATGCTCTCCATGGACATGTCGTGTCCATAGACAGCTTGCAGGGACCCTGTCGAATAAGTTACAGTTGGGCACAGGAAGGGCCCACTTGCAACTTATATGACAGGGTCCCTGTAAGCTGTCTGTGGACATGACATGTCCACGGACAGCTTACAGTGACCCTGTCAAATAAGTTACAGTTGGGCACAGGAAGGGCCCACTTGCAACTTATATGACAGGGTCACTGTAAGCTGTCTGTGGACATGACATGTCCACGGACAGCTTACAGTGACCCTGTCAAATAAGTTACAGTTGGGCACAGGAAGGGCCCACTTGTAACTTATATGACAGGGTCCCTGTAAGCTGTCCGTGGACATATCAAATAAGTTACAGGTGGGCCCTTCTTGTGCCCACCTGCAACTTATTTGACAGGGTCCCTATAAGCTGTCAGTGGACATGTCATTTTAAGGCTAATTATGCATAATTATGAACTGTAAAGTACACCGGTCAAAATCAGCATCCCACCTGTAACTTAATAAGTTATTCACTGGCCTTCAGCACATATGCTGAAATCCCCAATTCTTTACAGGGATTCACCCGCTGAAAATTTCTAAGTCAAAAACAGCATCCCACCTGTAACCTATTTGACAGGTCCCCTATAGGCTGTCTGTGGACAGTTGAATTTTATGCAAATGATGCATAATTAATGGCTGTAACATGTTGGATTGTCTCTTCCCTGTGCACTGTACTCTATGATTTAAGTAATAAAACATTAATAATCATGATTTATGACCTATTAATGCATTGACCACGGACAGCCTAAAGAGGTCCCGTCAAATAAGTTACAGGTGGGATGCTGTTTTATATTTTGATGGCAAGATTGATTAAAAATTAAGAAAATGGATTAAATATCAATTTTACGTTCATCTCTGGGCCCCCCTGAGCGATTTGCAGCCTTCAGAACCTCCAAATTCCACTGTCCACGAACAGCCTAAATTTTTGAATGGGATAGATTGTACGTGGCACGTCCAGATCTCAGCCCCTGGACAGAATTTGGAGATGAAACCTGCGCTCCTGCACTCGTCTGGACGTGCCCCGACAGCGCTGTGAATTTCAGGGAGTTTGGAGAAACTTGAAAATCTGACTGAAAAATTCTCCAAGTTACAGTTGGGCACAGGAAGGGCCCACTTGCAACTTATATGACAGGGTCACTGTAAGCTGTCTGTGGACATGACATGACATGTCCACGGACAGCTTACAGGGACCCTGTCGAATAAGTTACAGTTGGGCACAGGAGGGACATACCAACTATAGCTTATTTGACATGATCCAGATAGGCTTTCCGTGGACAATGCATTTGTATGCATATTCATCAGTTTTATGCATTGTCTTCCCTGTGCACTGTACTCTATGATTTAAGCAATAACCCATATCTTTCCAAAAACTCACCTGTATCTTTCCGAAAACTCACCCGTCCATATCTCGGCGCCTGGTGGCTATGATTTATGCAATAAATGAAATATGACCTTTTAATGCATTGACCATGGACAGCCTAAAGAGGTCCCATCAAATAAGTTGCAGGTGGCACACATAGGCCATTCCTGGTCAAATAGACGGTCAGTGGGACGAATAGGCTGTTCGTGGTCAGTGGGCAGGGCCACGGGCTGTCACTTAGATTGGCCGTGGACGAACAGGCTGTTCGTGGTCACATAGGCGGTCAGGGGGACGAATAGGCTGTCCGTGGTCAGTGGGCGAGGCCAAGGGCTGTCACTTAGATTGGCCGTGGACGAATGGGCCGTTCGTGGTCACATAGGCGGTCAGGGGGACGAATAGGCTGTCCGTGGTCAGTGGGCGAGGCCAAGGGCTGTCACTTAGATTGGCCGTGGACGAACGGGCCGTTCGCGGTCGGGTAGGCGGTCAGTGGGACGGATAGGCTGTCCGTGGTCACACAGGCGGTCAGGGGGACGAACGGGCACTTCGTGATTTATGCAATAAATGAAATATGACCTTTTAATGCATTGACCATGGACAGCCTAAAGAGGTCCCATCAAATAAGTTGCAGGTGGCACACATAGGCCATTCCTGGTCAAATAGACGGTCAGTGGGACGAATAGGCTGTTCGTGGTCAGTGGGCAGGGCCACGGGCTGTCACTTAGATTGGCCGTGGACGAACAGGCTGTTCGTGGTCACATAGGCGGTCAGGGGGACGAATAGGCTGTCCGTGGTCAGTGGGCGAGGCCAAGGGCTGTCACTTAGATTGGCCGTGGACGAATGGGCACTTCGTGGTCACATAGGCGGTCGGTGGGACGAATAGGCTGTTCGTGGTCAGTGGGCAGGGCCACGGGCCGTCACCTAGATTGGCCGTGGACGAACGGGCCGTTCGTGGTCGGATAGGCGGTCAGTGGGACGGATAGGCTGTCCGTGGTCACACAGGCGGTCAGGGGGACGAACGGGCACTTCGTGGTCACATAGGCGGTCGGTGGGATGAATAGGCCGTTCGTGGTCACACAGGCGGTCAGGGGGACGAACGGGCACTTCGTGGTCACACAGGCGGTCAGGGGGACGAATAGGCCGTTCGTGTCAGTGGGCGTGGTCAGGGGGCGGTCACGGGCGGTCGGGCGCTTCCTGGTCAAAGGGGCGGTTAGGGGGACGAATAGGCTGTTCGTGTCAGTGGGCGTGGTCGGGGGGCGGTCACGGGCGCTCAGTGGGACGAACGGGCGCTTCGTGGTCGGTGGGTGTGGTCAGGGAATTTGCTGAAAAGGCGGTCAGGGGGAGGCACGTGCGCTCCGTGGGCGCCCGCCTGCAACCTATCCGGCGCGCGTCGAAACGATTGCAGGTGGGCGGCCGTCGCCCCCCTGTGGCCGAGGCCCAGATTGCGGGCGAAACGGCCGAATTTCGTCGAGCTCCCGTGGGGCGGCCGGGCCCCGAAAAATCATCTAGGGGGCGGCGCGCAGCGGTCCACTTACCTCCTACCACGGACTACCTAGCAGGCTGTTCGCGGACCCCTTCCCTAACGTGGCGGCCTAAAGAGAGCAAGGTATCTGCAGAGGAGTGGCATCGCTACACCTGTATGGACAAGAGTGGTGCAGGTGAGGTTAGTGCAGTGGAGTGGAGGAGTTCAAGAGAAGATCGAACGCCAACACTTGCCCCACTGGCTGCACTGTACATCTGCCCACTACTTCAGTGGATGTGGAGAGACGTGTCCCCCACTATTCTACACTTCTAACACAGCACAGACGCAGCCTAACCAAGGACAATGTTAAAATGATGCTGATTGACAAATTCAACAGCAGAGACTCAAAATAAGCTCCAAACTCCACACACATTCAGGAGTTTTTCTGATGTCAAATGACTTTTTCTGATGCTAAATCACTACTGATAGTAAATTACTATTTTATTTAAATATATTTTTATGTATTTATTGAACTGTTCTGTAATTGATTGTCACACCGGTATTTTTTTTTTTTTTTATTTAAAAGTAATTTATAGCTATTAAAAGTAGTTAATTACTTTATTTACTTAGGTACGTATTATAAACCTTAAATAAAAATAAATAAGTGTATATGTTATATTGTAATGTTTTCAGTTCCAATACTCTAATATCTATTTAACACATTTAAAGCCATTCCACATAATTCCGCAGATCTTTCCAAAAATTCAGCACAGAAATCACACAAAAAAAAACAGGAAAAGATTCTTCATATACAGTAAATTTGAAATCCGGAAATCAACACCAATAGAGTTAATTTCAACACTTTAAAAGTGTATATATGGGAACCACCCACAAAGTGTTAGTTCAACACTTTCAAAAGTGTTGCCTCTCGCAACACCGACACAGTGTTACAATATGAACACTAAGAGAGTAAAATATTAACACCAATGCAGAGAACAACAACACTGTTACAGAGCTGGGTGCAGTTAAAATTCTACACTGTTCTGGTGTTGACCTAACACCTTTAAAAAAATGGAAATCACAATCTTCTCAACCTTATAGGAGTCAAATATTACACCATCCTGGTGTTGATAAAACACATTTTTACAAATAAAAACACAAAGGGAGTTACCAGTTTTTCTTATTAGTGTTCTGCATCTGCCACTTTAAAGAAGTGTAAAATAAACTCTTTGAAATAAACACATCACTCTATATTACTCTTTCAAACCTTTATTTCAAAACAATCCAGAAAGTTAAATTGTAACCTCAGTCTGGGATCATAGTAGAATTCTGTTCATTGTAAAATTAAAAATAAAGGCAAAATGCAAGCAGTTGTTTTAACAAACTAGTTTTTTATTAACTAACAAGCCCCTTTACATCATAGGTTAACTTTTAAAATAAATGATGAAGGCACAATATAGGCATTTCTGTCACCAGAATTATATGAAAGCTGGTTATTCAAATGGTCTGTAATACCTCAAGTCATGTACATGTCAGTGAATGTTAGTTCTGTGTCAGTGAAATTGATTCAGTACCTTCGACTTTGCAACAGTACAGCAGTGCTTGAGTCAACAACATTCAGCAGATGAAAAACAATTGCAGAATATGAGTGGATCAGTTGTGTCCAGTTGCTAACAGTAAAGTTCAGTGCATAGGTGTTTCACAGAGAAGGAAAGGCTGTGCAGATCCAACTTCTTCGAAAAATCCTGGAGTGCTGGTTCCCTAGACAACACAAAACCAGACCAATTACAATCAATACAATTTGTGTTTTATAAATACAGCAAAAGTTTATGGTAGAAAAAAGTTCAACCATTTTAGACTTTCGTGACTCAAACAAGAAACTATTTTGGTAAGATTAAGACTTGAATTTACTGATTTCCAAGTAAATAAAATACTTTATTCATCCAAAAATTTGTATTCTGTCATTAATTATTCACCCTTATGTTGTTCCAAACCAGTAAGAGTTTTGCTCATCTTCGGAACACTTAATGAAGTTATTTTTAATGAAATCTAAGAGATTTCTGTCCCTTGATCGACAGCCTATTCAACTACCACTTCCAAAGCCACGGAAAGGTATAAAGAAAATCACAAGTAATCCATGTGACTCCAGTGGTTTGACCTCAATTTTACGACTTTTTTTACTACAATTTTAACTCAACTTTATTTACAAAATATTAATCTTCAATGCACAATCACACAACAACATCTGCTCTCGCATTAACAACATGCACGTGTTGTAATTATCTCATGAACACATGTTGGAAATTAATATTTTATAAATTAAGTGGTAACTGTTTTTTGCTGCAAACACAGCACTTGCATAGTTTAATAAAATGTATGTTAAACCACTGGAGTCGCATGGAGTACTTTAATGATGTACCTTTCTACCTTTCTGGGGCTTGAAAGTGGTAGTTGCGTGGACTGTCAATGGAGGGACAGGAACCTCTCAGATTTCATTAAAAATATCTTCATTTGTGTTGTGAAGATGAAAGAAAGTCTTACATGTTTGGAACGACATGAGTAATTAATGGTAGAATTTCCATTTGTGGGTGAACTAACCCTTTAAAGGGATAGTTCACTCAAATTAAATTTTGGTATGTTTTAGCTTACCTCAAGGGCATCCAAGATGTAGGTGTCTTTGTTTCCGCAGTAGTTTCAATTTTGATATTTTTAGGTCAAACCGTTCTTGTCTGTCAGTCATATAATGCAGGTCTATGGTCACTATCTGAAAGAGCATGCACAGAGAAGTCCAAATTAACCGTCTGGGGTGTTTTTGGGGTCCTTGAGATGTTCTGACATGCCCTGACATTTGTGCTTTTTTCAGTTGCTTATAAACATATTAATGGCAAAGGTGTAAATTCACTCTATATAGCACAAACAGGACTACCATAATATGTGAGCCACATGTATGTACATGTTTTCATTTTTGAGAGAATAATGTTTATGCATGGTTATCGAAAAAACTAAAAATTAAAGTTTCTGAAATAAGGCCACAAAACACATACTAAATATGTGTCAATAAGACTTCTGAATAATGGATGTCGTCGCCTAGAGTTTTTTCTTCAAAATGATGTGAAAATCATCTTGCCTAATCATTCACATAAAACGATACATTGATTTAAGTTTTGTGAAACACTTTTAGTTTGGAAAGCCAATATGCGGATGGGGCATAAACGCTCCAACAGCATCATGCATATTTAGTAGTTCACACCTGATGAGACAATAGGGCCCGCATACTTAATGAGCCATTCATTCAGGTGTGTCACCTATAGCTAACTTAAATATACAAGCTTCATAAAAATGATCATTCTAGAAGAAAATTTCAGATGGCATTTAGGGGCTTTTGCATCTGAACTCTTCATATACACACACACACACACACACACATATATATATATATATATATATATACACATACACACACACATATATATATGCATACACATACATACTTTATAATCTATTCAAAACTAGTCAACATCTTTCAAAACTAAGTATACATTTTATCATACGTATTTCAAAGTAAAGGATTCATTAGTTAGTTGATGACTTTATTTTTGACAAAACACATACAGTATATATTCCTCATCTCAGTATAGCAATAGAGTTTGCTAAAAGCTGTTCATTCAATACAGCAGTATTTGAAAATCGATAATATTTTGTAAAATTACATTTATATTTGCATTTATGTCAAAACCTAGACACTTTTAAACATCAAAAGGACATTTATTAATATGTATTCGTGTCAAAATGACATATAAACAGATTTTCCTATTCAATTTTGCATGGAAACGCTTCCAAGACGCTTGCGTGTCGCGTGAAAAATAGGCGTCGGTTCTATTTCTAGCATGCACGTGTTTTCCACGCGGCTCGTGCTGCGCCTGAGACGCGCGTCTCACACAGGCAGTGTGCAAACTCTAAACTGTTAAAATGGGAGCCGAAATAAAAACGGACACGCCACGCAGCTGAGACGCTTACGCCACGCATCCAGTGTGTCACCGGCCTTATCCAGCTGATGTGGGCGTTTCACAGGTTTGTATGCATCGCCTCACATTTGCGTTTGTATAGCGCGGTCTCCGTGGGCGGAGTCACATTACAACTTAATTAGCTGAGATGAGAACGACTGACATCTCTCTCTTTACATACATATTATATAAACTGTGAATATTTGTTTTTTATAAAAAATACTTCATTTAAAAGAAGAGAATTCAAGCTTCATGCCTGTGTCTGTATGCCTGTTTGACTGCCCTTACGAAAAAGAAGTTTATTCAAGTGTTCTATTAGTATACTTCTTTTAAACTAAAAATAAGAAAGTATACTTTCAGTCTACTTTTTATATACTTCTCAGAAATATACTTTATGTACTTCTCAGAAATATACTTCAAATTGCACTTAAGTATACTTGACTTATACTGACAGAAAAGTCTAAGTATATTTAGCCTATACTTGTTGATCGAGATATACTTAAAAGTATAATTAAGTATTCTAAGTATTCTTGGCTTGTACTTGTGTTTACTATTTTGATTGAGTAGCTTATTAAATACTTTTTTAAAAACATAATATTACATACCGTCTTATAAACTAACATGTTCAGCTTTATCTAGTAACAAACTTTCGGGTGGAATAGCTTATAGAGTAAATAAAATAAGCATGGAAAAGAAGTTTATTCAAGTGTTCTATTAGTATACTTCTTTTCAACTAAAAAGAAGAAAGCATACTTTCAGTCTACATTTTATATACTTCTCAAAAATATACTTAATTACACTTAAGTGTACTTGACTTATACTGAGAGAAAAGTCCAAGTATATTTGGCCTATACTTGTACTCAATCTTTTTATCGAGATATACTTAAAATTTTAATTATTCAAAGTATACTTGGCTTGTAGTTGTGTTAACTCTTTTGATCGAGTAGCCTATTAAATATACTTTTTTTACATCGTTTTTCATATACAGTCTTATGAAACTTTGTTTGAAAATATTGATTAAAATGATGATATAAAACAGATATGTTTCTAATTCTGTGTATCTGAATTTTTGTGTAGGCTAGTCCACTGGTAGTGTGCATATTTACTTTAATTAAACTTTTCCCCACCATTGACTGAATTTTCCAGCTATCCATGTTTTCACTGGTAGGGGGCGCTGTGACACATCGTCTAGTTCAGAATCTCCGAGTCCGGATCAAAACACAGGAGAGGAAGAAGCTGAAACATGTGATAGAAGATTGCTCACTCAAATGTAAAATAATGTGATATCAAACATTAAACAGCTTGTAAATCAAAACTGCTTAATGTTTCCAAATGAAATGAAGCGTAGGCCTAACCCATGAAGAGAAAACGACTGTGAAGCTTTGGGGGTGTTGGACTCGATCTATTCCACCTGTGTTTTGATCATCGTTCTGGATCTGATCAAGGCGTAGTCTTTGACAAAAATGTGATTTTCTCAACTATTTTCTCAACATTTTAACAAAATGTTGCCTTTCTTTATGAAACTAACTGACATTCAAGTGTTGATAAAAAAGGATGCATGAAGCTAATAAAATGTTTTTAAAATTAAAGTAGAGTTAAAGGTATTTTTCAAGTATAAAAAATAACATTTGAACATAGTAGTATACTGTAGGCCTACTGCAACTGCAAAAATTTTATATAAATAGTAAACTATAAGTATAATGTTAAGTTCACTTAAAGAAAACTTGTAGAATACAACTACTAAACTAGTAGTTTACTAAGAGTACACTAAAAGAGTAAAAATAATATATAAATGGAAAACTATAAGTAGGATGTTAAGTTCACTTAAAGAAAACTACTAGTTTAGTAGTTTTATACTACAAGTTTTCTTTTAATGTACTCTCAGTAAACTACTAGTTTAGTAGTTTTATACTACAAGTTTTCTTTAAGTGAACTTAACATCATACTTATAGTTTACCATTTCTATATTATTTTTAATCTTTTAGTGTACTCTCAGTAAACTTGTAGTATAAAACTACTAAACTAGTAGTTTACTGAGAGTACATTAAAAGAAAACTTGTAGTATAAAACTACTAAACTAGTAGTTTACTGAGAGTATACTTCAAAGTTGCTACAAGTATTAAAATAGTAAACTACTAGTATACTCATAAGTTCACTTGCAGTACAAATGAGAAACATAATTATGAACTAGTTGTGCACTTAAAGTTTACTACTGTTACACTTATAGTACACTTAAACATATACTTTTATATACTTCAAGTGGGCCAATTTAGTCCCAAGCGGTATTAAAATAGTACAAGTTTACTACTACAGATGGAAACTAGCTGAGGCTAAATCTGGTGCAAGGCATCTTTAATTAATGTTTTTTGCACATTGTCCCTGTTGAAAAAAAAAAAAAAAAAAACTAGTACATATTGACATTAGTATACTTACTACATAAAGTAGGAGGAGACCCCGGGGAAGACCTAGGACACGCTGGAGAGACTATGTCTCCCGGCTGGCCTGGGAATGCCTCGGTGTTCCCCCGGAAGAGCTGGAGGAAGTGTCTAGGGAGAGGGGAGTCTGGGCATCTCTGCTTAGACTGCTGCCCCCGCGACCCGGCCCCGGATAAGCGGACGAAGATGACATGAGATGACATGACATGACTACATAAAGTATACTTAAAAATATACTTGAACATTACTCAAGTATACTTCATAAAATTAACTTGAAGTATACTTTTTTTTCGTAAGGGTGAGTATTCGCTGAGTTACAGTTCATTTTCGGACGCGTTTCAGAATGGACTTCACTGACGGAGAGTAGGCAGAACTCGCATCATGTTTATTTTTCTTTATTTGGCGAAAAGCACAACACTTTGTTTTTATTATGAGCATACACAAAAAAAATACACACTAAACAGGATCGATTGATGTATAACACAAGCATATAAGATAAAAATTAATATTTTTTATTTAATTTTTTTTTGCACTCATAAGGAAAAAAACAAGCCTATCGCGCCGGCGCGATAGCCGACCCCAGGGGGTTAAACATGATTTAATGACTCGTAAATTTAAGTACACATTGATGGCCTAAGACACGCGCGCGCCCTCAGATCACTTGGACGTGGTTGTGTACAAGAGGTAAAAACTATATATATACTGTTAGTTTTCTCACACAAACCGCTCGTTTCGTGTCTTAGTGTACTTACGATGGGGAATTGTTTAATTTGGACTTCTCTGTGCATGCTCTTTGAGGTGGTGACCATAGACCTGCATTATATGACTGACAGACAAGAACGGTTTGACCTACAAATATCAAAATTGAAACTACTGCGGAAACAAAGACACCTACATCTTGGATGGCCTTGAGGTAAGCTAAAACATACCAAAATTTAATTTCAAAGTGAACTATCCCTTTAAGAATAAATTAAGACACGCACCTTAAGAAATCTCACTAAATAGTCAGCTGCCAGAAGAATCTTTGCTCCGTTGTTGTGGCTTTGTGATGTTGGGGGCAGGTGATGGGCAGATTTTTTTCAGATCAGTTGAGTCTAAAATTAAACAGCAAGAAAACATATACCTGTCAAATCATGAAAAGGTTTGAAAACTCATTTTAAGTAAAAAAAAAGAAAAGATTTACTTTTGTAAAATAATTTGACTGGACAAATTCAAAATGAGTGTTATGAAACACAGAAAATCTACCAAATAGCAACAAAGCTATGATTATTTTTTATGTTTGTGCCCATGATTCTCTCATACATGTATGTTATCTGTTAAATCTTACCATCACCAGGTTCTAGTCTGTACAGTCTTTAAACACCCAGCCTGCTACTCTTAGCTACTTGGTGCATCATAGAAATGCTCCTAGCAAACACAAATAGCAAAATCAACTTTTAAAGCATATCCAAACATCAACCAAATGTAAATCTGATAAATACATTCTGCATACATATTTAATCTGAAAGAATTACTTACCAATTTTAAGAAAATTGGTCCTCCAAATAAGGAAATAAAGTGACAATTTCACGTGCATTGTAAGTCCGCAGTTTGTGGAGTTGTTCTTCTGTTTTTCAGTTAACGTTATACGTTAGGTGTGCTGGCAACGAGAGTAAAAGATAGTTTGAGGATAAATACATAGGCTACTTTATGATATTTGCACGTCACAAATATTATCATAAAACAATATAACATTATAAAACACGTATTGTAAATAAGTTAAAACACTTACTCTGTGTTTTCACTGTTAAAAGCAAACTCCGTGTCTGCACTGCGTCACGAGTCAAAGAAGATGGAGGGCCTAACGTTAGTCTGCGAGAAAGGTTTAAGCGCGCACATCACATAAATATCGTTACAAAACAATATAATGCCATGAAATACATGTTGTAAATTAGGTAAAAACACTTACTTTCGGTGTTTTCCCTGTTAACGTTACAAGCAAATCTCCTAGTCATCAGCTCCGTATTGAGTCAAAGAAGATGTCGCCTTTGAAAAAAGTTTCGGCTCGTTTAAGTGCGCAGAACATTTAAATATCGCTATAAATCAATATGTTATAAAATACATATTGTAAATTAGTTAAAACACTTACTTTCGTCGTTTCCCTGTTAAAAAGCAACACCATCCTGGTCTGCTCCACATTGCGCGTCATGGAAAATGCCCCTCTGAGAGCAGTTTAGCCATGCACAGCATATACATATTGTTATAAAACAATATGATGTTATAAAATGCATGTATAAATGCGATATAACACTTAATTGATGCGTTTTCCCTCCTCGTATGCCTTGCATCGCGAGTCAAAGAAAATGGCGTCTTTGAAAAAAGTTTCAGCTCGTCTGGTCGCGCCCAGCGCGTAAATGTCCCGGATGTAACTAATTAAACTCTCTTGGTGTTATTAATTTAACTCCACATATTTTCACCAGCCAGAGGGTGCAGTTTACACTAGCAGTGTTAATCCCTTGAAATTCAACACCAGAAAATTAACACTTTACTCTAAAAGTCCTTAACACCAGGATTTCAACACTGGAGATTTTACTGTGTATTACAGGTTTATGGGATGAGTGTCGGGGAGCAGAAACTATAACATTAATAGTATGTCCAAATACAAAACAAAAGGATTGAATGTATAATACAAACCTCAGGATGTCAGTCATTTAGAATATCCAGCATCTTAGATAATAGTCCAGAAACAGGGAATATAACAGATGCACTGTTGAAATGTCTGTTTAAGAGGTTTTAAACAGTAGTAGGTGTCGGTGTGCAACCTGTTCCAAACCCTCCTGTAAAACACACGAAGAAGAGGAAAATGAAAGTAACAACATGTGGTGATAACCAGAGGTGGGCACAAATACATCAAAAACTATTTTGTTACAAACTACAAATACTGGCTCATGAAATGTAACAAAATAAAATACAAAATACTGATGTGAAAAATGTATTTAAATAAAATACAAGTAATTAGTATTTTGAAAATACAAAAATACTCCCACAATAATCTTAAAGGGTTAGTTCACCCAAAAATTAAAATTCTGTCAGTAATTACTCACCCTCATGTTGTTCCAACCCCGTAAGACATTCGTTCATCTTCGGAACACAAATTAAGATATTTTTGATGAAATCTGAGAGCTGGATCACTCCTCCATAGGCATAAGGCATTATAACTTGCTGGCCCAGAAAATGTATTAAAGACATCGTTAATATAGTCCAAGTGACTACAGTGGCTCAATCTTAAGTTTATAAAGCGACGAGAATACTTTTTGTGGGCAAAAAACCCCCCGACTTTATTCCACTATTCATTTCCTTCTCTCTGGGCCTGGAGTTAGTTCACGTAGTGTTTTAGCGCAGCGCGTCTGTGTTGCACGTCACACGCATCACACACATGACCAGCGTCGGCCAATAGTGAGCCTACATGTGACGTACAACACTGACACGCTGCGCAGTTATACTACGTGAAAAAACTCGAGGCCCAGAGAGAAGGAAATGAAAAGTGGAATAAAGTCGTTATTTTTGTTTTTTTTGCGCACAAAAAGTATTCTCGTTGCTTTATAAACTTAAGATTGAGTCACTGTAGTCACTTGGACTATATTAACGATGTCTTTAATACATTTTCTGGGCCAGCAAGTTATAATGTCTTATGGTGCGTTCACACCGGACGCAAATAGCGCGTCAGGCGCGAGTGATTTCAATGTTAAGTCAATGCAAAGACGCGTTACGCGCGTAAAAAATTCCTGCGGCGCGAATGAGGCGTTTAGCGCGGCGCGGTAGATGCGAATTCGCCTCATTCGCGCGTATGACGCAAATTGAGCGTCTGGCGCGTTAAGCGCGTTACGCGCAAATGATTTTATTAGTGCTATTTGTGCATTCACGCGTTTGACGCGAATTCGCGTCTGCCGCCCGAGTTGAAAAATCTGAACTTCTGCGTCAATTCGCGCCGCGTTAACCAATCAGGAGCCTGCTTGCATGCTGCTGTCACGTGGTGAAGTGACAGTTTATAATGTTATTTTATGTTTGGCCTCAATAAATTATTTTGTAATATGACTAAAATGCACAATAAAGCAAATAAAAACATAAAACTCGATTTCAATATATGAGAGATACTCATTTTGTATTGAATGCTATTTATTCCATATCTATTCTAGATTATATGAAACATTATTAATCTAATGTAAAGACAACAAACACAATTTAGTGTATAAAAACAAACAAAAATCACAGGACAGGTTCCACTTTTGAAGGCTGGCTCCATTTATTATCAAAACAAAAATAAATCACAGATTAGGTGCGGGCGAGGGTGAACCTCGCGCCGGGCTGTACAGCGCGGGCTCGTCAGGCAGCGACCACTCGAGGCCGAGGCTTATACGGCCTACGCTGTCCTCGTCAGCGTCCTCACCGTTAGGTCCACCAAACCTACCTCCTGGAGAAAATTGTGAAACTCCTGAAACCCTCCGGAGGGTTTGGTGGACCCGAGTACAGCGACGATGTCCCCTACGCAGCTGTTTCTGCTCTCCAGAGCATATACGAGCGGTGACTCTCTCGATTAATGCTAATGCTCGATAAACCAAAAAAAAATGGCCGCCAACAGGTTTCGAAACTTTCGCCTCTGACGCGCGTAAATTTCGCTTCAAACTTTTGATTTTACGCGCGTCAATTTCGCTCTTGACGCGCGAATGCACACAAAGTGGTCACGCGTATAACTAGACGCGGCAGGCGCGAATTTAGACGCATATTCGCGTTTGGTGTGAACGCAGCATTAGAAGCCTATGGAGGAGTGATCCAGCTCTTAGATTTAATCAAAAATATCTTAATTTGTGTTCCGAAGATGAACGAAGGTCTTACGGGGTTGGAACAACATGAGGGTGAGTAATTACTGACAGAATTTTCATTTTTGGGTGAACTAACCCTTTAATGCCGTTTTTAAGAGGAGCAGCGCCACTTCTTCTCCTGTGTTCAAAACTCATTCACTTCTTGGAGGGAGCCCGGTCTACAGGGTGTCACGTGATTTTCGTGCATCTAACCTGGACATTGCCATTGTCAACATCAGACCGAAAATATGGCAAAATCATTTACTATGGTGATAAGCATATGGTGATTTTTCTTAAGTATTTAAGTATTTGAAATACTCTAAATACACTCCCTCAAAATATTTTGTTACAAACTACATTTTATTTTTTCCACACCTGCAAAATACAAATTACAAAATACACTAAAGTAATTAAATACGTATTTAAAATACATTTAATTGAAATACTGCCCATGTCTGGTGATAACTAAACCTGGGGCCTGTACCATGAAGGTAGCTGAACAAACTCGGGGTTACAGGATTAGTTTTGAGTTGACAAAACCAAACCGATGCAATCAGGCTTTATTGGTACCATGATGCAGCTCATCAACTTTCTTTGTCAACTCAGGCTTTGATCCTCAAGCTATGATTACTCCACGCGCGCGTGCACATAAAAGAGTGACGTCGACACTGAACAACCAATCGCGGGTAGAGCGAGAGCGATATATTTTTCTGCGGAGGAGCAAGAGATAATCATTCATAATTACGATGAATTTAAATATGTATTTCAAGCTCGAAACAATACGTTCTCTGCTGCCAAAGCAAGAGAAGACTGTTGGAGAAAGATTGCTGATTGTTAATGTGTAAGTTAAACAAATACGTTCTATATTTATGTAAAATTATGTATGTATATATGTATGCCTATATGTGTACTATAGCCTATAGCTTATTTTTATAATATATAAAAAATGTGCATGTATGTACTAAGAAAGATTAATATTCATTGATTTTTAGATTTTTAGATGCAACCCCAACTCCAAATGTTCTTGGCAGCAGATAAAGACAAAATATAAAAATATAATTCAAAGGTTATTTCAAGGAGTTAAATCAAAGAGTATTTACCACAACCTTTTATTACTTTTGTGAACATTTTATCACACTTGTTTGCAGCAAACAGAAATAAATAGTTAAATTCAGAAAACCAGAATACACTGTGGCGGAGGAGTTGGCTCTGAGTAGGCAATAAGGGACGGCCGATTATGGATGTGATTACAGGTGCTGTACAATCTGACCCTGGTGCTGGCTCCTCTAAGCAAGTAACACTGGGTACGTGTGCAATACATTACTACTTTTTTTTTAAGTTTTAAATATGGCTGACAGTATGTTCTGCAGGGAAATACAGTGTCCCTGTTGAAGCTAGCACACATTCACACACACACACACACACACACACACTATTAGGGTGAAGCAAATGATGAAGACACTCTGTCTGTGTGTTCTCAGACAGTTGCTGATGTGAATGCACTGGGCTTTTTATTATGGCAAATATTTGAATGTGTGGCATAAAAAAGGGACTGGCCCTTACACATCTCTTTTGTAGGATTTTTCACAACCTGACCAGAAACTGAGGCCTCTACCTCAATGGGCTTCAGAAGAAATGTGTAAGGATTTAAAACCCTTGACATAAACTACAGTCAGTCCTGTGTTTGTAGGAAGTCAAGGAACTTTTTGTGATTTGATGAGCCTCCAGAAAACTTGTAATGATCATGTTTGTGGTGGAATTATGTTTCAGGTGGAAACAGACTCAGTCAGGGCCCTGTACAAAATGAGTCTTGAACTAGAATGCACACTAAAGGAGTCTTGAACTAGAATGCACACTAAAGGAGTCTTGAACTAGAATGCACACTAAAGGAGTCTTGAACTAGAATGCACACTAAAGGAGTCTTGAACTAGAATGCACACTAAAGGAGTCTTGAACTAGAATGCACACTAAAGGAGTCTTGAACTAGAATGCACACTAAAGGAGACTTGAACTAGACTGCACACTAAAGGAGCTGACTGTGAGCTGAGGAGGCTCCAAACAAAATCAAACAGCTGGATAAAACTGATCTCAGTATGTATATAGTTATATAGTGTATATATATATATTAGTATAACTTATTTAACCAAGTAACACTTTAGTATGAATATTTATTAATGCAACTTTCTCTTGCTCTCTTTCTCCCTCCCATCCCACAAAACCAATAAAACAGTTTGAGGCCTATCTGCAGTTTCAATGTGCTTTTATTAAGTGTAATATTGTATGGTGATTGCATCTCTGCACCAGCTGGGTGGTCAAGTGTGATCGGGTCAGTTTCATCGGGGAGAAGCTGGTTTTGTGTTTCTCGCTCCTTTCTACTGGTGGCTATATTGTGCAGAATGGCACATACAGCCACTATCTGTGATGCCCGCTCTGGTGACTCTGAAGCGCCGAACACAGTTGAAATGTGCCTTTAGGATGCCAAAGGTCATCTCTATCTTCACTCTGGTTTTACTGAGGGCCACATTGAAGCAGTGCTGTGGCCCTATCTGAGGGTCATGATAGGGGGTTATTGTGTAGGTTTTTCTATCTCAGTTCAAATGAACAGTGTTTTGTACTGTACCAAATTTAACTTGCTTTCCTCAAAGCGCTGACACAACACAGACTCATGGAAAATTTGTAAGACAAGCACTGGAGCCAGGCCATTTGGCATCCAAACTTGATCATATGTTCATGACCACAAGTCATCTGCAGATGAAATGTTTAGTAGATCATTGTTATATCTGTTAAAGTTACTATTAATTTAAAGATTCATCTCACAGAAAATAATCATCTCACATATTCACATCATCTCTACCTGAACATTAAGGCTGTGATAGGACTTCCTATTAACATAATCTGCCTCATGTTCCCCTAGAGCAGTGGAGATTGGAGCAATAGACTGCATACATGTTGCAATGACTTGGGAATCCTATCATAAGATTATCAGAAGAATAATAAAAAAGATTCAAAATAATTCTTAACATGTATTATATTGTATAGTACATTTGTGAAATTTGCTTTTTGAGAAAAAAAAAAAGTGTTCATGTGATGTCACCCTATCAATATATCTTACCGGCAATTTTATAAAAGCCCTCTTTTATGGACATGGTCGATAAATGTCCGGGGAACATTATTAGTTCAACTTTTCATGTACTCCTGCAGAGCGATGACCACCTTGCGAATGGTTCGACAAACATATGTTTTCCCCTAGCTTCTGTGCGTCACCCACCGTGCAAGAATGTACCACTTGCAAAAAAAAAAACAAAAAAAAATGCAACGCAATATTTGCGGTACAGTAAGTGCATGAATTCGACGTGTTAAATTCTTTATGTGCGGCTCAAGAAGTTCGCAAAGATAAGAAATTCCTTCCGCGGAAAATCTGTATCTTTCATACAAGTAACTATCAGGAAAGGCAAGGGGATTTTGTCTGGCTAAAAACTCTTTCTCTACGAAGTGCTCGTCAAACAATTTGTGCTGAGATGTCCACCGGATTTCGAAGAAAAGGTGAAGTCATTGTAACAGACACTTGGAATAAGTTACGTCACCTATATGTTTCTTTGCTCTCAGCTGATTGGTCAAACTTCAGTCTGAGATCTTGAATCCAGAACATAACCTGCCCCGGAGCAGGTTAGCCGTGCAGCGTAAGATACCATGGCAACGAACACCGATTAAAGCCGAGCTACTTTCATAGTACCTAAAACCCAGGGTTGGCGGAAACTAAGCTGAAACATAGCTGGCTAGCCACCTAATCCGGCTTCATGGTACAGGCCCCTGTTGCTCACTAATAATAACAACAACTAACTAACAAGAGATTCTGAGAACGACGCGCGCGGACTGACAACAAGCGTTACTGAGTTTAAAATACTTCTTAAATTCTTTTCTTAGTGGACAAGACTGCAAGTAAGTTTAATACATTCTCCATTAAAGTCATTTGTAATTATTAGGAACTTCATATTGTATATTAAGCGAGATTTAAATGTGAAGTTACAGAAGGCTGTTCTTCTGCTACTCCGAACAGACGAAGAATCTGCCAGAAATTACAATCTTTTGAAGTTAAAACACAAAAAGGTTTATTGACAAAGGTATATTTGAAAAAAATATGTTTTTCAAAGTTTTCTTCCATTTCCTCTTCAGTTTTAGGCTGTTGTTTTTGTGATGTGAAATCGAAAGTATTTTTGAAGCAGACATTTATAGTAGACAGACAGATGAAGCCTAACGTCATTGAACAACAATCTGCGGTTATTAAACTGAATATTTCAGTTCAGATATAGCAATTATGATTAGTAGTTATACAGTATGTCTATTATAATTCTACTTACTTTTACTCAATCAGTTATTTTAGGATCATTTAAAAGTAATGAAATCAACCATCATTGTGAACTTGAAGCAATGATTAAATGACAAACGATTCAACAATTAATAAAGATTGGGTAAATATGATTGTAAAATGATAAACTGTAATAGAGAATATAACAAATTGGGTTCAATTTTCCCACTCAAAGTTTTAAACACAATTGCTGTTCCTCAATGAATTTATATTTATGGCTCGTTTCCACTGAGTGGTACGGTACGGTACGCAATTATTTGCGTTTCCACTGTCAAAAGTTGTGAATGGTACCAAAATGCCGAACCGTATCGTACCACTTTTTGGGTACCCTTCCGTTGGGGTTCCTAGCACAGTGGTACGGTACTAAAGGGTGGAGCTAGACTCACTGCAGAACGTTGATTGGTTGACAGAGGATCGTCACCTGCGCATGCTACAAGGGGAATGACAATATTAGAAGCTCCATTTTTTAATATACAGTTGAAATATTATACTACTGTTATTGTATCATGAAATGTAGTTTTAAGAGTTTTTCAGGTGAGAATGTAGTAGTTTAAAGCTCAAATCTGTGGTTTATTTATAAAGATTTATGAACATTTTATCCAGGTTGTGAGATCCAGCGATGACCGGGCGCTCGGCGCTCATGTACCCCGCCTGGAACAGCCTTTCCTCAGCTAGTCGTTCTGGCGTTTGCCGCTGACTCTGACGTCTCTGTAGTGGTTAAACATGAGATATAATTCATCTTGTATATATCTAACGGGCGATTTTTGGTCTCGTGAATCTATAATTTGTTCTCTGGCCAATCGTTTTGTCTGAGGGCTAAGTGACTAAGTGAAGTTTCCTATTATATAACGTTAAGCTATTTAACTTACCGTTGTATGGTTAACGTTACACTAGAGCACTGACTTTGTATGTTTGACTGAATTGTTTGCTTTATTTGTATAGCTTCTTGTACCTTTTACTTATACTTTTATAATGGCTAATATTGATAAAACTGAAATTTATCAAAAAGAGACTGGGTTGAGTTTTGTCATTTTAAATTTTAATACAATGAAGATGATCTGTAATGTTGTTTACTGCAACATCTGTTGTTTAGTACAAATGCACATATTGCCTGGACCATATTAAAATGTTTAATATTTTTATATTATATTTAAATGAAAACAGGCAGGGTTGTGTTTTATATTTCGTTTTGTTATAATAGGCTAACGTTATATGCAGTGAATATAATCAATACACGTTGCCTTAACAACATTTGTGTGGCTATAATGTTTAAGATTTCTTTAAATGAAAACGAAAAGAGTTTGTATGGTGTTTTATAACAGTTCGTTTTATTGTTGCCTAAAATATACATACAGAGATAACCGAGGTAGCAGAGCGAGCTGACTGACGCTTTGAAGAACGCGCTGTTCCATTTGCAGAATTACGGACTCGCGTCCTCTGGCAATTAAGTCCGAACTTTGCGTACTTGCTATTGAGAAACGCCTAATGTCGGCGCTTGGCTTCTTGTGACAAACACGCCGAGAAGCAAGAACAAGATCTCCTGTATGTCATCCATTGTTGTTTTTGATGCTTTCTTCGCGCGAAAATGACGTCGATTGCTTCTTTCCGGCATAGGCTGCACCACGCCTATCAAGTAAGGGTACTGTTGGCAGTGGAAACGCAAGCCGATTCATGGTTTACCGACCCGAACCGTACTGTACTGTACCGTACCGTAGCACTCAGTGGAAACGAGCCATAGAGTCAGTTAAACTCATAAAAAAATAAGAAATGATTAAGACCATTCGGTTATTTTACATGGCAATATATTTGTCTGTAACACACTTTATAGATTGTTTTTGCTGTTGCTGTTGTTGATGATAACTCAGCATTCTTCATTATTGTCTTAAATAAGATGTTCTTCATCTGTGTAAAATGGTGTCATTTCCAGGTGATGCTGAAGGATTGAGTGTTTTCAGAAAGCAGTGCTGATCAGTTTTCAGTGTCAGTTTAGCTGCAGTATGTCAGAGGAAAGAGGAAAGGACTCTCTCTCTCAGATGAGTCTCTCAGAGAAACACAGGTAAGACTGCGTCTGTTTTCATCAGTTTAAACTCGACTGGACTTTGTGTTTCCCTGTCAGTAACAAAACTTTAGGCATTGTTCTATATTTGCACATGCTTTGCACAATTTATATTTTTAACTTCTTAAATTAACTCTGACATTGTCTATAAAGCCCTGTTTGCTCTATAGAAAATATCACAGTTAATAATTTGTTAATAACCTTCTAGATGCTGAATTACTCCAAATAAATTACTTTAGTTTTTAGATCATACAATTATTGACAGACATTAGGAAACAACTATACACTTAATTTAATTCAAGTATGCTAACAAAACTGTGTCACACAGACATTTCTGCTCTTTATTTCTGTCAATAATCAAAAACTTGACATGTTCTCTTAAATTAGAGTGAAGTATTGAGCCAGTAAAATAAAATAGTAGTTAACTATAAAACAGTAAATTGTGTGAGTGTGTGTATTTCTGTGGAGGATTAGATAAAGACAGATGTGTTTCACACACAGTTGATCCTTGAAGACTAAAAACTTTACTGTTTTCTCTTGAACGGTATCCTCACTTCCCTTTTCCTTCTCTTCATTTTCCCATCCCTAATATCTCTCTGTCTCTCCCTTCCACCAGTAACGTTATCATCAGCCTCATACACTAAGTAAAGTGGAGTACTAGTGTTATATATGTGACAGGTTGATAATCTAACGTTCAGTTTTGCTCATTGGAATTGGGGAACTTGTAATGGTTGCATATTCACCTTATTCCGCCCCGCCCACTTTTACTTCTGTCCAGTACTTCCGTTGTAAACCAACTTCCGGTTTAGCGGACCCTCATTCAATTTCGAGGAGAACTGCAGAGAAGTCTCACTGATAAAATGTCACATAAGATAAGCTAATTTGTGCCAAATGTGCTATGTACGTGTGTACCAACAACACAGCAATGCACTGTTTCTCGGGGTAATTTTTAAACGACTTTTAGGTGTTTATATGACCCGTCTGCCTGTCTGATCGCAGCCCGGCCGATGTGTAGTGTTTAGCCTACATTAGCCACAAACATCTAATGTTGTAATGGTCTCACTACAGGACACATACACATGCTATACCTTGTTTGAAAGCTATGGTCCTCTAGAATTCAGTCGCTGGATTTATTTTACAGCCATTACTTGTGTTAGAGATCAAACCATAAGAAATTGCAGCTAGCAGTTAGCTAAGCTAACGTTACCCTCTTGTTCATCTAGTTGAGGCTCTACTTTCTTTCTACACCAGTTCGTGGCTATTTTTTTCTCATCTGTTGGCTATACACTGCAAATGTATCTGGTGATTAAGCAAACAAACTGTGGTGTAATAATGTTTCAAACTTTACATGTAGTAGTGTTTGTGCACATCTTCATAACTAAGTAATAGCTATTAGAAAGACACAGCTATTAAATAATTTGATTGTGGCATTGTTTCAAAAGCTTCAAGTGAAATGTACTTTAGTACGTTGCAGCAGTTGTTAATAACCATAAGCCAACGCATTTGGCTATAATATTATAGTCTATCTATTTATATCAAGACAGATAACAGATTGGACCAGGGCAAACAAAGCGCTAAGTAGCTAAACCAGGAAGTGAGATTACGCGGATGGCGCCACCAAGTGCTACTTCCGGAATAAGGTGAATTGCAAATGACTAGACACGCCCACCGGCGTTGAGCCGCAGTTGATATTGAGTACACCTGTGCGGTGCAATCATGAGGGTGCGTCTGTGTCTAGTGGCGTGATAAAAACCCTGTCGAAGTTTGGTTGATTGTTATTCTTCTCTGTGCGGTGTGAAGTAACCGGCTACCCATTTCTAGTTGCATTGCCTCTCTGGTGAGTTGTTTTCCGTATGTTCCCATCTCAATCGCAGATCATGGTCTAAATATAGCCTATGTTTGCCATCAGGAATGCGTGGGCGTGAAGTGGCGAGCGCAGGGAATATAAAGGTTACTATAGGTTAAATTCCCCTACGAGGTAAGAAGTGTTATAATTGGTGTCTTATTTTGGGAGGGGGGAAATTAATCAATGTATTTACTATTAGTGTTTTTATTGCAGGTGCGGCCCAAGAGCGCTAGCTGCTGTTTTTTTATATTTATTTTGTCACTGTTTCATGGTCCTAGTACAACTGACGGCAGCGGATATTGCGGTTTGAACCGCTAACGATCGAGCTCTTTAACGAGCTGCTCGTAAGAAATGTGTTGAAATACTGACGCAGCCTAATGTATGTTCGATGGGTTATTAAGTTATAGTAAACTGCTATGCTGGTAGCCTGGTCCATTTAAAGCAGTGCAAACAATATTAACATTAGTCTTAATTGAGAAGTGAAACATGATGTTACTGTGACTGAGTGGTGTAATTATTTTCTTTTTTTTGTTAGTTTTTTTTTGGTAAATCCATTTGCCAGTTATATCCGCTGGTGGCCAGAACTGTGATATTGAGGCTTAACAGAAGGGGGAGTGTATTTGTTTTATTTTTTATATTCTTTTTATTTGGTGTGACACTTGCTTTACGTTTTGTTTATTCACCGATTTGCTGTGTTTTCCCCTTCTGTTAAAGTGGTCAAATTGGGGTCTCTTGTTTCTGTCGGTATTAATTGGTAAGCTGTATTTGAGACCTATTTTGATGTTTTTAAGTGAATGATCTTTTCCCTGTAATAAATAAATCTGGTATATTTTTGGAAAGTCACGTCTCTGTCTTCAGTGCAATCCGAACCAGCAGGGTCCTTCCTTTTGTTGTAATTCTTTTTGGTTTAATTTTCTTTTTGGGTTATTTGTATTATTTTATACTTTCCTGGGTAGAGAAGGAACCTAGGTGGCGTAGTCGGGTATTTTTATATTTAACCAAAGGTTACATATATGTTATATATGTATGTATGCATGTATAAAGTGTGTGTATTCACTTCTTCGCTTCTTCACTTGTCACTTGTTCTGGCCTCATGTTACAAACAGAACTGTCTCCACCTTGGTGTAAAACAACCACCTTATTGTAATTTGTTTGCCCAGAATCTACATTTATTTTAGTAAAAAATCAAAGTATTATATTTATGACAATGTTAGTTTTTATCTTAAAATTACTAAATATCCAACATTTAGGAACACTATATTTCATACAATATGTAAAAAAAAAAAAAAAAAATCTTATTTTGCTTCTACATGTCATCTCACTCCCTGGCTGAATGTGTGATCATTGCACCACAGCTAGTGCTAGGTTGACTGTCTCCACCTTCATTTGATAAAAAAAAAGGAAAGGAAAAAAGTTTTAAACCTCACAAATGGCCAGACATAATTTTCTAAATTGTCTAATAAAATGTTACTGAATTATTTTTTGTTGATGTCTACACTATCACTACTGTCTCCCTGCTCCCAGTACATAAATGTTAATATTTTTTGCCATATTACTAATGTAACTTTACACTAAATAATATTAATCTCCTTTAGCATACAGTATTTTGAGTGACGATAGTAATAGGGGCGCTATACTGCTTACATTTGCTAGCATTTCAATACTAAGTTAACGAACAATATTTGCAGATCAAACTGACCTGCACTTGAAGCCCTGAACCGGTCATTCATTTTGCAAAAGTTAAAAAGTTTAAAGTCGAATAATTTTATTGAATGACGAATTCGAAAATGATCACTGGTAAAGGTAGTAGTATATATATATATATATAAAAAAAACGCTGGCTGGCAACAGGCCAAATTAGACGCCAGGCCACTGGGAATTCACCCGGTGCTCCCGATGGCCAGTCCGGGCCTGTATTCATGCGAGGATCACATGAGACAGGTGGATGAGCTATATTTTTGCTTAGAGGTATGTGTACAATGTGCATGATGACATATGTACCATTTTTAAACCTAAGCAACATAGTTTGTTACCATAAAAGGAAGACGCTCTGTAATATATATTAGCTCAATCTTACTGTACCACCGCAGAGAAACATAAAGGCATGAGGGCCTGAGAGAGGAAACAGAGATGATGGGGTGAGAAGATAGAGAAATGGGAAACAGAGAAATCTAGAATGAAGACCACCTCTCATGTAGCCTTATTCTTATATGCCTGTTTCTCTCCTATGCTGACACATGTATTAATAATAAATCTCTTGGCAAAAGTAACTAGTGTAGGTTCTGTTATTCAACCATAATGGGGGAAGCATGATGATTTCTTTTTTTAAATCTACAATCCTCCTGTACTAAAGTGTTTTCTCTCTCTCTCTGTTCTTTGTGTCATCAGTGTAAGAACAGGCTCACATGTGTCCAGCTCTGTGTCTCTGAAGAGTGATCGGTCTAAAGAAGGAGTACCAGACTTCAGAGAGAAAACACCATCATCTAATAAAAGGTATTTTGTGTGTTTACATTACATTATATTGTTGTATTATTTGTCTACAGTGGTGTATATGATTGATCTTGACTGAATAAAACTATAAGTCACAATAAAACTCAATTCCTGGGAACGTTATGAAACTCATTCAGTAACACAATTACACAGACAGCCACAAGGAGGCACAAATTCACTATGGAAAATAGATCATGCAACTAAACGTATATATTTATCCATCAAACTGTAGTCATAAATGGACAAATGCACAGCTATACTGCATTTAATTACTATTTGCAACATTAAACCTTTTCAAATGAGACTAAAGTATCTCCTGTAGTAAAGTGTTTTCTCTCTCTCTGTTATTTGTGTCATCAGTGTAAGATCAGGCTCACATGTGTCCAGCTCTGTGTCTCTGAAGAGTGATCGGTCTAAAGGATTAGTACCAGACTTCAGAGAGAAAACACCATCATCTAATAAAAGGTATTTTGTGTGTTTACATTACATTATATTGTTGTATTATTTGTCTACAGTGGTGTATATGATTGATCTTGACTGAATAAAACAATAAGTCACAATAAAACTCAATTCCTGGGAACCTTATGAAACTCATTCAGTAACACAATTGTAACGACTGGGCTATTGAATCATTCGTTCGTTTGGTCTAAATTAACAAATTCGGACTCTCTGTGGTTTCTAAGCACATTTCTTCTAAACACATTCTTTGCTAAGCTTACTAAAGCTTTTAACCTCCTGACTCTCGAGCATCTAAATTACTGGCATGGAGCCACCAGGTCTGGGTTTAGGTTGCCTTTTGACATCATTTACGACCCTGCGATCCTCTCCAGAGACAATCATCTACATCTTCCTGAAGCTTTGCAAAGCTTCAGAAGAATTCCAATGCAAGAATATATGCAAGAAAAAATATCAGCTTGTCTTTTCTCTTACTTTTGTTTGTAGGATCTTGAGAGAAAAATAATCACATTTCTGAAGAATGAACTGGAGAAGTTAAAGAAAATATTACAAAAAGAGAACACACAACACTTTGTGAAGGACTTTATTGAGAACAGATCCAGTATCAAAGAATCAGCTCTTGATCTCACACTACATTACCTGAGAGAGATGAAGCAAGATGAAGCTGCTGATGCTCTAGAAGGTAAGAGACTCATGATCATCTGTCTGATTGTCTCTTATAAATGTAGGAGAAAAAATGAAGACTAAAACTATCTATTTTCTGTTCCTGTGTTTAGATGAGCTGTTCCTCATTCCTCAGCTGAAATGTGGCCTAAAGAAGAAGTATCAATGTGTGTTTGAAGGAATTGCGAAGCAAGGTGACTCCACACTTCTGAATAACATCTACACAGATCTCTATATCACTCAGGGTGGCAGTGAACAGGTCAATACTGAACATGAGGTGAGACAGATTGAAGTTGCTTCCAGGCGTTATGAAGCACAAGAGATACAGGTTGAATGCACACATTTGTTTGAAGCTCCTGAACAAAACAAGGAGATCCGAACTGTACTGACAAAAGGAGTCGCTGGCATCGGAAAATCAGTCTCTGTGCAAAAGTTTGTTCTGGACTGGGCTGAAGGAAAAGAAAATCAAGATATCAGCTTCATATTTCCTCTTCCATTCAGAGAGATGAACTTAATGGAGACAGAAAAACTAAGTTTGATGAACCTTGTAACTAAATTTTTCCCAGAGACAAAAGGACTGAACTTTGCAAGAAGGAATCAATTCAAAGTGCTGTTCATCCTTGATGGACTGGACGAATGTCGCCTTCCTCTGAAGTTTGATTGTAATGAGCCGTGATGTATCGTCACCAGCCTCTCTGGATGTTCTCCTAACGAACCTCATGAAGGGAAATCTGCTTCCTTCTGCTCTCATCTGGATCACCACCAGACCAGCAGCTGCCAGTAAGATTCCTCCTGACTGTATCAACCGGCTGACAGAGATACGAGGATTCAATGACGCACAAAAGCAAGAGTACTTAAAAAAAAGATTCACTGATGAGAATCAGGCCAACAAAATCATTGATCACATTAAACAATCAAAGAGTCTCTTTATCATGTGCCACATCCCAGTCTTCTGCTGGATTTCAGCCACAGTTCTCCAGAACATTCTGGAGGAAAAAAGAAATAATGATGTGAAAAACACTCAGGCTGATGAGATCTCTAAAACACTGCAGGAATCAAACACTGAAGACACTCCCAAGACTCTGACACAAATGTACACACACTTTCTCTGCTTTCAGATCCAGCAGAGCCGCCGAAAGTATGATGGAGAATACACACCAGATGGGATAAAGACGCCATCCTTTCACTGGGGAAAACTGGCGTTTCATCAGCTGGAAAGAAACAACCTGATCTTCTATGACACAGATCTGGAAGCCTGTGGTATTGACGTCTATAAGGCATCAGTGTACTCAGGCATGTGTACCCAGATCTTTAAGGAGGAAACAGGGATCGTTCTTGGTACCATGTACTGCTTTGTTCACTTGAGCATTCAAGAGTTTATTGCAGCCCTTTATGCACATCTTTTTCTGGACATCAACAAGACAAGTGTGTTTAATCATGAGTCTACAGAACAGGAAAACAGAAATGAAACCATGATTGATTTGCTCAAGACCCTTTATTCATATCTGATTCTATACATCAACAAGACAAGTGTGTTTGATCATGAGTCTACAGAACAGGAAAACAGAAATGAAACCATGATTGATTTTCTCAAGACTGCAGTGGACAAGGCGCTCGAGAGTGACAATGGACACCTGGACCTTTTCCTTCGCTTCCTCCTCGGTCTGTCACTCCAGTCCAATCGACGACTCTTACGAGGTCTGTTGACACAGCAAGACGGCAATGACCAGAGCAACAAGGAAATAGTTCAGTACATCAAGCAGAAATTAGAAGATGATCTTCCTGCAGAGAGATCCATCAATCTGTTCTACTGTCTGAATGAACTGAACGACCAAACTCTGGTGAAAGAGATTCAGACCCACCTTAGCAAAGGAAGTCTCTCATCTGGTGACCTTTCACCTGCCCAGTGGTCTGCTTTAGCCTTTGTGTTGTTGACATCAGAGGAAGAGCTGGAGGAGTTTGAGCTTCAGAAATTCAAGAAATCAGACGAGTGTCTCATTAGATTATCGGCAGTCATCAAAACCTCCAGAAGAGCTCTGTAAGTCTTTTAATATATTTTGTCATGTTTTGCTCTCATCTGAAAAATGTCTTTATCTACATTACTCTATAGTGATATTGATTGAATAACCAATGAATAACCTATATATGAATAACCAATCACAACAAATTATAATTCCTCATTCATATATCAATAATCTTATTTCAAATCGAAGTTATGGGATAACTTTCAATGGAATTAATTTAGTTATCAAACAATCTGTTTGTCCAGCAAACATTAACGTAATATTAACTTATCAAATCTTCAAGTAAAATTATCCTTCTTACAAACGCAAGAAAGAGTATTTTTTTCTGGCCTTGAAAAAAACCAACTCTCTGTGTTTATAAAATTAGGTTACATAAATCGTAACAAGATAAAGCATGTAGCTTAAGATCAACAAATCATTGACTTCGTAATTATGAGCATTTAAGACAGATGCAATCAAGGATATATGGAATTTTAATAATTGGACTAATACATTGAACTAAGGAATACAAAATACTACAATTTACACGAGTAAATATGTATGTACAGGACACGTAAACAAATACAAGACTAAACGAATAACGAAAATGAGAGAGAGAGATGAGAGAAAGTGAAACTAACATGTGCGATCAAAGAAAGATCACAGTTAGGCAAAATCACAGACCAGGTAACCTTTGAGAGACAACAAGAAATCAGATTACATTAAAAGTTCAATAAACTTATCTTGCAAAATGGTTCTCTTTGTTGCTGAAGAACGCAGAGTCGTGCGTGCATCGTTAAGAGCAGCGTGCGTGTGTCTCTTTAAGAAATCAGGGCTTGCTTCGGTGAGCGCGGCCGCGGGATGTTCAAGTCTCTTTAAAGTTGAGGTTGCCGGCTACGTTTGCTTCGCTGAATGTAGGGAGAGTCCGAAGACGAAAATAAAGAAAAGACTTAAAGAAAAAGAAAAACGGAGAACGCTCCCAAAAAAAGGGAGCCATATGGATCTTCTTGCTGACGAAGAGGGTTCATAAAAGTGCTCTCGGAGAGACTTCGGTGTCAGTCTCTTATGGAGAGGATGGGTTCACGCCTCTGTTCGCACGAACAACCAATGAACGTCCAAAGATCTGAAGCGGGAAAAAGTTCCTTTGTCTCTGGGGGAGACACCCACTCGAGGGAGTTATGGTGTTGTCAGAATTTGAGCCTTTATACTCTAGTAAGACATTTCATATAGTAATAATCATATCATTGCAATCTATTATCGAGATTCAACTCCGTTAAGTCTCAAGATTTAAAATGATATAAAACATGTCATATGAAAGATTATAGGAATACACAAAGTTACATAAGATATACATAAGCATTTTAAAGTTTGTTACATGGCTAGAAATAAGGTTTACCCAAACTGTGATGTGCACTAGGCTACAAATGGAGATTAAGCTTGAAGGACTAAACACGGTACACACCTGATTGGTCTAACCTTATTACCAGAGTTTACAAGAATACACAAACTACACCACGTAAAAGGAAAATGATGAGATGGGAAATTACGTCCATGTTTAGACATTTCTCAAGTGGTTATACATGTATAAAAAGTAGGGTCAACACTTTATTCCTACTCCTCTCCTAGAATCTCAGTGAGATTCCTGGCTTGCTGACATTCCGTTAGGGCCATAAAAATCTTTATCAACCTAACCAAAGTGTGGGGGGGAGGGGGAGGGGGAGGGGGGGGGGGGGGAGGCAGTTGCCAGAGAAAGTTAGTGAACATTCTTAAACCAGAACATTTATGATTCAAGGCTACGCATTAGAAAGTCACACCTCTATTATAACGCAAAAACTAATCACACATGCATAATGTAATTGTACATATATTAGAGGATATTCTATCCTAATTCAAACACACAGGGATGTTTGTGTGTGTGTGGGGGTGTGATGTCACATAGCAGGAGAAAGTTTCGTTATCTCTTTGGTGCAGAGAGGAATGTTAGTTTCAGGTTCTGGAGTGTCTCTGAGGTGCAGTTAGTGTCGTAAAAGTCCATTTGCTCCAGTCTCTCTGGAGCCGGCGTATGATTTGTATTTGGGAAGGAATGTGCTTAGAAAACACAGAGAGTCTGAATTTGTTAATTCAGGCCAAACGAATGAATGATTCAAATAGCCCAGTCGCTACATCTTCCTTTGAAATACGTATGATAAAATGTATACTTTTTACAAAGTTAAGGAGTCATTAGTTTGAATATTGGAACAAACACTATAATAACATCTTAGTTGATAATATACCTACTTTATTTTTGACAAAACATCACATAGCCTACTATATATTTAACATATGAGCAGAAATTGGCAAACAAAAGCTTATCCCTGAAATCAATCCCATCTCACCTGAGAGAGCTGAACCTGAGCGAGAATAAACTAGGAGACTCTGGAGTGAAAAACCTCAGTGATCTACTGATGAACCCACAATTCAAGCTGGAGAAACTACAGTTAGTATCATTATACTGTACAGCAATTACAGTGTGACTGAAGTTTATAGCAGTGAACTTTCTTGGTTTTTGTAGATCGAGGGTACCCCACATTCTGCAATCCAGTCTCCAAGAGAGGCCTTCAGTGAAATTAGGTCTCCCACACTTTTGCACTGCTTGATCTAAAAAGACCAGTTTTAGACAATATTAGATTACCATTTAATTGTTCATCAGGTTAAACATATAGGTGATAATAGGCTACCTGTTGCAACTGTAACTGCACTTCATCATCTGGCAAGTCATGAAAATCAAACCTATCCGAAAGCCCTTCCTGTCCACACATCAACAAATACAAAGCCGGATGAAGGGCTTTAATGCCTGGCAGTGATGCGCGGGTCAATGTATAAACAACCCGCACCCGACCGACGTTTTCAACTAACCTGCCCGCAACTCGGACCGCAAAAAAAAAAGAAGAAAATATTGTACCCGACCCGCTTCCTGACCCGCATTTTTTAAAAGTAGTAAATGCATAGCAAGAAGTACACATGACAAAACCAGCACTTTGGTCATCATCTTTCATTATTTCGGCAAATGTCTCCCACACTTTGTGTGTAGGCTATTTGCGGAGCTTCCACTCCCCAGTCTTCAACTTTTCTCTTGCCGCCTCCATCTCTATCTGCAGACTGAGCTCGTGCGTCATCTTCGCGCCAGTTATTCAGCCAATAAAGTGTAGGCCTATGTATTTCATAGAAAATTGTGGAGCATGTGAGCGGAGTGGAGCGGGAGCGAGCGGGGAGCCCGAGCGGGCGGATCTTGGACAGAGCGCAGAGCGGCATTTTTAAAAGGACGGGGCGTCGCCCTATTTCCCCCCTCCAATTTTGCTCCGCGCACACCACGATTCTGAAGCATGCTCAGTCTAGCCTGACTCAGTCTACTGTTGATGACTGCAAGATGGATTCTATTTTTTTCAGTCAAAACTCGGCTCAATAATGGAGTTCAAAAAGTAGCCTACTTCAAAAAGGAAAATAAGAAGTCATACAGGTGCTGGCTACTATAATATAAAACTAACTATAATGTGGTAGAAGAAAACGAATGTGGAGACATCGTTTCAGTCAGTAAAGATTAATTTTGGAATCTAAAAAGACACATCTCTCGAAAACATGCAGTGTGCTATGTGAACACGCTGGGAAGAAAGCAAAAAGTTAGCAAATTGAATACGGTAACTTTTAACAAAGTGTAAATAATATTCAAACAATTAATACAAGCCCATTTTTAAATTTTAATCCTGCGCGCTGCGCAAAAAATCAGTTATAAGAATGTTGGCCGTATAGTTAATTTAGTCTACTTTTAAAACGTTTACGTATATATTTGTATATTTTTTGTTTATATAAATTTTATTTATATTATTAGGCCCATTTATTCGTTTTATTTTACAGCAGTTTGTGTGTAGGCCTACAATGGATATAGGATAAGCCCATTTAAATTTTAATCGTGCGCGTTGCGCAAAAGTTCACTTATCAAAATTCTGGCCTAATAGTAAATTTACTTTTACATTTTTTATGTAGGCTATATTTTTGTTTATATAATTGTTATTTATATTATTAGGCCCATTTATTCGTTTAATTTTACAGGACTTTGTAGGCTATTCCTTCTTATAGGCCTAATTTGTAATTTGAAATAAAACATTTCTATTTGAAAAATGTTGTTGTTGCTCATTAGTTCTTTAGGAGGTAAGGCTGTGGTCTAAGCTAAAAGCGATATACATGTAGATTTTTTTTCCTATTTTGGAGCGAGGGGGGGGGCGATTTGAGTGGAGCGCGGAGCAAACTGCGTTGAGCGCTGAGCGATATGAGCGGAGCGGCCTGATGTAGCTTTGAGCAGGGGAGCGGAGGGGTGAACAGTTCCGTGAGTGATGAGCGGAGATTCTCACCGCTCCACTCCGCTCACAGGGGCGGTTCTAGAGGCGGGGCCACAGGGGCCCCTGACTGGCCCCTGATTGGCCCCCGTTCCTAGGGGAGGGGGGGAAATCGATTCTTAGATGCATCGCGATGCGGACGTGGACGATTCTGAATCGATTCACAAATGTCAAAAATCGATTTCTAAAAAAATATATATATATTTTTTCCTAATAACGTAATATTGACGGAATGCAAAAGACGGAACTCTAAAGCGGACGTGCAGTGCGCGGACAGTCTGTGGCGCGCACATAACAGACGCATGATGGCTGAGCGCCAAATTCGAACGGCACCCTCTTCATTAAAAGCTAACGTATGTAAAACTGGCAATTTCATTGTGACCTATTTAGTATTTTTTGTATGAGAGCTGCTTTCTGTATTGTTTAGTTTTCACCTCAATATGCTGTAAACCGATCTGTTATACGCACGTTACTGCCCTCAACACTCACAGTGTGTATCAGTGCAATGCCAGTCACACAAAGTTACATTTTGACTGTGCTCTCTGCAGATGTTCATTCACTGTATAAGCTGTTTTTGATTGTGGTATACAGCAAACATTTCAAGTTATAACTCTTTTATTATTTAGTTGTGTATATTCAGAAAATGCGTAAGTCCACAAGCATTATATGAGAGCTGCTGGTACATAATTCTATATTTTTGAACGAAAACGGTTTGTGAATTTGCTACAGCAAAATGTTTTTTTTTTTTTTCTGAAGGATTATATTGCTCATTGGAAATAACAGGAGGATGTTGGTTAGAAGTCTATTATTAAATGCTAGAGATTCAGAATATGCTGAAGTGTGTATTAATTTACTACAAGTATGCTGCTAGTACAGGCACACATTTATTTTCCTGTTGGTTCTTTGGTTGGGACATATGCTGGCAAATGTAACCTTACAGTTGACTTGCCAAATCACTTCCATTTGTTTTATGAATAAAATTTATATAGTAAGTATTGGAAGTAAGTTCGTTATGGGTCATCATAAATACTTGGCTTTTAAAGTACCAAGTAGTAAAAAAAAAAAAAAATCGTTAATAATCTATAATCGCTACCCTCTGAATCGTAATTGTAATCGAATCGAATCGTGAGGTGCCTAGAGATTCCCACCCATCAATCGTCGACGAGAAGAGATGATTTCCACAGATGCAATTCCACCCCCAAACAATTAAAAATAATTTACTTTTTATAAGCAACGACATGATTATGAAACTTGAAAGGTGGAATTCAAAAAGAAGTGCATTGTGTCCTTTATGCACAGTATAAATAAATGAAAAAAATCATTACGAACTTTACTGGCTCATAATTTTTTATTAGAGCGTTTGAAAAAGGAATGACTGCCGAAATGTATTTGCACCGTACTGAATAAATGATTTTGTATGCTTGAATGTACCCTGTATTTGGCCCCTGAATGTAACAAGTGGCCCCTTAATGGCCCGTTACAGAAAAATCCTAGAACCGCCACTGTCCGCTCACATGCTCTCTAGTACTATATAAATTACAAAGGTTTAATTGGCATCTTTATTTCAAACGACCCGACCGACCGCAACCCGAATATCATTAAAAATATTTTTGGATGACTCGTAACCGCGGGTGACCGCAGGCACCCGCTCATTTCGGATCAGCCCGCGCATCACTGATGCCTGGGCCTCCATGAATCAGTGACCAAGCAATGAGTTTTCCACATGTGTAAAACCGTTTCTGTTCTAAGGCTGACTGGTTGTAGGCAAAACAAACCTGGCCTTGCTTTCCTTCAAAAATTCCCAGTGCTGACTGTGCCTCGATCATTAAGAGCCCGATGGAAGGAAAATTATATTTGTTATAACATTATATACATTTTCAACTCAAAGTAGTCTATTACTAGTTGTTTCAGTTTATTACTTCAAATAAAGTTAGAATTAGTTTAAAATGTATATACCAAGTTCAAATGTTTGTGGACGAACTGTAGTACACAGAATAAGTACATTTATTTTAGTTTGAGCATTTCTGAATATTAGAAAGGGAATTCAATATTTCTGGATCTTTGAGATAAAAGTTAATTGTACTATAAAAATGTACTGTAACTCTCAGAACAGAAAACTTCCCTCCAAGCTGATTATCCCTAGTATCATACCTCACAATATCAAGTCTGACTTGTACCCATGAGTTTAGCCCTGAATATTTTGTTTCAGTTTTTGAAGATGCAACATTTGTCCCCCCAGTCTAGCAGTACAAGTGTTTATACCAGCCTAAAGAACTCTCTTTGTGGCCCACCATGATCTTCAGCAGACTCTCCAACAAACTCAATTCGTGGAGTTCTGTTCCAAGAAAAGTAGGACTTTGACAGAGCTTGACAGGCACTGTGAAGAATTTTTGACCGTCTTGCAACAACAGTGGCACAATTTTGAGTGTCAAGGTGGTCTTTCTGGAATGATCTCAGAATGTCAGCCAAATCTGCTTCTTCCTAAATAAAGGTTGAGGAATTTAACAGAATATTATTATTAGCTATACATTTCATGCAAGTGTCTGGTTAGTATGTACTCACAGAGTCTGAATTGGTGTAATTGGGAGAGCCCAACATAACAGTTTCTTCCTCTGTGTCTGTTAGAACCACAAAGTCCTCCCTTAAAAATAAGATATTTTTGTCATTGTTTACTCACTGTCAGGTTGTTTCAAACCTGTATGACGTTCTTTCCTATTGTCCAATAGGAGATATTTAATTTTAATTCAACAAAGTGTTTTTGACTGCTGAATGCTATAATTGACCATCAGAATCAAGTATTCCATAGCAACATGCAATAATAATAATAATAATAATAATAATAATAATAACAAACCCATTCTGAACTTCGGAGTTTGAATGTTCTTCATTTGCTGGTGGTATAACCCTGTAGTACACCTAAAAAAATGCTTTAGTAATTATTATTATTATTATTATTAAATGTAACCACTGGGGAATAGCCCAGTACTTGCTTGACTCATCATAAACAGAGAAGTACCTCCGGCAACAATGTTATTCCACAAGACACATGCAGTGTTGTTTATTAACCACCACACTAGAGAGCCAAAAGTTACATAGTGTACCTCTGAGTGACAAATGTTTAGTACATTATATTATATCTATACAAAGGACTACAAGGGAACCAGATTTTCATTTGTGCGAAATTAAAATAAACAATACTCACATCTGGAGTTTCAGCATTCACCCATTCATAGATCACAGGGCTCTAATTGCCCTAAAAAAATGATGTACTTTCAGAATTTAATAATGAAAATATCATAATTTTTCATTAACTTTCAAGAAATATTATAATTGTTGCATATCATTATTAGAAGTATTATTACAAAAAGAACTGCTACAAACTTAACACGCAGTTACCTGGATCGGAAGTGGAGAGGTAGATGTCAGTGGGACCAGTGGTGATTCTGTAGTGCTATGAGAGCACTGGGGTGTGCTTTGCTCCCATGATGATGTTCAGTGGCAGTAGAGTGAACTCTCGGGTGGCAACAGCTGCAGCTTCAGACAGTGGCTGAGGAGAAATAGGCAGAAATTGGTTCAGTTTCCAAAGGCGTACTAGTTGTTGCCTGAAACAACACAGGAGATGTTGTTTCTTGGAGTTGGGATGTGACTACACTGTTTCAGGTCTCTGTGCTGATGATGGTGGCAGGGCATGTGTTGGACAGGCAGCAGTTGTCTGGGCTAGTAATGGTGCTTCAGCTGAAGTTTGAACCTGTGATCAATTCTACAGAGAACATTTACATTATTATTAATTTGTTACATTTGTCCAAAGCAACCAGTAGCGGAGTGGCAATCGGGAGGGTCGGGACTTTTCCCGGTGGACCGGTAGTGTTTGGAGGCCGCGAGAGCTGGTCTGATAATAGTTATACATTGCAAGTTCTTAGCAACACCATCCAGCGGGCATACATGTAAAAAATATATTGCTCACCCAATGTGTTGATGTTAGATAACGCATTAAGTAATGTTAACTTGACTGACTGTACTTTTATTTCATCCAAAACTGCGTTCATATTTAATTTATCTAAGGGACCGTTCGTTATTTATGGAAGGGGCCACCGGAGGAAAATAGGGGAGGGTCATGTCTTTTTATTCTTTGTTGAGGGGAGGGTCATCCAACTTTTTTTAGTCTAGGGGGAGGGTCACCCAACTTTTATATTCATGAAAACAGCAACATTTCAAAGTGGCTTGTTTGGTGCTATTTTTTTCCATTTAGCTCCATGTTGATCTCGCGTTATCAGCCCCCCTTCGATATCAGATGGGTCTGACCCAACAAAAATCCAGTTTGGCGCTGTTTGACAGTGCGTGCGCACTAGTTCAGTTCGCGCTTAGAAAAAGTGCATCATGTTAGAACAGAATGCCAAAGAAATGTTTACCCGGCAAAGCTTTAAAGCACGAGCAAATAATGAACTTTTGTTAAGTGCACAGTGTCCTGTGAGTGTAACTCTACCGCTGCATTAACATGTGATGTGAATGTACGTTGAGTTTTACAGTATTGGGACTGAGGCGCCAGAACTGCAGCTGATAGAATGTGCGCTGTAGGGCGATACTGCATATTTTAGTTTCCATTCTTATTTTGTTTCCACGATGTGTAAGATGTAGGGCTACCACATCTTTAAATTACTATTAGTATTATTAAGTTGGCTTGAGAGAGCCAACTTTCTGATATTGTACTTAAACTTATTATTATTAAGTTGGCTTGAGAAAGCCAACATATTGAAATCCTATTTAAACTTATTATTAAGTTGGCTTGAGAAAGCCAACATATTGAAATCCTATTTAAACTTATTATTAAGTTGGCTTGAGAGAGCCAACATATTGAAATCCTATTTAAACTTATTATTAAGTTGGCTTGGAGAGCCAATTTACTGAAATCCTATTTAAACTTATTAAGTTGGCTTGGAGAGCCAATTTACTGAAATCCTATTTAAACTTATTATTATTATTATTAAGTTGGCTTGAGAGAGCCAACATATTGAAATCCTATTTAAACTTATTATTAAGTTGGCTTGAGAAAGCCAACATATTGAAATCCTATTTAAACTTATTATTATTATTCTTCTGACCCTAAAAAAATCTATATCAAACTCCTCCTAGAGCTTTAACTCTACATACTCCAAACTCGGCTCGGACACTCAGACTGATCTGACTCGGTATGCTATATCTTTTCAGACTGATCGGACTTACGGTTTTCCTAAAAATGACGATCAAAACTCGAAAAAACTCATTCAAAAACTCCATTGACTTACATTGGGGAGTTCTAAAAAATTCAAACCGACAAAAATTTAAATCTAAACACCTTGAAGACTAAACCAAACTGCCGTTCTATATACTATATGAGCCATTGAGACTAATTTAAACTAAAAAACTCTAAACTATAAACACTTATAAACTAATTAACTTATAAACTCATGAATTCATAAACTTATGAACTCAAACTCATAAAATTAATAAACTCTGAACTCTTAATCTCATTTAAACTTATAAACTCTAAACTGATTTAAACTTATAAACTCAAAACTCAAGAACTCATACACTTATAAACTCATCAATTTATACACTTATAAACTCTAAACTCAGACACACACACTGAGTTTATGAGTGAGTGTGTGAGCGAGTTAGAGTGTGTGTGTGTGTGTGTGTGTGTGTGTGTTTATCTAACTTATTTATCTATCTGTCAAACTTCAAACTACTGTAAACTACTGTAAACTTCAAACCACTATAAACTTCTTAAGTTTAAATCTTCCAGCTCCCAAGCAACTCCATAGCAACCAAACTCGAGTACCCTAGCAACCGTTTTGTAAGACCTATATCTCTGTATCAGAACATCGTATAGAGATGAGGTTTGGCTCTTTTGACTCATGCTAGCAAACAGCACTTCCAACATGCTACATATGCTAGCAGTGAATAGCTACATGCTAATAGCGATTAGTTAAGTGTTAAATCATGCCAAGATCATGCTAAGAACTCTATAAAAACTCCATAGTAACCATCTGTGACAACTACCAACCACCTAGTAACACCATATCAACCGCCCTGAATACCATAGCAACCCCCCAGAACACCCTAGCAACCGCCTAGCAACCACCCAAAAGACCCTAGCAACCACCCAGAACACCGTAGCAACCACCCAAAATACCCTAGCAACCACCCAAAACACCCTAGCAACCGCCTAGCAACCACCCAAAAGACCCTAGCAACCGCCTAGCAACCACCCAAAATATCCTAGCAACCGCCTAGCAACCACCCAAAAGACCCTAGCAACCACCAGAAATATCCTAGCAACCGCCTAGCAACCACCCAGAATATCCTAGCAACCACCCAAAACAGCCTAGCAACAACCCAGAACACCCTAGCAACCGCCTAGCAACCACCCAAAAGACCCTAGCAACCGCCTAGCAACCACCCAGAACACCCTAGCAACCACCCAAAAGACCCTAGCAACCACCCAAAATACCCTAGCAACCGCCTAGCAACCACCCAAAAGACCCTAGCAACATCCAAAAGACCCTAGCAACCGCCTAGCAACCACCCAAAATATCCTAGCAACCACCCAAAACACCCTAGCAACCGCCTAGCAACCACCCAAAAGACCCTAGCAACCACCCAAAACAGCCTAGCAACCACCCAAAACACCCTAGCCACCACCTAGCAACCACCCAGAATACCTTAGCAACGCCTAGCAACACCATAGCAACCACCCATAACACCCTTGCAACTGCCTAGCAACCACCCAGAACACCCTAGCAACCACCAAAATACCTTAGCAACCGCCTAGCAACACCATAGCAACCACCCATAACACCCTAGCAACCGCCTAGCAACCACCCAAAAGACTCTAGCAACCACCCAAAATATCCTAGCAACCACCCAAAACACCCTAGCAACCGCCTAGCAACCACCCAAAAGACCCTAGCAACCGCCTAGCAACCACCCAGAACACCCTAGCAACCGCCTAGCAACCACACAAAAGACCCTAGCAACCACCCAAAACACCCTAGCAACCGCCTAGCAACCACCCAGAATACCTTAGCAACCGCCTAGCAACACCATAGCGACCACCCATAACATCATAACAACCGCCTAGCAAAAAACTTTCCGGTCCAAACTTTCTCAAGCCAACTTAAAGTTTGTCTCGACGAACTTTCGCATCTAGTTATTATTATTCTTCTGACCCTAAAAAAATCTATATCAAACTCCTCCTAGAGCTTTAACTCTACATACTCCAAACTCGGCTCAGACACTCAAACTGATCTGACTCGAGTTGCTATATCTTTTCAGACTGATCGGACTTACGGTTTTCCTAAAAATGACGATCAAAACTCGAAAAAACTCATTCAAAAACTCCCATTGACTTACATTGGGAGTTCTAAAAAATTCAAACCGACGAAAATTCAAATCAAAATACCTTGAAGACTAAACCAAACTGCCGTTCTATATACTATATTAGCCAATGAGACTCATTTAAACTAATAAACTATAAACTATAAACACTTATAAACTAATTAACTTATAAACTCATGAATTCATAAACTTATGAACTCTTAAACTCATAAATTAATAAACTCTGAACTCTTAATCTCATTTAAACTTATAAACTCTAAACTGATTTAAACTTATAAACTCAAAACTCAAGAACTCATACACTTATTAACTCATCAATTTATACACTTATAAACTCTAAACTCAGACACACACACTGAGTTTATGAGTGAGTGTGTGAGCGAGTTAGTGGGTGTGTGTGTGTGTGTGTGTGTGTGTGTGTCTGTGTGTTTGTGTGTTTGTTTGTGTGTGTGTGTGTGTGTGTGTCTAACTTATTTATCTATCTCTCAAACTTCAAACTACTGTAAACTACTGTAAACTTAAAACCACTATAAACTTCTTAAGTTTAAATCTTCCAGCTCCCAAGCAACTCCATAGCAACCAAACTCGAGTACCCTAGCAACCGTTTTGTAAGACCTATATCTCTGTATCAGAACATCGTATAGAGATGAGGTTTGGCTCTTTTGACTCGTGCTAGCAAACAGCACTTCCAACATGCTACATATGCTAGCAGTGAATAGCTACATGCTAATAGCGATTAGTTAAGTGTTAAATCATGCCAAGATCATGCTAAGAACTCTATAAAAACTCCATAGTAACCATCTGTGACAACTACCAACCACCTAGTAACACCATATCAACCGCCCTGAATACCATAGCAACCCCCCAGAACACCCTAGCAACCGCCTAGCAACCACCCAAAAGACCCTAGCAACCACCCAGAACACCGTAGCAACCACCCAAAATACCCTAGCAACCACCCAAAACACCCTAGCAACCGCCTAGCAACCACCCAAAAGACCCTAGCAACCGCCTAGCAACCACCCAAAAGACCCTAGCAACCACCCAAAATATCCTAGCAACCGCCTAGCAACCACCCAAAAGACCCTAGCAACCACCAGAAATATCCTAGCAACCGCCTAGCAACCACCCAGAATATCCTAGCAACCACCCAAAACAGCCTAGCAACAACCCAGAACACCCTAGCAACCGCCTAGCAACCACCCAAAAGACCCTAGCAACCGCCTAGCAACCACCCAGAACACCCTAGCAACCACCCAAAAGACCCTAGCAACCACCCAAAATACCCTAGCAACCGCCTAGCAACCACCCAAAAGACCCTAGCAACATCCAAAAGACCCTAGCAACCGCCTAGCAACCACCCAAAATATCCTAGCAACCACCCAAAACACCCTAGCAACCGCCTAGCAACCACCCAAAAGACCCTAGCAACCACCCAAAACAGCCTAGCAACCACCCAGAACACCCTAGCCACCACCTAGCAACCACCCAGAATACCTTAGCAACGCCTAGCAACACCATAGCAACCACCCATAACACCCTTGCAACTGCCTAGCAACCACCCAGAACACCCTAGCAACCACCCAAAATACCTTAGCAACCGCCTAGCAACACCATAGCAACCACCCATAACACCCTAGCAACCGCCTAGCAACCACCCAAAAGACCCTAGCAACCACCCAAAATATCCTAGCAACCACCCAAAACACCCTAGCAACCGCCTAGCAACCACCCAAAAGACCCTAGCAACCGCCTAGCAACCACCCAAAAGACCCTAGCAACCACCTAAAATATCCTAGCAACCACCCAGAACACCCTAGCAACCACCTAGCAACCGCCTAGCAACCACACAAAAGACCCTAGCAACCACCCAAAACACCCTAGCAACCACCCAAAACACCCTAGCAACCGCCTAGCAACCACCCAGAATACCTTAGCAACCGCCTAGCAACACCATAGCGACCACCCATAACATCATAACAACCGCCTAGCAAAAAACTTTCCGGTCCAAACTTTCTCAAGCCAACTTAAAGTTTGTCTCGACGAACTTTCGCATCTAGTTATTATTATTCTTCTGAGACTAAAAATTTCTATATCAAACTCCTCCTAGAGCTTTCACTCTACATACTCCAAACTCGGCTCAGACACTCAAACTGTTCTGACCAAGTGTGCTATATCTTTTCAGACTGATCGGACTTACGGTTTTCCTAAAAATGACGATCAAAACTCGAAAAAACTCATTCAAAAACTCCCATTGACTTACATTGGGGAGTTCTAAAAAATTCAAACCGACGAAAATTCAAATCAAAATACCTTGAAGACTAAACCAAACTGCCGTTCTATATACTATATGAGCTAATCTAATCTAATGAGAAACTAATCTTTCTCTTTTTTTCTTTCTTTCTTTCTCTTTCTTTCTTTCTTTCTTTCTTTCTTTCTTTCTTTCTAACTAATCTTTCTTTCTTTCTTTCTTTTTTTCTTACTAATCTTTTTCTTTCTTTCTAACTAATCTTTTTCTTTCTTTCTTTCTTTCTTTCTTTCTTTCTTTCTTTCTTTCTTTCTAACTAATCTCTTTCTTTCTTTCTTTCTAACTAATCTTTTTCTTTCTTTCTTTCTTTCTTTCTTTCTTTCTTTCTAACTAATCTTTTTCTTTCTTTCTTTCTTTCTTTCTTTCTTTCTTTCTTTCTTTCTAGCTTTCTTTCTTTCTTTCTTTCTTTCTTTCTTTCTTTCTTTCTTTCTTTCTAACTAATCTTTTTCTTTCTTTCTTTCTTTCTTTCTTTCTTTCTAACTAATCTTTTTCTTTCTTTCTTTCTTTCTTTCTTTCTAACTAAACTTTCTTTCTTTCTATCTAACTAATCCATCTTTCTTTCTAATTAATCTATCTTTCTTTCTAACTAATC